>CANJKZ010000271.1:0-345000 GCA_947471745.1 Closterium sp. Naga37s-1 | reverse complement strand
GATTTCTTCGTCCGGGGGGCAAAAGCAGCTCATACGTGTGCCTCTTAAAGCCCGGGTGACTTTTGAGTCGACTCGAAAGTCCTCTGGCTTTAATTGGCTTTCCTCCGGCTTTAATTGGCTTTCCTCCGCTCCTTGTTTTTTGAGACCGGACTAAGACCAGAGTCAAGACCCCAACCGGACGAACAATCGCGAAAGAGATTCAAACGGGCGAAACTTCTGTCACGAACGCGGAAGGCGAAGTATCCTTGTAGCGCCGAAACCCCCCTGCAGGTGCGTTTTCCTCCTTTGAGAAACGAACAGCTTCTTTTGTTGCTTAGCTCAACTCCCCACCCGTCCTGGACATTCCCTAAGGCGACGACCAGGAGATTAATAGGCGCGACTGAATCAGAAGGATGATGAAGCCCTTTAACGATGCGCATTGCTCGTCTTGTATAAGCCGGAAAACTGTGAGAGTCCAGGTTAGTTCATCTAGGAAGCGCCTAATAGGGAATGCGACGCTGCTGGCCGGTTCGCACCGCAGCGACCAACAAACCAACGATGCGGGTCATGCAAAGCATAGGCTAGTCGTCAGTCGTAACGCTAATCCACAGCCCTACTTCCTGGCAGTACCGACGGGCATGGCTCGAAATTGTTAGTGCGTCTCATGATTGATCTCAAGAAGCTGGTCGGAAAATTGGGTGGGAGGAGGTACACTATACTGCACCCTTTTCGGGCGGATTTTCAGACTGACCGCCAATTTCAGGCAAAGTCTCATTCTTTCGGGCGGATTTTCGCTCTCTGGGAGGGAAGGGAAGGGAAGAACCTGTGGTACAAATCAAATTGTCTTCACAGTTTGAAAATAGAATCACTTTGAACGGGGTCTACATGTCGAAATGTCTTCGCAGTTTGAAAATAGCAATACTGTAATGGTGTAGCCAGTACAGTAGAACTCAGAGCCCCCAAAACTTGTGGTCCGAGCCACTGGAATGCAGGAGGGTTCGACTAGAAGGTTGGAGGTGCTGGAGTGTAGTGGGTGGTGCAGAGGTCTGAATGGAGGTGGTGGGACCCTATTTTGCTTTGGCAAAGTTCGGCTCGGCAGCAAGGGGGTGGCTTGAACTGTTTCTGGTGTGGTTTGGCCACTGGCCCTGGGTTCAGCTGTCTTGTCAGGCTGCCACGCTGGTCCTAAAAGGCAGGTGTGCAGCGAACGAAGGGCACGGGTTGACGAGGCAACTCGGTACACTAGATGCACTAGATGCGATGTAATTTTAGGGCGTGTAACCATTTTGATTTTTTTTTGCGTTTTTGCGGACGGTCCTCATTTTTTGAAACGGACGGTCCAACTCACGAGAACAGAACCGTCCGTTTTTACGTTTCGGTTTTTTTCCACCGTCCGGATAGGAAAGTGACACTTTTTTGCTTGTTCATCATTTTGGCGAGAACTGTAGCTTCGTTAGAGACGGTGTACCTTCGTAACGTAATGCGAGAAAGCTCGTTATCTGAATTCGTCCGCCAATCGGACAAGGTACTGTAGATTGGGTTTCGCACGCCAATCTCTAGACAGGGCTGGCGGCATTGGTTTCGGACTGTCCGCGGTTCACATTCTGAACCGTTGAAAGAAGGAAAAAGTGTCACCACAGTTCGAATTGTTGGCGACGTCGCACAAGCATTCACGAAAACCTAAACGAGAGAGCGCGAAACAAGTAACCTTTTTGTCAACCGGACGGTCCACGGCTCGAACCGTCGGGAGCAAAATGGTTACACGCCCTTAGACATTATGCTGCGAGATAATGAGTCCCTGGCTTATGCAGATTGAACATCTAAATCATGCTTACGCACCAGCACCACATAGTACATATCATCCCCCATCATTAAACAGTCACAAGTTGATCAAAGTCTCTTCGTAATTAAAAAGGATCCAATATTCGAAGTCACAACAGTTCGGTAACATATGAGCCAGCTAAGTTGAGAATACAAAGCATGCATCAAAGTACACAATGGAATAGGGACAGTACAACACAACAATAACACGATGAAGACGTACAGGAATTTAGCACAAAAACCATGTCCGCTGCTGCGGCTTTCAACAGCTCAAAGGCGTTCAGAGGCTCAGAGCCCATGCCCATTATTATCCGAAGTGAGGGGCGGCCGCAATAGCCGCCTCTTATTCTGGCTACGAAGCACCAGATGTGGCGCGGAAAAGCCACTTATTCATCAGCCGCCTATGCCCTCGCCGGCCCCGAAAGCCCACCATACATACAGACGGTAACCCGGTAACGGCGATACGTTTACAACAACCCTGACTGCTCCGCTCATGAGCGTTCAGCAAGAAGGCACCAATGCTCTCAGCGGACTCGTTGAATCAAGGACGAGTTAAGAGACTCGCGGAGAGTGCTATTACTGATCGACGTAAGCAGACTGCACGGCGACGAGATGAGAGTCAAATTCCTCCTCCGACGGGAGAGGAAGCAGCGAGGGAACAGCGGCGTGATCGAAACCCGCACCCTCTTCGTGGTCAGCGTGGCAATCGTAGCCGTCGTGCTCTGCTCCCCACGACGCGCTGAAATCGTGGACCGCGCGAGGCGACGTCCAGGTAGGCGACACGCCGGAATCAGAAGAGTCCTCATACACGGACGACACCGGCGCGAGGTTCATGGACGAGAGGTTAAGGTCAGGGGTCGGCATGGAGATGCTGCCGTGAGATGCGGTGGGAGACGAGACTGGAGACTCGCAGTGCGAGGCTTCGTTGTCGACGGATGTTTTAAGCGAGGATATCATAGAGGCGATGGAGTTAATCTGCTTCTGCTGCTGGTTCTGCTGGCTCTGTTGAAGCAGCTGCATCCTGCAGTGGTTAGAAGCGGAGGAGAGGAGCGCCATGCGATGCATATACAGCTGTGCGTTCTGCTGTCGCTGCTGCTGCAGCAGTAGCAAAAGCATCTGCCGCTGCTGCTGCTCCCACTGCTGCTGGGCAGGAGTCATCGCGGCTGCCATCGCGAGGCTCGACATGGATTGTTGCGCCGCGAGAAGCGCCGCGGCGGATGCGTTCGCGGAAGACGGTGTTAGACCCTTTGCAGCGGCAGCGGCAGCTAATTGAGCTCGGCGAAGCTGTTCGGCAAGAGCATAATTTGCCAATGCTGCTTGGTTTGATTGCGACGCGATGGGATCCAAGAACACACCTCCGCATGCGTTCCGGTTTTTCGTGTGAGATGAAGCGGCTGCCAACTGCTGGAGAATCATCGCGTTGGAGCTGCAAGCGTCCTCCATTCTGTGCGAGTGCGTCTAAAGCTCCGAGGTTCTAAACTCTGTAAGAGAACGGGCCAAACCCTAGCAACGACGGCAACTGACAATAATGCAGAGGCGGAACAGTCGAGAAGCTGGAGAGCTGAGCTCAGGAGCGGAAGAGAGGGTTGAGATGAGGTGAGAGGCCCAGCTTGGAGGAAGGGAACAGCTGAGGGTAAATGCAGTTGAGCGGAAGAGTTGTGATAGGGAGGGGGCACACTGTTGTTACCAAATCCGAATGAGGTATATTTCTGGGGCTGTGCGACTAGAAGATAAAGTGTGCGACTGCGTGTGGTTGACAACGACGAATGAGCAGTCCGATGAAAGATCCCGCGACTACCCGATGCGACTTTTGACGAAAGTTTCGGAGCTGCGCGGGCGACGCGGCTCGGCAATTTCGGTCTGGCAGAGGTAAGGAAAGGAGGGAAGCGGGAGGGAGGGGCAGGCAGTCGAAAAGTTTCGCCTTCAAGCTCTGCGCGTGGCCGTTTAGCCGCCAAATCATGCGAGAAGCCGCTTGCTTGATGTTGGCGCTTGCCACACCACACAGCCATCCCCCTCTCCCGAACCGACTTTCCCACCAACAACGGCGCCGAGCGCCGAGGCAAGAACGACTTGATGCCACCGAACCTCGCAACACAGCGCGCCGCAGATTTGCGGAGACTGGCAAAATCTGGCCCACCCCACAAGCAACGATATCCAAAACTGTAGCTGCGGAGCGCCTGACTAGCGGTGCGGTGTGGCAGCGACGCGCCTGTGGGGGAACATGTTTTCTGGAATGTGACACAATCAGAGGAAAGGAACCGCCACCGTTGTAGTAGTTCACCTCAGTGAGGCTAACTATTTTCGAAATAACACGACCAGGTGTTCTAATATACATGGTATACAGTGATAACACAGCATACATAGTGTTTCTAGAATTCAGGTGCAACTCTACAACACCAAGCGGATTTCCTTTTCCATTTTTTGCTTCAAAATCAAAACCCAAATCATGTATGATTTTCTTCTCAAGTGATTAATATAATATATTGTCCTAAGGTGCGTTTCTTAACACAGACGACCTCCCCAATCCACCAACGGGACCCATGCCTGCTTGCCCAAACGAACTAGCTGTGAAGTAGCGGCCCTTCTCCAGGTCGAAAATCGTGGTCGGGATGGGGATCGGTCGGAAATATGTGCTTATAACGAACAACGTGATGACCACCAGGAACAGAGCCGTGACCAGAAGCAGAATCATGATGGTTCCTATGCTCTCGTCCGCTCGTAACGAATCAGAGGCTTTGACTCGTGCCTCGTTGCCGCGATTGACGGGTTTGGAGGGAATGGGGCGGTGCGTGATAACATCCATGAGCATTGCTCCAAGCGCCCAGTCTATGTCATGCGGTCCCACTCGGTTGGTGAAGCGAACCCTGATTGGTGGAGGGGTGAGCGGACGAGGACAAGCAGGAGGCAGGGATGAGAGTGGGCGAGAGAAACGAGGGAGAAGGGAGGGAGGAGGGAAGAAACGGAGACGACAAGTGGGTGCATGTGCATGTGCATGTGCATGTGCATGGGCATGGGCATGGGCATGGGCATGGGCATGTGCCAAACGAATGGGTGCACTGATGGGATGATGTGAAGATGAAATAATGCGTGTGCACCATGACATGCCCAGCATTTCCTGCAGTTGTGTTGATGTATATGTATACTACATACACCAGTACATTTTCATTACTCACTTGGTATCGTGCAGGGAAACCCCCAGAGCATCATGCAGAAAGGCCACAATGTAGGACGCCGAGAAACAGTACTTGCCATGCTCCTTCACCTCCTCCTCACTCACCACCACCCCACCTCCCTCCTCACCACCCCCTGCCCCCACTCCCCTTTTACCCTCCCCCGGTTTCCCTTCCCTCTTTCTCCCCGCTCCTCCTCTCATTCCCAATCCCTCTTTTCTTGACAGCTTAACAGCCGCAGCCACCACAGCACCCACAGCAGCACCACCAGACCCAGCACCAGCACCATCGCCGCGTTGACCATCACCCAGAGCCATCCCCCCGCGTTGACTATCGCCTTGTGCTTCCAGCGTGTGTTTGACACGAGCAGGAGAGGGCGGTGGGAGAAGGCCCTGGGCACAGTGCCTTGTGCCTGCAGCCGCAAACTCCGCCAGGGTTGCTGTTGCTGGGAGCTTCAGAAACTGTGGGAGTGAGAGTGAGAGAAGGGCGGAATGAGAGGAGATGAAGGAACGGGTCGGAAGGGGTTGGAAGGGGTTGGAAGGGGTTGGAAGGGGTCGGAAGTGGTACAACTGACTTTGAACGTGTCATATTCTTCACCACAACCCGTCACCGCACCTCATCGCAGACCTCACCTCACCTAACCTCACCTCACCTCACCTCACCTCACCTCACCTCCATGTGGAAGTAACATTTAGTGGAAAAGGGCACATGTAAACTCCTATGCGCCTCAAAGGAAGCAGCTTTCACTGGAAAGACGAGAGGGTTCAGTCTCCTAAGAAGCAACTCTCCCTCTGCTTCCCCTCAGCCCCACACCACACAACCTATGACTCATCTCATCTCAGGCGTGTAAAGAGAGGTTGACTTTTGAGTCGACTCACAAGTCCCGTCTGCTTCCCCTTTGCACCACACCACACACTGCCAATGTCTCACCTCAGAGGTGTAAAAGAAGTTTTCGGTGGCAAAGAACTGCCCTCGTAGCTCTGGCACAAACACCCCGCCCGCAAAGGGGCACCGCGTGTAGGGGCAGGGCGCAGGGGGAGTGAGTAACCACTGCTTCTCTCCTGCCCCTCAGCACCACACCACACCACACCACACCACACCACACCACACCACACCACACAACCCCATCTCTCCCCTCTGACGTGCCAGGAAAGGGTGACTTTTGAGTCGACTCACAACAAGTCCCCTCTGCTTCCTTTTGGCACCATACATGCTGTGCGCATGTCTCACCTCAGAGGTGTAAAAGAAGTTTTCGGTGGCAAAGAACTGCCCTCGTAGCTCTGGCACAAACACCCCGCCCGCAAAGGGGCACCGCGTGTAGGGGCAGGGCGCAGGGGGAGTGAGTAACCACTGCTTCTCTCCTGCCCCTCAGCACCACACCACACCACACCACACCACACCACACCACACCACACCACACCACACAACCCCATCTCTCCCCTCTGACGTGCCAGGAAAGGGTGACTTTTGAGTCGACTCACAACAAGTCCCCTCTGCTTCCTTTTGGCACCATACATGCTGTGCGCATGTCTCACCTCAGAGGTGTAAAAGAAGTTTTCGGTGGCAAAGAACTGCCCTCGCAGCTCTGGCACAAACACCCCGCCCGCAAAGGGGCACCGCGTGTAGGGGCAGGGCGCAGGGGGAGTGAGTAACCACTGCTTCTCTCCTGCCCCTCAGCACCACACCACACCACACCACACCACACCACACCACACCACACCACACCACACCACACCACACAACCCCATCTCTCCCCTCTGACGTGCCAGGAAAGGGTGACTTTTGAGTCGACTCACAACAAGTCCCCTCTGCTTCCTTTTGGCACCATACATGCTGTGCGCATGTCTCACCTCAGAGGTGTAAAAGAAGTTTTCGGTGGCAAAGAACTGCCCTCGCAGCTCTGGTACAAACACCCCGCCCGCAAAGGGGCACCGCGTGTAGGGGCAGGGCGCAGGGGGAGTGTGCTGACTGTCTGTGGGTGGTGGGAGGGGAAGGGTGAGAGGCAGGAGGGGCGAGGGGGAGGGGGAGGGGTGAGAGAGGGGAGGGGCGAGGGGGTGGGGAAGGGTGAGAAGGGCGAGGGGGAGGGGGAGGGGGAGGGGGAGGGGAAGGGGAGGGGGTGGGGGAGGGCAAGGTGAGATGAAAAAAAGGGGGAAGGGGGGGGAGAGGGACGATAAGGGAGGGTGGAGGGTTGAGAGGAGGTCGGAGAGATGGGGAGAGGGGAGGAGGCGTGAGATGGGAGAGTGGCAAAGCTAGTAAGAAGAAGGGAAGGTTGAAGGATTTGCTTGAGAAAGGACTTATGTGGAATGGGATTGATTTGAAAAGGGATTCACCTGAGAAGGGATTCACCTGAGAAGGGATTCACCTGAGGAGGAATTCACCTGAGGAGGGATTCACCTGAGTAGAAATTCACCTGAGGAGGGATTCACCCGAGAAGAAATTCACCTGAGAAGAGATTCACCTGAGAAGGGATTCCCATGAGAAGGGATTCACCTGAGAACGGATTCACCTGAGAACGGATTCACCTGAGAACGGATTCACCTGAGAAGGGATTCACCTGAGAATGGATTCACCTGAGAACGGATTCACCTGAGAACGGATTCACCTGAGAACAGATTCACCTGAGAACGGATTCACCTGAGAACGGATTCACCTGAGAACAGATTCACCTGAGAACGGATTCACCTGAGAACGGATTCACCTGAGAAAGGATTCACCTGAGAAAGGATTCACCTGAGAACGGATTCACCTGAGAACGGATTCACCTGAGAACGGATTCACCTGAGAACGGATCCACCTGAGAACGGATTCACCTGAGAACGGATTCACCTGAGAACGGATTCACCTGAGAACGGATTCACCTGAGAACGGATTCACCTGAGAACGGATTCACCTGAGAACGGATTCACCTGAGAACGGATTCACCTGAGAACGGATTCACCTGGGCGGCCATGAGTGAAGAGGCGAGTGGCCAGGTGCCTGCAGAGGGAGAAGTTAGCAGAGCGATGGTGCCTCAGCTGGTGCCCCAGCTGGTGCCCCAGCTGCTGCTGCAGCTGTTGCTGTTGTTGCAAGGGCAGACGTGGAGAAGAGAGTGCCAACTCCTTTCCTGCAGCTGCTACTGCCCCTGCTGCTGCTGCTGCTGCTGCTGCATCTGCTGCCGCAGCTTCTGCTGCTGTAGCTCCCGTTCCTACTGCTGGTGCTACAGAGGAGGGTTTTGAGGAGGGGGTGGAGGTGGGAGGTTCGGTAAGGAGGAACGGCAACAGGTGGTGTCTGCACGGGTTGCCATGCCATAACTGCTTCTCCAATCCCAGTCTGCGTACCGCCTCTGCTGCTGCACCTGCTGCTGCTGCTGCTGCTGCACCTGCACCACCAGAACCAGCGGCAGCAGCTGTAACAGCTGAACCACCTGGCTCTGATACCGCCACAGCCTTGCCATCAGCCGCATTTCCTTGCTGCTCTCTTCCCCCGACCACTCCCACTCCTGCTTTCCCATCGCCTCTGCTTTCCCCTTTTCCAGCCCCTGTGTTGTTTCCTTGCACTTGCCCGTGTCCCTTCACCACCAGTTCGGTAGGCAGCGACGTGTTTGCATGCTGCTGCTGCTGCTGCTGCCCCAGCTGAAGCTGCTCCCGCTGCTGCTGTCTCTGCTCTGCGTGCTCTGCCTGCTGCCGCTGTGCAGACACAAGAGCCACAAGCGTTTCTGCTGCCTCCTCTGCTGCCTCCTGCACTCGCGTTGAGGGAGAGGGACGAGGGCAGGAACGGGATGGAGAGAGCGAGGGGTGAGGGAAGGTGAGGGAAGAGGGAGCTGATTCTTGAGTCGAATGTACAATGCGGCCACTACAATGCATCTGTATTGCTTCACTCATCCCTCTGCTCCATCTCTCTCCCACTCCCACCCACCCATGCACCCACCATCCCATGCACACCTGTTAGTACTACAGTCCAGCAACCAACCGGTCCACCCACCCACCCTACCTGACTTGAACCACCTCCCGCGCACCTGGCCGTAGTGCAGGAAGCTGTGGGAGTAGAGCACGTAGCCCACACCAGCCAGGGCGACCTGTGAGGGAGCCACTGTGCACGCCAGCCAGGGCGAGCCACAGTGCTTCACTCTTCCCGTCCCCCTATCGCTCTCCCACCCACCCACCACCCCTCCCGCACACCTGGCCGTAGTGCAGGAAGCTGTGGGAGTAGAGCACATAGTCCACACCCGCCAAGGCGAGCAAGGAGGGAGCACGAACTCGCACCTGCTAGCACTACAGCCAGCCAGCCACCCTACCTGACTTGACTGCCACCACCATTCCCCACACGCGCACCTGTCCGTAGTGCAGGAAGCTGTGGGAGTAGAGCACATAGTCCACACCGGCCAAGGAAATGTCGTGCCGGTACTCATCTGGGGGAGGCTCATCTGGCACGAATGTGACCTGGGGGGAGTGAATGGGATGTGTGTGGGGGGGGGGGGGGGGGGGTGGTGTTGAGACGTCTCAAGAGTCGTGCCGGTACTCATCTGGGAGAGGCTCATCTGGCACGAATGTGACCTGGGGGGGACATGGGGGTGGGGGAGGGGGAGGGAGAGGGCGGGGGCAGTGGGGGAAGTGAGGGGAATTTTGAGCGCCTTGCCTCAACTCAAGCGCCTTGCCTCAACTCAAGCGCCTTGCCTCAGCTCAAGCGCCTTGCCTCAACTCAAGCGCCTTGCCTCAACTCAAGCGCCTTGCCGCAACTCAAGCGCCTTACCTCAACTCAAGCGCCTTGCCGCAACTCAAGCGCCTTGCCTCAACTCAAGCGCCTTACCTCAACTCAAGCGCCTTGCCTCAACTCAAGCGCCTTGCCTCAACTCAAGCGCCTTGCCTCAACTCAAGCGCCTTGCCTCAACTCAAGCGCCTTGCCTCAACTCAAGCGCCTTGCCTCAACTCAAGCGCCTTGCCTCAACTCAAGCGCCTTGCCTCAACTCAAGCGCCTTGCCTCAACTCAAGCGCCTTGCCTCAACTCAAGCGCCTTGCCTCAACTCAAGCGCCTTGCCTCAACTCAAGCGCCTTGCCTCAACTCAAGCGCCTTGCCTCAACTCAAGCGCCTTACCTCAACTCAAGCGCCTTGCCTCAACTCAAGCGCCTTGCCTCAACTCAAGCGCCTTGCCTCAACTCAAGCGCCTTGCCTCAACTCAAGCGCCTTGCCTCAACTCAAGCGCCTTGCCTCAACTCAAGCGTCTTGCCTCAACTCAAGCGCCTTGCCTCAACTCAAGCGCCTTGCCTCAACTCAAGCGCCTTGCCTCAACTCAAGCGCCTTGCCTCAACTCAAGCGCCTTGCCTCAACTCAAGCGCCTTGCCTCAACTCAAGCGCCTTGCCTCAACTCAAGCGCCTTGCCTCAACTCAAGCGCCTTGCCTCAACTCAAGCGCCTTGCCTCAACTCAAGCGCCTTGCCGCAACTCAAGCGCCTTACCTCAACTCAAGCGCCTTGCCGCAACTCAAGCGCCTTGCCTCAACTCAAGCGCCTTTCCTCAACTCAAGCGCCTTGCCTCAACTCAAGCGCCTTGCCTCAACTCAAGCGCCTTGCCTCAACTCAAGCGCCTTGCCTCAACTCAAGCGCCTTGCCTCAACTCAAGCGCCTTGCCTCAACTCAAGCGCCTTGCCTCAACTCAAGCGCCTTGCCTCAACTCAAGCGCCTTGCCTCAACTCAAGCGCCTTGCCTCAACTCAAGCGCCTTGCCTCAACTCAAGCGCCTTGCCTCAACTCAAGCGCCTTGCCTCAACTCAAGCGCCTTGCCTCAACTCAAGCGCCTTGCCTCAACTCAAGCGCCTTGCCTCAACTCAAGCGCCTTGCCTCAACTCAAGCGCCTTGCCTCAACTCAAGCGCCTTGCCTCAACTCAAGCACCTTACCTCAACTCAAGCGCCTTGCCTCAACTCAAGCGCCTTTCCTCAACTCAAGAGCCTTACCTCAACTCAAGCGCCTTACCTCAACTCAAGCGCCTTGCCTCAACTCAAGCGCCTTGCGGTCATTCCAAACAGAGGGAGAGAGAGGCGAGGGGGCAGTGAGTGGAGCAAGAGAACGGCACTGGGAGGGGGAGTTGTACCGCCAAAGCCCAATCACCCCTTTCTCACTGCTTCTTCATCTTCCTAGCTCTCTTCCCTCCTCCCTCTCTTCCTCTCCACCATACCCCTGTCGCCCCACATCTCCCCTTTCCCTTTTCCCCCCCTCCCCGCCCTTCCCCCCACCCCCCCTTTCCCCTCTCCATTTCGCCCCAACCCTGTCACCTGTGCAGATGCGGACCACTTCTCCTCTTGCCCCTTCACCCCCTTTCCCTCTCCGCCCTTCCCACCCCTCTCATTCCTCCCTTACCCCTTCCTTGCCCTCCCCCCCCTTTCCCCCTCCCCCCCTCACCTGTGCGGACGCCCCCCCCATCTCCACGACCCCCACGGAGTCCCGCGCATCGCCTCCCAGGGTGCCCTTAGCATAGTTCGCCGCCACCCACGCGTACACACCCTCCCACACGCCTGCGGAGGGGGGGGTGGGGGGCAGGGTGAATAGGTGTGGGGAGCTGTGGGACAGAGTTCCCTTGGCATAGTTCGCCGCCACGCACGCGTACACGCCCTCCCACACGCCTGCAAGGAGGGAGAAAGAAAGGGCGGAAGGGTGCATACGTTGTGGGTGGGTAAGTGAGGGCAGTGCAAAGGGGCGGTGTGGGGGGCAGTGCCATAGGGGTAGTTACTTTGCGCTCATGCGTACGCGCCCGCCCGCCCTCCTTTCCCTCCAGACCACCTTTCCATCCTCCCATTCCGCCTTTCCCCAGGCATCCTATCCCCCATCACCCCACCACACCCGTTGTGCCCCTAGCTCACGACTTTGCCATGCAATAATTCATCTCACGCAATCACAAGGCTCCAAGCACCCCAGCCTCTGTCTCCTCTCCCCTCTCCCCCCGTCCCCCGTCCCCCGTCCGTCCCTCAGGTTCCCTTTCGCACTGATAGATATAATCCACCCAAATTTCCATTCCTACTCCAAAACGCAATCCTCGATTTCCTTTCCCCCAATCTTACTGCTTCATATTCTTCCCCCCCTCCCCCCCTTCCCCTGTTCCCCGCTTTCCCCCCTTTCCCCTCCCCTTTTTCTTCCCCTCCCCCTTTTCTTCCCCCTTTCCTTTCCCTCTTCCTTCTCCCCTTCCCCCTCCTCCCCTTTTTCAATCCCCCTCTACCCTCCCCCTTTCCCCTTCCCCCCCACATTTCCCATCCCCCTTTCCCCTCTTCCCCCTCCCTCACCTCCAATGACAATACCGCCACCATCTAAGTCCAATGCGAATCTCGGCCCCTCCCGTGGCGAATCCACCACCTCTGGTTCCTAAGGCGTCTAAACTATCGATCCTTAACTCCTCCCTCCCCCACCTGCAATGACGGTAGCGCCATCCTCTGGTTTGAACCGACCGCGAATCCCGACGCCCCCAGCACCTCCGGTTTCTGAGGTGCCTAAAATCAAACCCTTTCTCCCCCCCTTCCCTTCCCCCCCCCACTCCCCCACCTGCAATGACAGTAGCGCCATCCTCCGGGTCGAACGCGAATCCCGACGCCCCCAGCACCTCCGCGCACGACTGCAGTATCCTCACATCCTCTCCCCGTTTCTCTCCCTCGTTCTCCCCCATCCCCCATACCCCCAATGCTCCACTTCCCCTCTTCGTCCTCCCATTTTCCCTTTTCCCCGTTTCCCTTTACATCCTCACCTCTCCACTCCCCCTCCTCCCCTCTCTCTCCCCCCTCCTCCCTGCCAAACCCTCGCCAACCCCTCCCCCACCTGCAATGACAGTAGCGCCATCCTCCGGGTCGAACGCGAATCCCGACGCCCCCAGCACCTCCGCGCACGACTGCAGTATCCTGCGCGCGCCGCTCGCGGGCAGGCGGCGCAGCCCCGCCGTCGCCATCAGGCGCACGGGCGTGGCGGACCACAGCGCGCGGGGGACCTGGGGGCGGGCGGGGACGACCGAAGGAAGGTGGAAGAGTGGCGGGTGAAATAGTGAAGTAGTCGGGAGCCGGAGAGCATGACAGCGGAAGGAGAGGGGCAAACGAGAAGCGAGGCTGGCAGGACCTAACGCGTTCGCGACGTATTCATTCACCCCTTCCCATCATTATCACTTCTAGGATGAAAAGGATGGAAATCTCGCGCCTCGCAGAACCTATAAGATGCTCCGGTTTCTGGCACTCCGAGGCGATTAAAGACGTCCTTACCTTGGTTTTCGCGAAGTCCATAAGTCCCACAAGCGACCCGCCCGCTGCGGCCGGGTCCGCGGCGAACGACGAGAGTCCCGGGCGGATCTTAAGAGTCGGCGCGTGCGGGTCGACCAGCGGAAGCGCCGACGGGTCCGCGAGCCGCGTGTACGAGTACACGTGGACGCGCGACCCGGTGCTTCCCGCGTCGATTATTATGGAGTAGGAGCGGGAAATAGTTCCCAAGGCGCGACCGCTGGAGACAGACAGAGCGGACGAGGAGGATGGGGAGGAGGAGAGGGAAAGCGCGAACGGCGCGTAAAGCGCGGAGGAGAAGAGGAGGACGAAGGTGGTCGCGAGGAGGATGAAGCAGAGAATCGCGCGGGCCTTGCGCGGCCGGCCGGACGCGGCGGATGCGGACGATGCGTAGGCGTAGCGCGGGGGGAGCTGCGTGCGGTGCGGGGGGAAGTAGACGGCGGAGCGCGAGGAGATCGAGGGGGGAGTAAGCGAGGGAGCGGACGGGAATCCGGAAATCGCGGAAGACGACGCGGCGACGGCGGTGGAGGATGCTCCCGACGCGACGCCATGGCTCGGGAAGCTCGTGCCGCTGCCGATTCGACGCAGCGCCTGGCTTCCGACGCTCCCGCCGCTCATTTCTATCACATCGTATAGCAGCACAGCTATTGCCGTACGCAGCGGAGGGCTAGTCCACGAGCGCTAGTAACGGGGAGATTCATCTGGTGAATATGTAAGTGGGATGTGGAAGAGGGAGCGCAGGCAGGAGTGCATTTGATGTTCAAGTCGACACGAGATTTAGCTACGTGTCGGCAGCGCGTCACGGAAATAGTTAGTAGCGGCCTGAGCAGCCACAGAAGCTAGAATACGAATCCGATGGATCGGGACTATTTGAACACGGCCTGTTACCCGCACGACTTAAGGAAGCCATGGCTTGCGAATGTCATGTTGCCATTACCATGCTCTTACAGGCTTTCAAGTGACGAAGCGGGCACAATGGAAACGAATCGTGCACAAATCCTAGAGCCCCGTCCGTCCGTAAGGCAAGCGCGTGACGCTGCCCAACAGCGTTACGGTTGCTTGGCTCACTGACGCTGGCTCGAAATAAACTAGGTTGTGGAAGCGAGGCTGCCTCTGGGGAGGAGACTAGCCAAGAGGAGATTCTAGGACATGGCCAGTGCGGTATGCTCCCAGTGCTTCGCGGTGAACTCGAGGTAGAATGGGTCTAGGTAACCAGATCTCTGACAGACGAGGGAATCAGGAAAGGGTAACTTTGATAGGAAAATTCCGAGGTACTTTGATGGTGTAGTGGTTTGTTGGGTGAAAATGCAAGTTTTGTCAAGTATTCGGTTGAACAGGCGCCCTCGAAGCCATTCATCGATCTGTCGCTTACGAGCCGCAGGGTGTGGAATCCACGTCTCAGGAGTGCTTTTTTAATCTTGCTGAAATTCAGCAGGATTATTCTCCCACCAGAGAACTGACCAGTATCTGTTCAAGATCCAGGGAATCTCAGGAAGCAGTGGTTGTATGAACCCCATGTTGCAGAATGAGCGGTGCTGCTTCTGTTTTCATTCGAACGCAAAACTTAGAGAAGCGGTTTAATAATGTGTGGTGTCTCGTCGGGGTATTTGGACACGTTTTTCAGAAATTCCCCGCAGGACATGAAGTGCAGCGAGGAACTCACAGATCTGTAGGACATGGGTACGGGCCGAGATCCCCCTGGGTACTGGGCATTCTGATGCAGGGAATGAGGCTGTTTACCACCAAAAACCTATCAAAATGTTTTGAATCGTAACAGAGAGCACCGAACCGTTACAAAGCGAGCGCATCTGGCATGTGTTTAGCGGGAAATGGATGGCGCAACGAGGTAACGGATAGCCAGGCATCCACAGGGCACAGCAAGGGAACGCTAGCACAAAAGCGAAGTTTGACGTTTCTGTCAACGTTCGCCATGGCTAGTCGCACTCTCTGCTATAAGCCTCCCTATTCATCGTGATCCTGAGCTTTGTCATTAGCAGTTTCGGGTCGATCCGTCTGAGCCAACGGACGGACCGGATCCATTAGGTGCTTCGAAATGGCTCTAGTCCTTCGCTCCACTGAAGTTTCGCGAATACTGCGATGAGACCCGCTCGGCTTAGTACGATAACTTTCAGTGGAATCATATCCCAGGCACTTGAAACGATCCTCTCAATGCCGTAATTTTCAGCCAGCGAGCTGTTGAGTCTAAACACTCGCTGGGTTATTATCCTGTCCGCCTGGTGCTTTAGGAGAGGCTTCCTGTTTTGCCACGTCAGCAGGATATTCTGTGCTCGCGATTCCGATTACGGTTCCCCAATGACAAATGAGCGTCAAACGCGAGTTATAAAGCGCGAATTCGACCAAATGCGATTCGCGGTGTGCTTGTGACGCATGATTGCCATCCAATCGGAGTAATTCCCGCGTCGTCCTTTCATCCGTCCGTCCATCCATCCGTCCATCCGTCCATCGCAGTCCGTCCGACCGTCAATCAAGGCAACCTAAACTCGAAAGAATCGTTGTGTTAATTTTGTAGTTCGTTTCGTCAGGAGCAAGGCAGAGCCATGATGACTCGAGATCCCGCGCGATCGCCGCGCTGCAGCGTCGGAGTGGTGGCGGCGTCCGCGTTAGTAGCCGTTTTCCTGGGGTGCAGCTTCGTGACGTGGATTCGTGACGTCAGCCAGGACAGCACGGTGCGGCGGATGATCGAGGCGCACGTGCGCGAGCAGCAGAGAGTGGCGACGCTGTACGAAGATCACATCGCAGCCGTACGTTCCACGTCGGGTTGCCAGGGTACAGGTTGAAGGGATTTGGGTGGTTGGATGTTTCAGACTGCTTATCAGACTGCTTATCAGGCTGCCTATCAGGCTGCTTATCTGACTGGGATGTGCCTGGGTGCATTGGTCCCGATCGTCAGTACGAAGCAGATCTGTTGCTTCGTTCAAAAATCCCAGTTGAAGCAACGTATCTGGAGTTTCAGCACGCGATGATTGGCCACATTGGTCGCCCCTCCTCCCTCCCACCCCATCCCCCCTGCCCACACCCATTTTCCCCCCGTTCCGCCCCTGCCTTCCCCTTTTCCCCCGCAGGTGTACCCCCTCGTGTCCACCTTCTCCCAGCCCGCGCGCCGCAGCGCCCCCCCGCGGAGAGCGTGGGTGGAGCGCATGGGGCACAGGGGCCCCGCGCGCGTATGCCAGTACGCGGAGGCGGAGGTGCGCGCGGCGCTGGCGCGCCCGCACAGCTGCGGAGCGGGGGAAGCTCGGTATTTCTATGCGGGCGTGTGGATGACGTGGGAGTTTCTAAGATACGAGGTGTTGCGGGAGGGGGGCGGGGGGGAAGCGGAGGAGGGGAGCAGGGGGGCGCGGGGGAGAGGAGTGGAAGGGCGGGAGGAGAGTAGAGGGGAGGAGCAGAGGCGGAGGGGGTTGAGGGAGAAGGAGAGAGAGTGGGGAGGGGAGTGGGAGCGGGGGTGGGAGGGGGGCAGAGAAGGGCCTGGGGCGGAGGGGGGGGATGGCGGAGCTGGCGGGGGAGGCGGGGAAGGGGGGGGGAACAGGGGAGGCGGAGAGGCGCTGGTGTGTGTGATGGCATGTTCATACCGGGAGGCTCTTCAGTGCTCCAAGGGCCGGCCGTGCATCCATGCCTTCCACCTGAGACGATCCGAGTCAGGTACGTGCACTGCCATCACACATACCATTCCGCATGCCATCACACACAGCTTCCCACATACCATCCCACGCACCGTCACACATGCAATCACACACAGCTTCCCAAACAGCTTCCGAAACAGCTTCCCACACACCATTCTTGAGACAGGTCTCAACATCCACCTGAGACGATCAGAGTCAGGTACGAGCATTAGTTTTGGGGCACCTCAAATATGGTCTGGGGCGACCAGAGTCAGGTACGGTGGGGGGGACGGCCAAGATGGAGGGAAATGGGGAGGGGGGAGTCAGGGAGGGGGATGTCAGGGAGGGGGGAGGGGAAGGGAGGGATTCGGAGTGGGTGAAGGACTGGGAGTGCGAGAGGGGACTGTGGTCATGAAGTGCATTGCTTGTGTCGCTTTAGAGAGTTGTCAAACGTGAATGGCAGGTGCGATTCTGGGAGTGAATGTGGCGTTAAAGGTGTTGACTCTGCTCCTGCTCCCCTGACAAACCCTCATACTACTCCTCCTGCTCCTCTGCCCACCTCTGTCCTCCACCATCCTCCTCCCCGCCTCCCCTCTCCCTTCTAGCCCTCAACTTTTTTTGTAGTATTTTTTGTAGCTTGGTCACGCACATTACCCAAGCAAATCTAGCCACACTGCACCGGCTGTGTGACGGAAACCCCCTCCCACAACCCTTTCCTTCTGCCCCCATCATCCTCCTCTCCTCGCCCCCGCGCCGTGCTCTCGCCCCCCCCTGTCTCTTCCCCACGGCGGCAGATCTACCCACGCTGCACTGGCTCTACACAATAGAGACCCCCTGCCGGTGCTACAGCCGGATCGGATCTGGGGGTGCGCACCGTCTGTACTGCTCGAGTCATCCTGAAACTCTCCCTTCCCCCGTGCTTCTCTCTTTCTCTCTCTCAGATCTAGCCACGCTGCACCGGCTGTACGACGGAGACCCCCTGCCGGTGCTACAGCCGGATCTGGGGGTGCGCACTGTGCTGGATGCCGGGGCCGGTGCGGGCATTCTCTCTGTGCTCCTCGCGTGCATGTAAGTACCGATAGTACTGGCATTCACAGATAGTACCACACCGGTTGCACCGGCTGTGCAATGGGGACCCCCTGCCGGTGCTACAGCCGGATTTGGGGGTGCGCACTGTGCTGGATGCCGGGGCCGGTGCGGGCATTCTCTCTGTGCTCCTCGCGTGCATGTAAGTTTCAAAGACAGCCTTGCCAGCGAGAGAATGCGTTCACATGCCCGCTGGCTGTCGCCATTGCTCCTCTTTTCCCCCTCCCAGAATGGACCCAGCGCCAGTCAAATCTCTCACCCCTCTCGTTCCTCCCGCTCTTCTCCTCCACTCTCACCAAATCCTCATTCCAACACCACACCCTGACCATTCTTCCCCTCCTGTCCCTTCCCCTCCTGACCTCTCTCTTCCCCTCGACATCCCTCCTGCCCCCACCCCCCTCCGCCTACCACTCGGCTCTCCAGATTCCCTACAGCAGTGGTGGTAACCACACAGGCATCAAAGTCCGGGTTCCGTACCCTAAACCTCTCTCCCTCCTCCTCACTCCTTACGACAACGCCAGCGCGCTCAGGGCAGCACTTTAACTCCCCTGCACCTCTCCTCCCCCTTTTTCCCTCCTTCTCACCAGGTACCCCGCATCACTGCTGGTAACCACAGAAGCATCTGTGTCCTGGTTCCGTGCCTTCTCCCTCCACCTCATTCCTTGCAACAAAGCTATCATGCTCTAGCTGCACGTTAATCCGCCTGCACCTCTTCCAACCCCTTCTCCCTGGCTAACCAGGTACCCCACCGCAGTGCTGGTAACCACAGAGGCGTCAGAGTCCGGGTTCCGCGCTCTCTCCCTCAACACCGCTCCGTACAGCAACGCCATTGCACTCAGAGCAGTGCTCTATACTCCCCCCACCTCATACCGCCCCGCCATTTTCCGCTGCCTTCTCCCTGGCTAACCAGGTACCCCACCGCAGTCCTGGTAACCACTGAGGCGTCAGAGTCCGGGTTCCGCGCTCTCTCCCTCAACACCGCGCCCTACGACAATGCCATTGCGCTCAGAGCAGCTCTGTGGTCGCATGTGACCAGCCTGGTGCTGCAGGCGGATGGGGGACGGGCGAGATTCATTGAAGTGGAACAGAACGCTGTGAGTGCGGGGAGTGGGGAAGGGTGAAAACCCTAGGACTGGGAGGTTAAGGTTTGAAGGGGTATGCCGTTGTGCTTAGAGCAGCGCTGTGGTCGCATGTGATGAGCGAGCCTCGTCCTGCAGGTGGAGGGGGGACGGGCGAGATTCATTGAAGTGGAACAGAACGCTGTGAGTGAGAGGCAGGGGTGGGGGGTACGCTGTTGTGCTTAGAGCAGCGCTGTGGTCGCACGTGACGAGCCTGGTGCTGCAGGCTGATGGGGGCCGATTGAAGTGGAACAGAAGGCTTTTAGTGGGGGCAGGGGAAGGGTGAGGGTTGGCAGGGTTGCAAGGTTGGGTTATGAAAGGGTTTGGGTTACTGCTATCGCACTCAGAGCAGCGCTGTGGTCGCACGTGACGAGCGAGCCTTGTGCCGCAGGTGGATGGGGGCCGGGCGAGATTCATTGAAGTGGAACAGAACGCTGTGAGTGCTCCTTGTGGGCGCGGGTGGGTGCTGACGGATGGATAAGGGGTGGTGTGCGGTTGAGGTGCGGTTGCTCTCAAGTGGTGGGTGGTGGTGAGGATGCTGCACGCATGGTGATGCCAGTGGTAGGCTTGTGCTACTTCTGTTGAGACGTCTCAAAAATGATGACTTTTGAGACGTCTCAAAAATGATGCCAGTGGTAGGTTTGTGCTACTACTGTGCACCAAGGCAGATACGAATCGTGCCGTTTTCTTCTATGCCTTTTACATCCCTCCCCACCCTTTTCCACCCCTCTCCCCATGCCCCGTTTCCCATCCCAAACCAAACACATATAAAACAAGCCAGGCTAGTATGCTCCTTAACCCGCCTTTCCCTGCAGCAGTCACCACCCAGTCCAGCTCCCTCCTCCCATGCACATCTTCACCCCTCCCCACCCATCCGCCCTCTCTTCCTCACTTCCCCACCCCTCCCCAACCCCTCACCACCACCCCCACCCACCCAGGCGGGTTCACTCCTCAACGCGTCCTCAGCGGCAGCAGTAACTGGCCTATCAGGCTCCTTCTCCCCATTCCATCCTCACCCCTTCCCACCCATCTCCTCTCCCCCACTCCTCACCCTCCCACGCGGGTTCACTCCTCAACGCGTCCTCAGCAGCAGCAGTGACCGGCCTGTCAGGCTCCCTCCCCGTTCCATTCTCACCGCTTCCCACCCCTATCCACCCCTCTCCACCCTCTTCCCCACTCTCCCAGGCGGGTTCACTCCTCAACGCATCCTCAGCAGCAGCAGTAACCGGCCTGTCCGGCTCCTTCCTGCTCCAATTCCTCGGCCTACGCCGCTTCGACCTGGTCCGGATCAACATGGAAGGCAATGCGCGAGTGCTACTCAACCTGCACGCTCCCCACGACTCCATGTGGCTACTCGCCGGCCCCCGCCTCGTTGCCTTTGACTCTCGCCCAGAAATCCTCGCTCTCACGCTCCCTGCCGACGCCTCCCCGTCCTCCTCCGCGTCTGTGGCACGGCCGCTGGTTGCGGCGTTTTACGGGGCGCAGTCCCCGCCGGCATATCAAGAGGTGAAGGAGGGCATAGGAGCAGAGTACATAGTGTTTCGGAGACGGGCTAGCAGCTGAGCAGGGGGGATAGCAGCTGAGCAGATGGGATAGCAGCTGAGCAGATGGGATAGCAGCTGAGCAGATGGGATAGCAGCTGAGGAGATCGACTGCTATCTGTCTGGCTTGATTCCCAGTATGCATGGTCTGGGAGGGCTGGGAGGGATGGGATGCGGTGGGAAGGATGGGATGGAGACATTACAGAGGTGAAGGGGAGTCGGGAGGAGAGCAGTGCACGTCTGGGGAGGGGAGCAGGGTCTTTGTGAGAGGGAGGGGTCTGCATGGGAGAGCAGAGTTCTGTCTTTCCTCCTCCAAAGGGCAGTGCCCTCCTGCCCTGCCTACTGGGCCTTAGTAAACCAATATCACATCTTGGACACTCGTGGTGTGTCGTGCAGTGCAGTGCAGTGCAGGCAGTGTCAGCGTGTCACACATACCATGAAAATGCAGGCAGTGCAGGTACCTGCGTCACTTTGGCACAGGCACCAACAAGGGATGGGACCAGCAAGCTGTGCTGTCCTGCAACCATTGCACAAGCAGTGGATGGAGGGGACGAATCCATAGTTTTGAGATGATTCCCTCCTGTCTTTCTCTCTACTCTCTATCTCTCCTTGTTTCTCTCTGACCTTGCGACACTCTCTAGCTGGGGCAGAAGAGACAGAGGGGTTAGTAGTTACATGGGCTGGAGCATTGACTTTGAAGTTAGTTAGGTGCCCCCCCCACCCACCCCAGCTCCACCTGATGCAAACTTACCGCCTCTGGAAAAAAGAGCTAACTGCCTGATTCGTGAATTTTGTGTAAATCCATCTGATTCTATCTGGATTCCTGACCTCACCTTACGCCTAATAGTGTTGATGGTGCTTCGATTGCTCATCCTACCCTGTGCTTCTCGTGACACATCTTACTGCTATGAGCAAAGGAAGGCTGCTTGGAATGGTTCCCTGCACCATGATATCTGGAGACATGTGCCAAGTACCACCGGCAACAAGGAATTTTTGCTAGGTTGTTTGGGAATCCACTTTGAAAGTCGGTGGCGAGGCGAAGACACAAATGCTACGGTAGTATCTTCAAGCAATGCCGCGACAGGGTTTAGTGCGGTATCACGGTATTGCACTCTCTTTCTCCACTATCATCATACTGTGAGCTTGTTTGTATGGCTGTGTTGTACACACCAAAGACTAATATATTCACCAGATACCAAGCATCACCACCAGTATCAGCGGGTGTGGGTCGAAACCGCCTTCTTGATGCCACACTCGTTTTCTCTTCACGCTCATCTGTTTCAGGGGTACCGGGTCACCCTTGCGTACTCCTCCTCTTGCACCTGCATCGCGCGTGCATCATACGAATCACACGCATCATACACATCACACGCATCATACATATCACACACATCATGCGAAGCAACAAGGGTCGGGAAGAGAAGGAGCGTGAGCTGTACATTTTCCAAACCAAGGAACGAAACAGAGCCAGAACGTGATGTGGATGTGGAACGAGAGAGTGTGCACTGCACTGCACACTCTCTCAACTCAAAGCACGCACACGGAGGAAGAACAGAAGGAGCAAATCACAAGGCAATTTCTCAAAGAGCACAACAAAGGTAGAGACGCAACAAAGCATGCACACGCAGGTAGAAGGTGAGCAGGGAAAGCAAAGCAGAGCAAGACGGGCAAGAAAGAGCAGGAGGGTCACATGTACAGTGATTACTCTCTCAAATCAAACCACCCACACGCAGGTAAAACACGAGGAGGGCGGAGACGGCAAGGAAGAGCGAGAAGCGGATGTGTGGCTCGTTCACCAGGAACCAGCGCCGTGTGCACGCACAGTTTCACATTCTCAGCACTCACACGCAGGTAGAAGACGAGGAGGGCGGAGACGGCAAGGAAGAGCGAGAAGCGGATGCGCGGCTCGTTCACCAGGAACCAGCGCCGCGCACGCGCACACAGCAGCAGCAAGCGGCGTCCACTGCTGCCACAGGCCAACAGACCACGCACTGCCAGCACGTAGGGCGACGGGCAGCAGCAACGTCCCTGCTGCAGCTGCTGTATCCGTAGTTGTTGTTGTTGCTGCTGCTGCTGCTGCTGGTGTCGGTGCTGCCTGTGTTGCTGCCGCTGCTGGTGCCGTTGCTCTTGACTCAATACCTGGGGGGCCTGTGCTAATCTCTCTGGCAGTTGCTGCTGCTGCTGATGCCCAGGCTGCTGCTGAGCGCTCTGCCTATCCGCCGCTGCACCAGATCCACTCAGCCGGACCACCAGGTCCGGCACAATCGAATCCACCCCGGACCTCTCTGCTCCCGCCAAATCCTCGTGCCTCTGCTGACTGGCTTGGCCCTGGGCTAGAATCTGCTCCATACTCTGTTGAATGTTCGGCTGTGAGCTTTGGTGTAAGAAAGGAGTGGATGATGTGAGGTGAGAAGGGGTGTAATCAGGGATAGAAATGGCAGTGTGGTCCTGTCTCTCCTCTGCTGAAGGAGCACAGGCAGAGGGTGGTTGGGGAGAGTGAGGGTATGGGGATGGTGAGCTAGCAGTGACACCTGCAACGGTAGAGTGGGTTGATTGGAAAGTCAACGGACCTATTTCTCTGCTGCTTTGTAAGCTGCTCCTGTAGTGGTCATTGCTACTGCTGGTGCTGCTGCCACTACTACTGCTGACAGTAAAGCTGCCGGCACTGCTGATGGCATTACCACCGCCAGCAGCAGCAGCAACAGCATGAGTGTGGGCGGATGTCTCTCGTGCTAGATTCGCCTGGGAGAGCGAGGGGCTATGGGCGTTCACTCGAGTCCCGGCATTGCTCTGCACATGTGCCTGTGCCTGTGCCTGTACATGTGCATGTGCCTGCACATGTGCCTGTGCATGTGTATCCCTTTGGGCTTGTTCCTGTGAGAAATCTTGGGGTGCTGACGTGTTTGCTACATGGCTGGCAGGAAGCGCAGCAGCGACTGCTGACATGGCCAGCCGCTGCTGACGTGTCACTCCTATGATCCTGCCATTAAACGTGAAGAAAACATGGGGCAAAGTGCGGGATTGGAATGCGTTGGACAGAAAATGAATTCTCAGGAAGAAAATAGAAAGCAAAAGCGAGGAATGAGAAAGGGAGCCGAATGCAAGCAAGAGGAATGAGAAACTGCAGAAAAAAGAGAAAGGAGCAAAAGCAGAAATAAACAGTGAAAACGGAGCGGGGAATGTGACGAGAGCAGAGAGAACGTGCAGGAGAAGGAAATGGGAGGAAAGGGGTGGAAAGGGGTGAGAAGGGAGTGGAGGAGGGGGGAGGAAAGGTAACCTTGCTTGCTCCACAAGCTGTGCCAGGGCTCGGTTGGGGAAGACCTGGTCAATGCCCCCGATCAATGGTGCCCGACCTGTGTGCAGAAGAGGGGAGGTGGCGAGACGAGATGGGAAGGTTGAGGTTGGGAGGGAGAGGAGAGGAGAGGAGAGGAGAGGAGAGGAGAGGAGAGGAGAGGAGAGGAGAGGCGAGGAGAGGCGAGGAGAGGCGAGGAGAGGAGAGGAGAGGAGAGGAGAGGAGAGGCGAGGAGAGGAGAGGAGAGGAGAGGAGAGGAGAGGAGAGGAGAGGAGAGGCGAGGAGAGGAGAGGAGAGGAGAGGAGAGGCGAGGCGAGGCGAGGAGAGGCGAGGCGAGGAGAGGCGAGGAGAGGAGAGGCGAGGAGAGGCGAGGAGAGGAGAGGCGAGGCGAGGCGAGGCGAGGAGAGGAGAGGAGAGGAGAGGAGAGGAGAGGAGAGGCGAGGAGAGGAGAGGAG
This sequence comes from Closterium sp. Naga37s-1, assembly GCA_947471745.1. Lineage (NCBI taxonomy): Eukaryota > Viridiplantae > Streptophyta > Zygnematophyceae > Desmidiales > Closteriaceae > Closterium > Closterium sp. Naga37s-1. The sequence goes on along the minus strand of CANJKZ010000271.1, from coordinate 320,707 downwards.
AGGAGAGGAGAGGAGAGGAGAGGAGAGGAGAGGAGAGGAGAGGCGAGGAGAGGAGAGGAGAGGAGAGGCGAGGAGAGGAGAGGAGAGGAGAGGAGAGGAGAGGAGAGGAGAGGAGAGGAGAGGCGAGGAGAGGCGAGGAGAGGAGAGGAGAGGAGAGGAGAGGAGAGGAGAGGAGAGGAGAGGAGAGGAGAGGAGAGGAGAGGAGAGGAGAGGCGAGGAGAGGCGAGGAGAGGAGAGGAGAGGAGAGGAGAGGAGAGGAGAGGAGAGGAGAGGAGAGGCGAGGAGAGGAGAGGAGAGGAGAGGAGAGGCGAGGAGAGGAGAGGAGAGGAGAGGAGAGGAGAGGAGAGGAGAGGCGAGGAGAGGCGAGGAGAGGAGAGGAGAGGAGAGGAGAGGAGAGGAGAGGAGAGGAGAGGAGAGGAGAGGCGAGGAGAGGAGAGGAGAGGAGAGGAGAGGAGAGGAGAGGAGAGGAGAGGAGAGGAGAGGAGAGGCGAGGAGAGGAGAGGAGAGGAGAGGAGAGACGATGACACAAGGCTTTGGAATGGAAGATGTGGGGTATGGTTCCAATCAATGGTGCTCAGGCTGTGTTGGGAAAGGAGGGTTGGCAGAGTGCTTTGAAGCTTGGAGAAATGCACAGGTGCTCGTGTCGTGGTGCTATATCACACTAGGGGGATAGATATTGTTGACTCGCGTTGACTCGCTTTGACTCGCATTGACTCGCTTTGACTCGCGTTGACTCACACATGGGGCAGGCGTCGGAGTGAGCCAGAGCGGTGTCGAGACACTTTTGGCAGAACGAGTTCCCTGCGCACGTGTGAGTCATGCCACGGCAGGAGAGACGAGAAGAGAAGAGAAGAGAAGAGAAGAGAAGAGAAGAGAAGAGAAGAGAAGAGAAGAGAAGAGCGGAGAGGAGCTGAGGGGAAGTGGAGGGAAGAGAAGTGACGGGACGTGTAAGAGATACAAGGGGGCGGGCCAAGGGGGATGCAGAAAGGCACAGCGCAGGGCCTATGAGGCAGGGCCTATGAGGCGCCCCCGAAGTCACACGGCAACGGGCAGCAGCGCAGGGCGTACCGCAGCAGGAGACGACCATGGGTTGCTCGAAGAGTTCCGTGCAGATGCAGCAGCACAGCGTCGGCACTATCGACTCCTCCGCCGCCGCCGCAGCCGCCGCCGCTGCTGATGATGATGCTGACGTGGCGGTTGCGCTGGATGCTGCTGACGTGGCGGCACCGCCAGGCGCCGGCGCTGCTGATCTGCCGCCGTTGCCGGGCCACATGGTCGGAATCGCGCTGGTCGCACAGGCCTGGCACGCGGATTCGTCGTTCAAGCGTCGAAACCCTAATGGCCCAATGGAAACGCGTGTAGTTTTAGCTGCGGAACAGGTGACAGGTTGTCAGCCGTGCCGCAACCGCAGTCGCATCTTATGTACTCGCTCACAATGCATCAGTCTGTGACCTGCGAAGAAGTGAGAGATTCTGGAGTGAGCAAACATGCATGACTGCTCTGGTGGTGGTGATCGCGGTTGAGAGTGACATGACAGTGGAAGGAGGCTGTAACGAGTATGCATATACACGTCATAGATCATTCTGGAAAAGTTTGTCCTACAAGTGCTCTTGCATAACGTACAATTCTTGGCGCATTCTGGGTCCATTTCTTGGGGCTGGATGTAGCGCAACTGTCTTACAGACAGTGTTCAGACAGTGTTCTTGCTCTCAATCGACTTAGCACACAAACGGAGCAGTCGCAGAAAATATTTATTTCTGGTGTATTCCCCGCCCGTTATACGGCTTTCTCTAGGGGCCAAACCACGTGGTCATATCACTGAGCAATACGTGGCCTACACACGCCACGTCACGCCAGCTCCTCAGTCAGCGAGTCCATCAACGGAACGAAATGGCAGGGCAATGTTCCACTGGAGCTCTGTATTTCGCGCCAGCCATTCGGCGCGCTTCTTCGTTCCCCTCCCCTTCCTCCCGCACACCAATTCCTTCCCACCCCCTCTCCTCTTCCCGCTCATGTCGTCTTCCGCCCCCCGGTCCCCCGTCCCAAGCCCGCACGTTGAATCACTGTCACCAAAGCTGCCAGCTCAAGCCGCCGCTTTTTCAGGGTAACCCGACCGTTGATCACTTCCATAGGCCGACGCGGACCGGACGGCAGGTATCTAGTATCTGTGTACCACACCGCAATCCTCGCTACCATAGTCGAGTCGACGCGATTTTCGGCCTCCCAACATATTCCCCTTCGTCAGTTATAGAAGCGATTAGAAAGCGAGGAACGAAACAGCTCTGTTTGAGGCAACGCCCCAACACCATTTCCTTCGCTTCTTTCGCATCTTTCGCACAACCCTATCCCCATCGCCGCATCGCTGGCTCGCCTTGTGCCCCTCATGGAGTGCTTTCTCGCGATTCCATCCGCGTCGCACGCGATCGCTCGCTCCATCGCACGCGCGTCGCACACCTCCATCTCTTCCTCTCGCACTGCTCTACTATCATCCGAGATCTCATCGATAAATACGCCGGCATTCACGCCTCTCCGTGCGCGATGGGGCTCGAAATCCCGATCAGACAGTGAAGCGATCTGGGCCGTTCATCAGCTGGCGCAGGATAGTCTTCCGCGGTGCGGCAGGAGGGTTGGAGCGGGGTGGGGGGGAGCGGAAGGGCGCAGTGAGGTGCGGAGATTCGTGACCCGCGCGTCCGCGGAGGGCAGCATTGGCGGGGATGGGCGGGACGAGGTCAGCTCTCGGCTGGGCAGAAGGAGAGGTCGAAGCGGCTCCGACAGCACTGGCAGCAGCGGCAGTGATAGCGAAAGCAGCGCGGAGCTCGTTAGGGGGACCAGCGGCGGCAGCAGCATTGGAAGCAGTAGCGCGAGCGAGAGCGAGAGCGGGAGCGGGAGCGAGGAGGGGAGTTTGGAGGACAGCGCGCCGCAAGATGTGCTCCTTAAAGCAGTCAGTGGTGGGTGCGGCGCGACGCGAGTAGTGCATTCGCTGATGTGTGGTTGGGGGAGGGACGCCTAGTGGTTGCTGCTACTCGAATGGAAGAGAGCGCCGCTTGTAGCCCCGATCACTCACATTCAGTTCGATTCAATTGTAGTTCCTCCCTGGCTCCTTCCTTCCCTCAAATCTCCCCCCTCTTCGTTTCTCTCCCCCACCCCCTCCCCCACTTCCCGTTCCTCCCCTCCCTCTTCCCACCGCTCCCTCCCATTCTTCCCGCCCCTCCCCCCTCCTGGCACGACTTCCGCGGCAGAGGTGTCGCGAATGGCGGGGCGGCAGGCGCGCACGACGAACGTGGTGATGGGCGGCACGGCAACAGAGTATGGCGACGACTGGCTCGAGCTCGACAAGAAGGTGCGCTCCGTGCCCCGTGCCCCGTGCCCTGCGCTCCGTGCCCCGTGCCCCGTGCCCTGCGCCATGTGCCCTGCGCCATGTGCCGTGCGCCGTGTGCGCCGTGCCCCGTGCCCCGTGCTCCGTGCTCCGTGCCCCGTGCCCCGTGCCCTGTGCCCTGTGCCCCGTGCCCTGTGCCCTGTGCCCCGTGCCCTGTGCCCTGTGCCCTGTGCCACCTGCTATGGTTCAGGGGACGGGTGAGGGAAGTGTGAAGTTGGAAACCTGGAGAGGAAGGCTGATCCTTATTTGTGTTTGACAGGAGCGACGAGGAGTCGACTGACGCTGCAATCTCTACCCACTTCTCATTCTCTCCCTCGCCAACTCCCCTCTCCGCACGGTGGCGGCAGGTGAACACGTACCCCAGTCTGCGTGACTTCACAGCCATCGGGTTGGGAGGAGAGGACTTTGCCGTGGCAATGGTGCTGGCTGTGCAGTCCGTCCTTCCCAAAGATGTTCCCGAGGTAAGGTGGAAGAGCCAGGGGAGTTGGGTGCGGTTTTAGGGGGAGAGGAGTCGCGGCATGGCGTGTGTCAACATCTGCTATCACTTTAGGGAGGGTTGGGCTGAAAAGGGGGGTAGACATCTGGAACAAAATGCAAGAGGGGGGAGGCGGTTTGCAGGCTGGGGGATCATTGGGAAGAGGGGATTCACTGACATGTGCTGCTTGGGGGTGCATACAGCAAATGTTTGTGTTTCCAGTGGACCATGGAAATGGTCCATGGCTATGATGGATATTTGCCTGATTGATTGGAAATCCGCTAGAGTCAGCGGCCAGTTGTTCTTTTTTGTTTTTTTTCTTTCTGTTTTTTTTGTTTCTTTATGTTTTGTTTTTTTTTTTTTGTGCGTGCACTCCAAATTGCCATGGCCTCAACCGTCTCTCTCCCTCCCTCCCAATGTGTTTCTCTCCTCCTCAGCTTCAAGTGGTAACCAGGGAGAGTGCCACGGGTCGTTACATCAGTGTTAAGATTGGACCTGTTAGAATGGACTCTAGTGAACAGGTGAGATTTGAAGGGCTGAAGGGATGAGAGGGGTGGGCAGATGCATGCACCTGTGGTGAATTTGGTGCATGCCTACTTGCAAGATGGGCCGTAGTAACAGTAAGATGGGCTTTCACTAATATCTGCGTCCTCTTGTCTGCAGGTTCGAGCAGTGTATCAGGCAATGAAGCAGGACCCTCGGATGCGGTACTTCATTTGAAAGTTGCTCAGTTCAAAATCCTGTGGCGAAGATTTGCAGATAATATCTTATACGCTGATTTCCTTGTCTATACGGTTTTCCTCTCTTCTTTCAACTGCAATGAGGCCAGTACAAGTTTTTCCGGATGCTTAAAATCATCCAACGTGCAATTATGATGAGTTCAAGTCTAGTTGTAATCGTATCATTCATTTTGGAGGAGGTGGTTCCCCAGCCTAAAACTAACCGCACCCAGCCCCACCGTTTTGGAGAACGACGTTACCGTAACATTTCGTCTGAACATCTCGCTTTGCCCTAACCTGTCTCGCTAATGACAGCTTCCCCTATCGTTATAGCCTTGTTGGATGTCGAGTACCATCAACACCGCACAGAAAGCCTCTAAATTGGTATTGGGTACAACGGGAACACCTTTTGAATTGGTATTGGTACAGAAATCCCTCCTACAACGACCCTAGCTAGCTAGACGAGATCATTGCTGGTGCGGCCCGATCTCGTGTCACCTATTCTCTCTACCTTGTGCTGCACCAGCAACTTATCGAAAAACGTCTAGGCTATTGGCAATGCGGATCTTTACTTTCGCCGCTCTCTGCACCGCCACGTTCGTCGCCGTGCAGTCCAGCGATTACGTTTTCAAATGGATGGCGGAGCGGCACGAGTCTAAGGTACGCGTGACTGCAAGAGAAGCATGGTTCTAAGATTCTTAATACTTACCCGAGCCTCTAATATCCGTTTGAGCGTCGTTTTCTGGGAGTCGCGACGAACCTTCCGTAGTGGAATGGCTGCGGTTGATGGGCAGACAGGAATGACGGAGTCTAGTGTTTGTTCCTTACGGTATGAAGTCCCTTTCAGGCCAATAACTAGGTCCCACGGTCGGGCGCTTACCAGTCCAGGGCGGCGATTTTTCCTTCCCTTAATCCCCTGTTTGCTGTCTCGGCTGTTTTGATCAGAATGACATGACTCATTCTGAGTTATCTTCCTCCGTCATTGACCTTCCTTCCAGGTGGAGAGAATCATGTTGGAGCACAAGATTGCAGCAACCAAGCACCGCATGCTGGAAGAAATGAAACAGAACCAGGCACAGTAGTAGCCCTTTTGCTGGCAGTCTGGTGTGCATGTTGGATTTTATGTAGAATAAATATGATGGGCCGATGATTAACAACCTTTCGAGTTCACCAGACATTTACCTATCTTGGTGCCTTGGAACTTGCAGCTTGTGATCTTCTGGATTCTGATGTGCAGATAATTATGTACGCTACTTCATTACATATATTAATAAACCTGCTGATGCAGTAAGCTATTATGTAACAAGCGACATTCGCGAGGACATGGCTACAGCACTTGCACGTAGCCAGCGAGTTACGGGTACTTGTTCTCCAGGACACCTGGAATCGAGCCGCCGTGCAGTCCTTTGATGCGCTTCGAAATTTGCCACTCCAAACCAATGTACCACCTACTCGCAGAGGGAAATGATCATATTAAGGCCGAACAGTGCTAGAGAGGTGATCAAAGTACGGCCGGTGAATCTTGACCGTAGATTTTCAACCCGGAGCTGCCAAAATGACTAGGCGAACAAGCCGAACCGTAAGTAAAAGAGAAACACCAACAAGTACTAAATTTTGTGTATACTTTCTTTAACGAGAGTTTGACCGCCGTCTACTACAACGCGCTCGTCGCCTTGTTCTGGACTTAAAATTCGGCGTGTCAAATCGTGAGTACGTCACATATATTATGGGTGATACATATCACCTACCCGATCGGAAACGCACGGGGAAAAAATATATTACCCATTCGGAAATGGATGCGCCTCGGGAGGCATCAAACCCTAAATACCAGGAAGGTTTTTTTTTTAAGGGTTGATCCATCCCGAAAATTGATTCCAGGTTCCCTATGGGTTTTTTTCTGCCCTAATAGTTCCCAGCAGATTCGGCTCGCTAAACGACACGCGAGAGAAAATGCGAGCCAGTACATGCCACTAGTGACAGAATTACGTGCAATAAACGAGGACCCTCTGTCAATCTCTCCTTGCGCAGCGGTTTCGTAAGCTCCGGGCCTCTGGGCCCCTAGTCGATCACCCCACTGGCACTGTTTGGCCCTGGTATGATCTTTTCCCATTCGCAGATCTACCACCTGCGGGAGAAACAGAACAGCAATGAAGCCAAGTATGTCAATTGATACAATTACGAGTTTGAGCCAGTTCAACCGTCATGGAGTTCCACTCACCGAGTCACCGCCAGGCCTGTCGATTGACGGGCATATGCCCTTAATGCCCTGAACATTCCGGGCTACTTTCGCTCCAGCTCGACTGCATAAAGTGTTAGGATCGCCCTGCACCCGTGCCACTAAGTGCTTCGTTCGACCCTTCCCCGGATGCGTTAAGTGCTCCAACCAGGCCTTCCCCACCCACAAAGTCTTGATTTCCGGTTCTAGGACCCTCCCCCCCCAAGAAATTCTGCCTGACCCCCCCACTCCCCCCCCCTTTCTCCTTAGGTTGCACGAGAGTGTGCCAAGGGGATTTTTCCCTTAGCGGTTTCTAGCCAATCCCGTGTTTGTGATATCTCTAAGTCAGCTTTGGAGCAGCCGAACTTTCCCTTAGCTAAGATAGTGTAAGTGCAAGCCCGGATTTCAAGTTTTCACTTTGGCCTGCGCCCGTGACCGTTAAGGGCGCCAAAACACTCAGCTACGGCCAAAACAGGGTCAGATAGGGAGGAGCTGGGGACTCCAAGTATGGGCCCCAGGAACTTCGACAGGCCTGGTCACCGCCACAAACACACCACCACCATCCATCCAGCCACACGATTACCCCGATCACCTTGGATCTCTCATATCCTTGCACTGGGAGGAAGCTTTAACAATAAATTACTACCCCAGAAGGACGCTGAGTCTGACTCGGTCCCTGCCCATCGTGTGCTATTACCTCTTTCGGACTGATTAGGAGGTTATAGGCGCGAGAGTCAACAACGTTTTATCATCGCCATGACCATGCTTGTTCTCCAGCATGATACCCTGGTCTAGTCCAAGCAGTCAGCGTGCGCATATATTCGCGCCTTGCAACTCCTTCGCGCCTCAAATGCAACATTTCGTGCAACAAGAAGCAAGAACCAGAGCCTGAGAAACCATCGAAACCTGTTTATGCCTGACTGTACCTCGTGTTATCCCGCTCGTTTCACCGCATGAACCCGTTCGCATGCGAGCATCTGTCGCAGGGCATTAGTCTCGGTGCAACTTTCACTGAACAGCTTATCAAAGAACGTAGTCCGCGTATCTCACGCTCCTAGCTACTTGGCCCACGCCTTTCCTGGTCAATGCCCTCCCCGGTCGTCTTCCCTGGTCAATGCTTCCCCTTGGTTCTTCTCCCCTTCTTCGGCTCTCGCCGAGCGCCGAGCGCGACGCGTAGCCATGCCACCCTTGCTAACGACAAAACGCACTCGCCCTTCCCAGCACCACTCCTCTGTCTCGCCGACTTATCATCGGTCGCCCCGTCAGCCCTCGCGCTCGAGAATCAATTGCAGCTTCCACCTTCCCCCGCCCCTCCTCCGCTCTTCCCTCCGATTCCTCCGCTCCGCGCCCAACGCAACCTGGCATTGCGCCCTTCCGCCACACCAGACCCGGCGCGCAACACGTCGCCCTCTATCGTCCCTCCTCCCACTCGTCCTCCTCGCCGTTCTTCTAGTCTCTCTCGCGCCTCTGGCGGCGCCCCTCGCGCCCAAGCCCTGGCCTCGTGAGTACTCCCTCCCCGCCGTTCTTCTAGTCTTTCTCGTTTCGCGCTCGTGACCAGCCCGCCCCGACCACACCCGCGGTAGCGGCCCCGCATGATCGTAAGCTTTCCCCCCTCTTTCCCCCCGTTTCCTTTTCCCATTCATCCCTTCACCCAATTCCTTCCCCCATTCCTCCCTCCGCGCTTTTCTTTCCTCCAATTCTCTCTTCCCCATGGCTTCTCTTCCCACGAAATTGCAACACGAGCAGGCAAGTGCGACTACTCGGTGGGTTTCTGGCTGCGCGCTCCGAAGGGCACAGGCGTGCCGCGCTACACGGCGCGAGCAGGCGAGAAGGGGCACTGCCCGTACGTGCGCCCGCTGTACGCGTGCGAGCGCAACAACCGCCCCGACTCGCGCTACCAGCGCTACCGCTGGCACGCCAAGAAATGCCGCCTGAGCTACTTCAGCGGGTCGGGCTTTAAGTACCTCATGCGACAGCGGGTAAGTCGAGCTAGTCTTTGACAAGCTAATCTAGTCTTTGGTAAGCTGGATTCTTGGACCTAGAAGTTGGGTACACCGTACAGGTGGAGAGTGGTTCTTTTCTCTGTCGGCCGAGTTTACCCGACGCCTCTTGAGATGTTGAATGCATCGAGTCCGTGTTTCTCACTCCATGCTCTAGCAATCACGTATTGTTAACCAATGTCTATTGCCCTCGCATGCCAGTTTGTCCCCTCATTGCGCGACGCAATAACATGACTTGCCTCCCCGTGCTCCTTCCTTTCTGCTTCCCCTCATCTCTGCCTTCCCTTCCCTCCTCTCCGCTGCCTCCTCTCTGCGTCACTTCCTCTCTGTCTTCCCGTCTCCCTGCTTCCTCTCCTCTCTGCTTCTCCTCCATTGTGTTCCTTCCCTCTCTGCGTCCCCTCCTCCCAACCGCAGCGCATGCTGCTGGTGGGCGATTCGATCATGGGGAACCTCTTCGAGGCGCTGCTATGCGCCATCCACGCTGCGGGATACCAAGGCAAGGTGAGCATGCGCAGCAGGGAAGGGTGGTGGTGGGGTGGAGAGTGGGGAGTGGATGCTGGAGGTAAGGAATTGGGGCTGAGAGCATCGTTAATTTGAGATAAGGCTCATTCTCTGCCGATTGTTAGAGGTGTAGCATTGCAGGGTTGAAGCTGGATGGATGGATATGGCGAATGGCGCTTTTCAGTTCCTGCATGGGATTGCGAGATTGTGGGGTTGGATATAGGGTGGAGGGTGGAGCCTACTGTGCTACTCCTGCTGTGTTCAGTCGCTTTCCTGCTACTCGTTTTGCAGTGTATTTCCGTTGCTTAATCACACTGTATGAAAGCCAGGGTGTGTGTAACTAGACCACACTGGTGTCTTCCAATTTGTGCAGCTCCTCTCCCGTACTGCTGCTCCATTAATCACAAAGTGAGCAACCTCTCCATCCCCGATTGTCTGTCTTCAGCCGTTTGTACGCAAGACCAAGGGGCCCTTCAACATCAAGGCTGTCCGCTTCCCCCGCTTCTCCTTTTCCCTCGAATTCCTTTTCTCGCCGTACCTCGTCCACGCGAGACAACGCTCCAGCATAAACAGATCCCGGGGCGGTGGCCATGGCTACATTGTGAACGTGGATAGAATAGATCCAACACTCGCCTCCGTTCTTCCATGGTACGACGTCGTTGTGTTCTCTTCAGGTGTCTGGTGGTCCCAGAACGTCCCGGGCAGAAGCCAGCCAAACTTTTTCCGGGTAGGCGGGCAGCGTCGAAACCTCACGAACCTTGCAGCTTATTCCTGGGGCCTGGCAACAATAACCCGGCATCTCAGACTCTCCAACTTCCCAGGAGTCCCTATGTTCCTTTCTTTCTCCCCAAGGCACACCGGTCATGGCATGCCACAACCTTGGGTTACAGAGGCTTATCGGGGCGGGACCTGGTCTGACTTCCAGAAATTGGGAAGGCTCCAGTCTGGGCCACATTTGATTGGCTCATGTGGTGCCCTCACACCAATGAAGCGATCAGGTCTGGTTGATCGATACAATTTTGGAAGTGCGGAGCTGTTTTATGCAATGCAGCGGGCTACACTCAAGGGCTCCTTCATAAGACTATTGAAAATAACGAGGCTGAGTCAAAGTAGGCCGGATGGGCACTTGGGAGTCTGGTATGAGCCAAGGACAGCAGAGGGGCCTTCTTCGCCTATAGCGATGGGGCTTAACCCGTTTGATGGGGATTGCACGCATTGGTGTTTGCCTGGAGTTCCAGACGCTTGGGTTGACATCCTTTACAACCACTTGCTTTTGGAACCGCTCTTATTTGCACGGAAAAATGATATGTAATAAAAAATAGTTTATTAAACTTGTTTTGTTTGTGGATTCTATTCAATGTTTGAGCCCTGTTACGAGTGCAATTGAGTGAACGAACGAGAATTGCACTATCGAAGCAAGAGTACAATGAGCGAAGGCATGAGCGAAGAATATATAGCGAAACTACAGTGGTAACGGTAATGGACTGTGGTTGTCGCGCGACGGGCCTGGGACTGAGGTTGGGAAAAAGTGTCGAAGCGGAGGCCCGGAGCGCGGGTTACCTCCCGAGCCGTGAGGTCGGGGTGCGATGTGCGAAGGTGGCGGGCAGATTGTCGATGCGAGGGTTGCGAGTGGTAACGGTGCTGATTGTGGTGCTACAGTGATGTACGCGTTGAGCAGGGATGCGAAGTAAGGAAAAGGAATTTTCCTTACACTACCCCCCCCCTTAAGGAGGTCCTCCTTACGAGAGTGCGTGTACATCCCTGAAATTTCGGCTGCGCAGATACTCGGTGAGGACGGGGTGGTTTTCGATTCTGTCCAGGGGAACCCAATTGTCTTCGGTGGGTGTACGGTCATTCCAGTGGAGTAAGAACTCGATCCTTCGGGCTCCTCGAGGGTCGCGAACTCTGTGACTCAGGATTTTTTCGGGGGTGATGATTGGTTCAGTTGGTGGTCTTGTCATGCTGGTTGGGCGATTGCGTGGCAGTTGGCTCGTGGACGGGACGTAAGGGCGAAGTAGGCTGACGTGGAATGAGGGGCTGACGTACCAGTCAGCAGGGAGGAGGAGGTGGGCGGTGACGGGTGTAAGCATGTGGCTTATGCGAAATGGCCCGCAGTATCGGGGGCGGAGTTTCGGAGTGATGGGCAGTCGGAGGTTCTGAGTGTCAAGTAAAACTAAGTCGTCGGGCTGGTAAGTGACAGGTCTGCGGTGGCGGTCGGCGTTGCGTTTAGCGATGATGTTCGATTTTTTTATTGCGTCTACTGCCCGGGTCCGTGCTGCTTGTAATATTTCGGCGAACTGTTGTGCTCGTGGTACTGGGTTGTCGGGATTCGGGGTCATGGGTACTGTTGGGTCTTGTCCGTAGTTTAGGTAAAATGGTGACTGTTGGGTCGTGGCGGATGGCGAGTTGTTGTACGCGAATTCGATTAGTGGCAGTTGCTGTTCCCACGTGGTCGGGTCGTCACACGTGGCCCTGATGAGCTGTTCCATGGTCTGATTTGTCCGTTCTGTCTGTCCGTCGGTTTCGGGGTGGTATGATGAACTGAACTGCAGTCGCGTGCCGAACTGCTGCCACAGGTTCCGCCAGAAGTTGCTGGTGAATTTTGTGTCGCGATCGTTGATGATCGCGGCGGGTATCCCGTGCAGTCGAACGACGGTGGAGATGAAGAGGCGTGCTGTTTCTTCGGCTGTGATCGATTTTTTGCAGGCTGCGAAATGTGCCATTTTCGTTAGTCGATCGACGACGACCAGGATCGCGTCCTTCCCACTCGCCCCGGCTGGTAACCCCGTGACGAAGTCCATCGTCACCTGCTGCCAAGCACGCTCTGGGGGTGGTATCGGCTGCAACTGTCCCGCTGGCCGCTGTCGTGATGATTTCATGAGCTGACAAGTGGGACACGATGCCACGTGTCGTTGTACGTCGGTCAACATTTCGGGCCAGAAATAATACCGCTGCAGCTGCTGCCGTGTTTTTTCTACTCCGAAATGCCCCGAAGTAACTCCGTCGTGTGCCTCCTGTAACAGTAATTCCCGTAGCAGTGTATACCCAGGTACCCAAATGCGGTCAGTCCCAGTTTTTACGTAATAGACTCCCTTTGCTGCTGCGAACTGCTGCGAATTTCCTCCTGTGAAGAATGGATCCGTCTGGTACCCGTGGGTGAATAGGCCTGTCAGTAGCGGGCTTGTCTGGGCGAGTAGTATTGCGTGGATCTGGGCAGTGGGGCGGGTCAGTGCGTCGGCGATGTTCGAGGCTCCCTTTTTGTAAGTGACCGTATAGTGAAAGTTGGACTCGAGGAAATCGAGCCAGCGAATCTGTCGTGGGTTGAGGTGTGGCTGTGCGCGAAGGTACTGTAGTGATTTATGGTCTGTCCGTACTGTCACGTCCGCGCCAGTCAAGTAACAGCGCCATACTTTGAACGCGTGCACGATCGCAAGCATTTCGCGGTCGTGTATCGGGTAATTTTTTTCGGGCGGATGCAGTTTTCGTGACTCGTATGCGATAGGCTGTAGGCCATTGCCGAAATCCTATAGCAGTACGGCTCCGATGGCGATATCGCTTGCGTCGGTAACTACTTCGAATGGGCGGTGTGGGTCGGCGATGCGCAGGACGGGCGGGGAACAGAGAACATTTTTCAGGGCAGAGAAGGCAGCATGCTCTTTCTCCCCCCACGTAAAAGCGACCCCCTTCCGCAGTAAGTCCGTCAGTGGGGCAGTTAACCGTGCCATATCGGGGACGAACCGACGTACATAATTAACGAACCCTAAAAAGCTCTGCAGCTCCGTGATGTTCGTCGGGGGATGCCACGCTTTTACCGTATCCAGCTTCTTTGGGTCGATTTCAACTCCAGCCTCCGAAATAACGTGCCCCAAAAATTCTAACCTATCCTGGAAGAACTCGCACTTGGAACCCTTGGTCAGTAATCTGTGCTCGTCTAAAACCTTAAACACTGCTTCCAGATCTGCTAAGTGCTGCTGCTTATCCCGACTGTACACTAGGATGTCGTCGAGGTAAACTATTACACATTTATCTAAGAGCGGCCTAAATGCCTCGTTCATGGTCATCTGAAAAGTCGCCGGTGCGTTGGTCAGCCCGAGTGGCATCACAGTGTACTCGAACGACCCGTACCTAGTCCTGAAAGCTGTTTTGGCGCAGTCCGATGGTTCGACCCTAATCTGATGGTAACCTCCCCGTAAATCTATTTTCGAAAAAACCCGTGCTGTTCGCAGTTGGTCGATCAGTTCGTCGGCGCGGAGAACTGGGTACCGCGACTTGACTGTTACCCTGTTCAGTGCTCTGTAGTCGATACAGATGCGAAAACCCCCGTCTTTTTTCGGCGTGAATAGTATCGGTGCGGCGAACGGTGACGAGCTCGGTCTGATGAATTTTTTCTCTAACAGGTAATCTAATTGCTTCCTTAGTTCGTCGAGCTCGGGCTGTGTCAGTCTGAACTGGCGCTGTACGGTTGGCTGTGCCCCTGGTTCTAATTCGATTCGGTGGTCATGTGCTCGCTGAGGTGGCAATCCTTCCGGTAAGTCGTCGGGGAAAATCCCGGGGTATCGTTTCAACAGTTCCTTAATTCGGGCGGTACGGCTGCCAGGAGTTTCTTGAAATCACTCGGCTGCTCTGCTTCCTCTACTACTGCGATGTCTACTGCGTACACGTCAGCTCCAGCAGCGACAGCCCGTTTCATTGTGATGGCGTTGACGTGTACCGTTGAAGACTCGGGCGACTGCCAGCGAGGTAGCTCGACCCTGTTACCACTACTTCGCACGGTGCAGCTACCCGTCGTCCAGTCAATTCGCGGGTTATATCGTCGCAGCCAATCACGTCCCAGTAAAATTGTCAGATTTATATGACATAGCTACTGTAGGCTATAGTGGGGTAGCACATATGGGGTACAGTTTTCCTAGGGTTTGCATTTGTACCCAACTTTCCCTTAGTCATTTCATTCCTCGTTTCTTCTCATGGTATCGAGCAGGTTCCCTAGTGGGAACGATTCCTAGGGCCCACCATCACGATTTTTTTTTTTTTTTTCCTGCCCGGAGCGCGCCTCGCTCCGGCCCGAGTCGCGCCCGGTGTGCTCTCCCTACCGTCGCGCCCTCGCTAGGCCCCTCACCGCCCCGTCGTGTCGCCCTTAGCGGCCCTCTCACGGCTCGTCGCGCCGCCCCTACGGCCCTTCGTGCCGCCCTTACGGCCCGTCGCGCCCGTCGCGCCGTCCTTACGGCCCCTCGTGCCGCCCCTTACGGCCCCTCGCGCCGTCCCTTACGGCCCCTCGCGCGGCCCCTTACGCCCTCCGCGGCCCCGCCACCTACCTGTGCGGCCCCGCCACCTACCTGTGCGGCCCCGCCACCTACCTGCGGCCCCGCCACCTACCAGCGGCCCCGCCACCTACCCGCGGCCCCGCCACCTACCTGTGCGGCCCCGCCACCTTCCTGCTGGCCCCGCCACCTACCTGCGGCCCCGCCACCTACCAGCGGCCCCGCCACCTACCTGCGGCCCCGCCACCTACCTGCGGCCCCGCCACCTACCAGCGGCCCCGCCACCTACCTGCGGCCCCGCCACCTACCTGCGGCCCCGCCACCTACCAGCGGCCCCGCCACCTACCTGCGGCCCCGCCACCTACTAGCGGCCCCGCCACCTACCTGCGGCCCCGCCACCTACCTTTGCGACCCCGCCGCCTCCTCCCAGCGGCCCCGCCGCCTCCTCCCAGCGGCCCCGGACGCAGCCCTCTCAGCTGCCCCGCCGAGCCGCCCAGCTGCCGAGCCGCCCAGCAGCCGAGCCGCCCAGCCGCCGAGCCGCCCAACAGCCGAGCCGCCGAGCCGCCCAGCAGCCGAGCCGCCGAGCCGCCCAGCAGCCGAGCCGCCGAGCCGCCCTGCAGCCGAACCACCCGAGCCGCCCTGTCCGGTAAGAGCAGCGCCTCTTTCACAGCACTGCCCTCACCCTACTGTTTGCGCTGCTAGTCTACTGCAGTCATGGCTACCCCTAGTGTCCTCGCTTTTGACGCTGAGGGTCGGGCCATTGACTTTGACGTCTGGATAAATGACCTGCAGCTTTTCTTACAGTGCGACAGAGCAGACGGCCTCTACCTCTTTGACCTCACTTCTGGTGCCTCTCCTGCCCCCGCTACTGATGCTGACGCCACTGTTCGCTCACAGTGGGCCACGCGCGATGCTGCTGCACGTCTTGCTGTGCGTCGCCACCTGCCTACCTCTGAGCGTGCGCACTTTAGCCAGTACAAGAGTGCTCACACCTTGTACGACGCTGTAGTTGCGCGCTACTCCTCCCCTGCCACTGCTGCACTGAGCCGCCTCATGCTACCGTACCTCTTCCCTGACCTTGCTGCCTTTCCCACAGTCGCTGACCTCATTACGCACCTCCGCACCAGTGACACTCGCTACCGCGCTGCGCTTCCTACTGAGTTCTGCGCCAAGAACCCCCCCCCCATGTACATCACCCTCTACTACATAGTCACCCGGCTCCCTGACTCCCTTCGCGTAGTCAGGGACCACTTCCTCTCAGTTTGCCCCACCACTCTCACCGTTGTCCTCCTCGAGAAGTCCCTCCTAGCAGCAGAGAAGAGCATAGTAGCTGTAGGAGCCTCTCGTGGTGACCCTCGCACCCCCATCTTTGAGGGGTGTTCCCCCTCCCCCCTTTTGCCCTCTGTTGCCTCTGCTGCTGCGGCCGACCTCGTTGGGCTTGAGTCGGTCGGTGCGGCGTCTACCCCTAGCGGGAGACGCCGCCCTGGCAAGGGCAAGGGGGGCAGGGGCACTGGAGGAGCTAGCGGGGGCGGTGGAGGCGGCGGTGGAGGCAGTGGAGGGGGTGGGGGTGGCGGTGGGGGTGGTGGTGGGGGTGGAGGTGTCGGTGGCGGCGGTGGAGGCGAAGGCGGCGGCGGCGGTGGCGGTGGGAGCGGAGGTGGCGGCGGTGGAGGAGGCGGCGGCGGAGGAGGTGGAGCTGGTCGGGGTGGCGCTGCGCAGAGGGTCGGCTCCGGTGGTGGTCAGCGCCAGCAGCAGCAGCAGCAGCAGCAGCAGCAGCGCACTCGTGACATCCCCCCTCCTCAGCAGCTCCGTGAGTGGTACGCTGCACGCCAGCGGGGTGGGGGTACTGGTCCGTGCACCTACGTCCTACGCACCGGCGACCGCGCGGGTGACCAGTGCGGGGGTGCGCACTCCACCCAGCGCTGCTTTGGCCGCCTGACGGACGCTTGGCGTCACCAGTTCCCTGAGGCCACTGAGATCCCCCGCTGGGGTGAGCTGTCTAGGGCGGGTGTCGCTGTCTCTGACCTTGACTTTGATGCTATTCTTGCTGCCATGTATACTGTGACTATTAGTGATGAGGGTGACTGTTACCGGTGTTTTCCGCCCGACCCGGGCATTCAGACTGCTGCTCTAGGTACTGGTGAGGCTGCTGCTCTAGGTGCTAGCGAGGCTGCTGCTCTAGGTGCGTCTGCTCCCTCAGGTGCTGGTGAGTCTGCTCTCTCAGGTTCTGAGTCGGCTTCGGCCTCCCACACCTTCACCCTTGACTCGGGGGCTTCTCGCTCCTTCTTTCGAGACCGCACCACACTCACGCCGCTTGGCCGGCCAGTTGCGGTCTCTCTGGCAGACCCCTCTGGGGGTCCTGTCCTTGCTCACTTCTCCACTGTCCTCCCGTGTCCGGCGGCCCCTTCTGGCACCCTGTCTGGTCTTTACCTCCCCTCGTTCTCTAAGAACTTGGTGAGTGGTGCTGACCTACAGGATGCGGGGGTTCACCAGTTCACTCCTGCGAGTCAGCGGGTGACCCACTGCACGGACGCTCGGACTGGCCGACACCTGGCCACGTTTACCCGTCGGCCGGGGTCGAGCCTGTACACCCTGACCACTGCGTCTCCTCCAGTCACTGCGTCTGGTCAGGTAGCTGCGTCGGGTCAGGTGTTTGCTGCAGCGTCCAGGTCTGGTCCTGAGTCTGCCCCCTGTTCGTGTCGCCTCCTGTCTCATGAGACTCTCCTCTGGCACCACCGCCTTGGTCACCCCTCCCTGCTTCGTCTCCGAGGCATGGCCTCCCGTGTCCTTGTCTCTGGTCTTCCCCGGTCCCTCCCTCCCCTTCCTCCGGGGCCTGGCCCTACCTGCGTCCCCTGTGTCGAGGGGCGGCAGCGGGCTGCCCCTCACTCCTCCCAGTTTCCTCCGACAGAGGCCCCGCTGCAGACGCTTCACATGGACGTGTGGGGCCCGGCCCGCGTCCGTGGACAGGGTCACGAGCGCTACTTCCTGCTGGTGGTTGACGACTACTCGCGTTACACCACAGTCTTCCCCTTGCGCAGCAAGGGTGATGTCACTGAGGTGTTGATCGACTGGATCCGCGCAGCTCGTCTCCAGCTCAGGCAGAGCTTCGGCTCGGACTTTCCTGTTCTGCGTCTGCACTCTGACAGAGGTGGAGAGTTCTCCTCTGGCCTTCTGCGAGCCTACTGTCGTGCACGAGGCATCCGCCAGACCTTCACGCTTCCGGACTCTCCACAGCAAAATGGGATTGCTGAGCGCCGCATTGGCATGGTCATGGACGTCGCCCGTACGTCCATGATGCATGCGGCTGCCCCCCATTTTCTGTGGCCGTTTGCGGTTCGGTACGCGGCGCATCAGATTAACCTTCACCCCAGGGTCTCCATGCCGGAGACCTCCCCAGCCTTGCTGTGGACGGGGAAGGTTGGCGATGCGTCTGCGTTCCGTGTCTGGGGATCTCGGGCGTTTGTCCGCGACTTGTCTGCGGACAAGCTGTCCCCTCGTGCTGCTCCTTGCGTCTTCCTTGGCTTCCCCCCTGACGCGCCAGGGTGGCAGTTCTACCACCCCACCTCTCGCCGTGTTCTGTCCTCCCAGGACGTCACGTTTGACGAGTCAGTCCCCTACTACCGCCTCTTCCCCTATCGCACTCCGTCCCTCCCCCCGCCACCGCTCTTCCTTGTGCCAGGTCCCCCCCGGTAGACCCCCTCCCCCCTCAGGGTCCTGCCCCTTCAGGTGTGTCCCAGGTAGACGCAGTCGAGCCTGTCGAGGTTACTGGTGACTCTGGTGCTGCTGAGGGTGCTGAGCCAGGGGGTGCTGACTCTGGGGGTGCTGAGCGTGTGGGTGCTACACCTGGGGGTGCTGAGCCTGAGGGTGCTGAGCCTTGGGGTGCTACTACTGGGGGTGCTGAGCCTGGGGGTGCTGAGCCTGGGGGTGCTACGCCTGGGGGTGCTGAGCCTGGGGGTGCTGAGCCTGGGGGTGCCACGCCTGGAGGTGCTGAGCTTGGGGGTGCGGAGCCTGAGGGAGCTGGGCCTGCTCGTGTGGCGTCTGGCGGTGCTGAGCCTGGAGGTTCTCCGGGTGCTTCGTCTCGGCGGGAGCCACTCTCTCCACAGGAGCTGCGCGAGTGGTTTGCCCGGCGCTGGAGGCGTGCTGCTGGAGCTGGAGGTTCGTCGGCTGCTGAGGGTGCTGGTGCCGCGGGTCCCGGAGGTGCTCGTACTGGGAGTACTGGAGCTGCTGGGCCTGCGGGTACGACTGGAGCTGGAGCTGCTGAGGGTGTTGGCGCTGAGGCTACTGCTGTCGGTCCTGGAGGCGGTCCTGCTGGGGGTGCTACTGGTGCTGCTGGAGGTACTGGAGCTGGAGGTGCTGCTGGCGCTGGTGCTGCCGCTGGGGGTGCTGGTGCTGTCCCTGCTGTGTCTGGAGTCGCCGCGCGGCCTAGGCCGTACTTCGTTCCGCTCCTTCAGCAGGTTCTTGGTCTCCCGCCTTCTACTGGTCCTCCTCCTCCCTTAGAGTGTCCACAGCCTGTCCCGTCACAGTTACAGTTACAGCCGACCTCCCCACTGCCCGCTCCTTCTCCCTACACTGGTCCTACTGGAGGTCTTGCTGAGCGTCGTGAGCCTGCGTCTCGCCCTGCGTCGCCTGTCCGTGCTGCTCGCACTAGTGGTCGTGGTTCGCGTCAGCGTCCTCCTCCTGTCCCTGGCACGCACCGGATGTCTCTGCGTCCGTCCACTGCTCCTCTGCGTGCCCCTTTGCCTTCTCCTCCTGAGTCCTCCCTTCCTGCTCTTCCTGACCCGGAGTCGGACTCTCTTCGTGCTGCCAGTCCTACTGTCACGCGTCTCCTTGCTACTGTTGTCACTGACCCTTCCTTTGAGTCCACTGCTGCGTCTGCCCTAGTTACTGAGCTCGTCGACTTTGCTGCTCGCTGTCGTCTAGACTACGCTGCTAGTCTTGTTGCTGAGTCTGAGTCTGTGTGTCCTCCGTCCGTCGGGGGTGAGTGTGCCCTTGGCACGGACGTCCTTGAGGACAGGCAGGAGGAGTTCCAGTGTTTGGCTGCTGCTTCACCTCATCTCGTGTCCGTACTGCTTACCCCTGAGGGAGACCCGGATGCACTTGACATCCCGACTCCGCGCTCTTACGCGGAGGCGATAGAGGGTCCCTACTCCTCTCAGTGGCAGGCAGCTATGGACGCAGAGATGGCTTCCTGGAAGTCCACAGGCACCTACGTTGACGAGGTTCCCCCGCCTGGGGCGAACATCGTCAGTGGCATGTGGATTTTCAGGGTGAAGCGGCCGCCGGGTTCTCCGCCTGTCTTCAAGGCGCGTTACGTGGCTCGTGGCTTCAGTCAGCGGCAGGGAGTTGACTACTTTCGGACCTTCTCTCCCACCCCGAAGATGACCACTCTTCGGGTACTGCTGCACATAGCTGCTCACCGCGACTACGAGCTGCACTCTCTTGACTTCAGCACTGCTTTCTTGCAGGGCAGCCTGCACGAGGAGATCTGGCTACGTCGCCCACCTGGCTTCACTGGGTCCTTTCCTCCTGGCACCCAGTGGAGCCTCCGGCGGCCAGTCTACGGTCTCCGCCAGGCACCACGTGAGTGGCACGACACACTGAGGACTACACTTGCGGCTCTTGGGTTTGCTCCCTCTACTGCCGACCCGTCGCTGTTTCTGCGCACCGACACTTCTTTGCCGCCGTTCTACATCCTCGTGTACGTCGACGACTTGGTCTTCGCCACAGCTGACACTACTGGACTCGCCCACGTGAAGTCCGAGCTGCAGAAGAGACACACGTGCACAGACCTGGGTGAACTGCGTAGCTACCTTGGCTTGCAGATCACCCGGGACAGAGCACGCCGCACCATTACCCTGACTCAGTCACACATGGTGCAGCAGGTCCTTCAGCGCTTCGGCTTCACGTACTCCTCGCCTCAGGCCACTCCTCTGCCTACTCGCCACTCGCTCTCAGCTCTGCCTTCGGATGAGTCCGTAGAGTCGAGTGGCCCGTACCCAGAGCTTGTTGGCTGCCTCATGTACCTGATGACCTGCACACGACCTGACCTTGCATACCCTCTTAGCATTCTTGCACGCTATGTTGCTCCTGGGAGACACAGACCGGAGCACATGGCTGCAGCGAAGAGGGTGTTGCGCTACTTGTGCAGTACGTCGGGCATGGGGCTTGTGCTTGGAGGGCAGAGTCCAGTGGTCCTCACTGGGCACGCAGACGCTTCTTGGGCTGACGACCAGGCTACGCAGCGGTTGTCACAGGGTTACACCTTCAGCCTTGGTTCCGGCTCTATTTCGTGGCGGGCTACCCGCTCGTCTTCTGTTCTCGGCTCCAGTTGTGAGGCTGAGATCTACGCCGGGGCCATGGCTGCACAGGAGCTTCGCTGGCTCACCTACCTGCTGACTGACCTCGGAGAGCCGCCTCGTTCTCCTCCAGTACTGTACGTAGACAACAAGGCCATGCTGGCCTTGTGTCGAGAGCAGAGACTGGAGCACAGAACGAAGCACATTGCTCTCCGCTACTTCCTTGCTCGTGAGCTACAGCAGCGTGGTCAGCTGCGGCTTGCGTACGTGGCCTCTGAGGCCAACACTGCTGATATCTTCACCAAGGCACTTGCGCCTTGTGATCATCAGCGCTTCTGTACTCAGCTGGGTCTTGTGCCTACCTTGCCCCACTTGCTCACCCCTTGACCTTGTTTGTACTGTTGCATATATATATACACCTGCTCTTGCTTGTCTAGCCTTATATATATATGTAATCCTGCATGTGAACTGGCCTTGTGGCCTTGAACTTGTGCTCGGAATGTGTGGTGACTTTGTGATCCACCCTGAGCTTGTTTTTGCTTTGCTTGACTGGTCTTGTGGCCCCTTGTTCTCCCCCACTTTGCCTATGGGGGTGTGTCAGATTTATATGACATAGCTACTGTAGGCTATAGTGGGGTAGCACATATGGGGTACAGTTTTCCTAGGGTTTGCATTTGTACCCAACTTTCCCTTAGTCATTTCATTCCTCGTTTCTTCTCAAAAATATCGTGCCCATCCAGTGTCGTTGCGAGCAGTTCCTGTGTAAACCCGAAATTTTCCCCGCAGCGAACTTTGACTCTCTCTACCTTTTCCCGTATGGCCAGTGGCGTGCCGTCGACTAAGCGTGCGTCTATCTCCGGTAAGCAACAGCTAAGTGTCAGCTGCAGTTTTCGTGCGGTTGCGGTATTAACTAAACTGTGGCTTGCTCCTCCGTCGATAAAAATCTTCACTGCTGCTCCCTGTATTTTCCCGTGGATCAGTACTGGGCAATCCGTCGCTGTACCCTCCTTATTCGTTCGAGTCCGATCGATAGCATGAATCGGTACTGTGACTCGGTGAGGGTCGGTGGGGTTGGGCGAGCAGGCAGTCTCGTCAGTAGTTGGCCCGGTTCCTACTGACTGCTGGCGTTTCCCTGCCTTGGAGACTCCCTCCCCTGCTCTGCTCCGCGGCGCCTTAGCTCCTCTGGGCATTCGCTCTTGCGATGGCCCGGCCTGTTGCAAGCAAAGCAGCGCCCCTTAAACGGCGCGGCAGCTGCATTCGTCGCAACAGCGTGTACAGTGGCGTGCTCGATCAATCCCCGAGGACGATGTCCATAGTAGGACCCCGGTCTCGGACGGCGTAAAATGTCGATTTTCTCGGCGAGCGCGAGAATCTCGTTGAAGTTCGAGAGCCCGCGTAGCATGATTTCATGCGAGATGTCCGGCTTCAGCCCTCTGACGTAACGGTCCACCCGCTCCGCTTCGTGCATGTAGCCGACTTGCTCGCATAATGCGAGAAAACCACTCGTGTAGTCTTGAACCGATCCGAGCTGCCGCCAAGTGCGCAATCTCTGACGCGCCGAAATAGAAGTCGCGATCGGCTCGAAGCGCGCCCGAAGCCCTGCGCACCACGCATCCCACGTGCTGTATTGGGCGGTCTCGCAGAATGAACTCCAGGTGACAGCTGGGCCCGTGGGCCCTTCCTCTTGCGACGGTGGCTCGTAGGCGCGTGGCGACGTCACGATGACTCGCCACCAGTCCATGGCTGGGCCCCTTAGCAGCGAAACTGCATACCGAATCTTCGCTGCGTCCGACTCGACGTAATTCGCGTCGAAGAAGACGTTCATCGTGAAGACCCACGATTGAACCGTCGGACCTCCACGCTGGCTCGGGTCGAAGCAGGGCGGGCGTTGCGGCTTGAGTGGCATTGGTGCCATGATGGCCTGTTCGCCACTTGTCGCCGCGAACTCCACGTGCCGACGGGCTTCGCGAGGCTCCCGCGGGCTTGGTGCGACCCTGTTTCCTCCCATGCCAGGCATCGGCTGGGCGGCGCCATCGCTGGCTGCGCCTGAGCGCTGTCCCACGCTGTTGTTTTGTGTTGGTGTGCCGGACGAGATGACGATCGGCTCGTCTGATTGTGCAGATGCATTTGTCGGTGCGTGTGGTGGCGCTGGAGTGTTCATCGTTGATTGCTGACGCGCGGAGTCACGTTCCGCCGTGAGCGTCGCAATTTCGAGCGCCGAATCCTCGAGTTGGCGCACCAGACGGTCGAGCTGCTCCTGCGTCAATGTGGCGAGCGTGAATTCGGCCATGGCGGGGGTGTCGGGCGAGCTCAGCGAGAGCCTCAGTCGTAGCCGTGCGTGCTTACGAGAGAGCACTACGAGCGGCGGTGCTTGTGTCGCTGAGATACGTCCACCCCCCCCAAAAATTGAGATAGTGGGGAAGCGAAGGTGTGGGTGCGGTCCGAGAGGAGATCGTAGGCTCTGATACCAAGTGTTACGAGTGCAATTGAGTGAACGAACGAGAATTGCACTATCGAAGCAAGAGTACAATGAGCGAAGGCATGAGCGAAGAATATATAGCGAAACTACAGTGGTAACGGTAATAGACTGTGGTTGTCGCGCGACGGGCCTGGGACTGAGGTTGGGAAAAAGTGTCGAAGCGGAGGCCCGGAGCGCGGGTTACCCGCCGAGCCGTGAGGTCGGGGTGCGATGTGCGAAGGTGGCGGGCAGATTGTCGATGCGAGGGTTGCGAGTGGTAACGGTGCTGATTGTGGTGCTACAGTGATGTACGCGTTGAGCAGGGATGCGAAGTAAGGAAAAGGAATTTTCCTTACAAGCCCGCTAGATTCATGTCACCAAAGCACGTTGACCACTATCGATGCTGTAGCATCCTCGTTCACTCCACCAAAGGTTCCACATGGATTGTTAGGGCGTGTGTGATCTCGCCGAATTCAATTGTTTTGCAGTTGATGACTGACCTTGGTTAGGTTTGGATGGCGAGGTGTAAAGAATGACGAGGGGTGTGGCGAGGGGTGCGAAGGAAACACAAATCGCAGTTTGTGTCCAAACCAACCAGGCACGGAAATTGGTTCGGTGCCAAAGCTAGAACACCAGCAATTTGTGCGAGCATCCCGAAAGTCTCATGTACCAGGGAAATGTTTTGCAATTGCTTCAGAGGCAAAAACGTCAGGTGTCGCACAGTCAATTGCCAGACCAATCCCTAGACTTCGCCACCTCAAACAGGGTGACTCAGCATCAATTGTTTTGCAGTTGGGAAATATTTTCGAACTTATAAAGGTTACCCGTTTCGTGAATTTCGCTGACAAAGGCTAATAAATGTTGGGCACGCATAAGTGCGGATTTCAAATGTGAACTCGACTCGAGTCGAATAGAGCGTGTGTGCTTTCGGCACGTACGAAGCCCATGCGAATTGACGACAGCAATGCGAAGCGGAAAATTACAGTATGTTGACAGGGCGAGCCTGTACCGGGTAACATAAGGGTTCGAATTTTCGTGTTCGACCTTCCGTGTGTGATTGCATCTTGCAGTGTTACTCCCGCAATGTTCGAACTTCGGTACAAGGAAAGTCGAGTTCATTTCGCACAAATCGCCCTAAAAACATAACCTTTTACGAGTTTCAAAGACCACACACGCCCTTAGCCGCTAGTTAGCGTAGGTAAGGTCAGTTACTTTATACGGAGTACGTACCTTTTCCTAGCGCCCCTACTGTGCATTTACTGTTGATTCACGGCTTTTTATAGAAACCTGTTTCTGGAACCTGTAAGTGCCAGCCGTCAGCCATAACGATATTCGCTCGGAAGCCCGATGTCAATGGCAGCACTAAGATCTTCTGGTCTTCTCCGGGCTCCAGGATTAAGTACAACTTGCTTGATCGCGGAACACGGCACTAGTAGAGGGCGAAATTTCTCCTCGAACTGCCTGGCGTCTCGAGAATCTTCTCACATGCGATCGATACCTCTGCCGCTGGTAATGTAGAAAACCACCAGCTTTCACTGGATGGAAACTGTTGGAGTGAAGGATTGGGCATTTTCGCGCGATTGCGATTTCCACTCACACTTGAACATCAATTTGACTATATCGTCCTCCCAGTCGCGCGCCTCTCACCTTTCTTCCCGTTCCTTGACACACTTTATACAACCTATTTGTCATTGATGCGACATTCCCATTCGTCGTTTCCCAAATTGGCTCTGGTGAGCAGCGCACGCCTTGGAGCGAGAAAAGGCAAGAATACCGGACTGCCGTTCGAGGACCACAGGCGCTCCTGGACCCCAAGAGCGACGAGATACTCGCCAACGCTATTAAGGTGTGAACTGAGTTTATTTTGTGGGATATGCACTTGTGAAGCGCGCTGGCTGCTTTCCCAATTGGCTTACTTGGTGGACTCTCTACGACAAACTCGTTATAAATACGAGTATTATACAATCATGCAACCAATTAACAGCCTCAGATTCGCATGCATTTCTGGGTCGCATGGCTTTTACCCCTCCTTCTGCCATGCTCACTCCTGTCCGGACTTGATGTACCCCACCCCACACCACCACAACCCCTCCCCACCAATTGCTCCTGTGAAGGAACCGGTCGCATTTTTTGGAGGTGTGGTGGCTGGCATTCTGCGGCTGGACTTGAATGAGGAACCACTGAGAGACTGGGTGAAGCGCACTGCGGATGCTGCTGGTGTGGCCCCCGCATCCTCCAAGACATTGGTGAATGATGATGATGGTGATGGTGAGATAGTGATTGAAGATGATGATGATAGTCAACCAGTGGATATTGCGATTGAGTAGTGGGTTGTGCTTGGAGGTTGTGTGGAGGTACGCTTACCGTATAATTCATTTTCTCCGAGGACTGTTGGTCTTGATTAAACTAATGAAGCTGCAAAGTTACATGCATTGTGTCGAGACATCAAAACATGAAGTCTTAAACATATGGGAGGACTAGTACTGGTAAATCCCTGTAAGGAATTTTCTCGACATTCCTTAGCACACCCTGCAACATCACGTACAGCAGCAGCCGTTGTTCGCCCGTTACTGCTAACGGGGCTTCGCCGACTTGCGCGCACTGTTTTACCAAACCATGCACCGCTGGCCCGGCTGTGTCGGCCTACGCTTCGAGACTAGCCCGAGCCTCGATGCCAGCCTAGCACTAGCTAGCTCGCACGCACCGCGTTACCGTTTGCATGTTTCGTGTATAAATGTTCGCTCATGCCTTCGCTCACATTTTGTACTCGTTTGACACTTAGTGCAATCCTCGCCACCTCAATTCATTGCACACGTAACACTTGGTATTCAGAGCTTCTTTCTTTCGCCCCAGGTGGGGGAACACCATCGACGTAAGTGCCTGTGGACTTCCAGGATGCCATCTCTGCGTCCATGGCTGACTGCCACTGAGAGGAGTAGGGATCCTCAATCGCCTCCGCGTAGGAGCGCGGGGTCGGGATGTCTGGTGCATCCGGGTCTCCTTCAGGTGCAATCAGCATGGACACGAGATGAGGTACAGCAGCTGCAAAACACTCAAAGTCCTCCTGCCTGTCCTCAAGTACGTCCATGCCAAGAGCACACTTACCCCCGGCGGACGAAGGACAGACAGACTCAGACTCAGCAACAAGACTAGCAGCGTAGTCGAGACGACAAGCGGCATCAAAGTCAACAAGCTCAGAGACTAAGGCAGACGCAGCAGCAGACTCAAAAGAAGGGTCAGTGACAACAGTGGCTAAGAGACGCGTGACAGTAGGACTGGAAGCACGGACTAGGTCAGACTCAGGGTCCGGAACGTACGGAAGAGAGGACTCAGGAGGAGACGGCAAGGGAACACGCTGTGGAACAGAGGAAGGACGAAGTGCCATAGCGTGCGTGCCGGGGACAGGAGGAGGACGCTCACGAGGAACACGACGACCAGTGCGACCAGCGCGAACAGGCGAGGCAGGACGAGACGCAGGCTCACGACGCTCTGTAAGCGAGTCTGTCTGCTCAATGTAAGGAGAAGGAGCAGGCAGTGGAGAGCCTGGCTGTAACGGGAGGCCAGTAGAAGACGGGAGGCGAAGAACCTGGCGAAGCACGTAGTCAGGCGGTGGCAGAGACGACGGTGACGGCGGAGCAAAGAACAGTCGCGGCTGCGCAGTACCACCAGCACCAGCACCTCCAGTACGCGCACCAGTAGCTCCAGCGCCTCTAGCAGCTCCAGAACCTCTAGCTCCAGCGCCTCCAGCTCCAACACCTCCAGCTCCATTGCCTCTAGCAGCAGCACCCCCAGAACCGGTTCCTCCAGCTCCAGGTCTCCAACTCCAGGGTCGACAGCACCAGCTTCAGGGCCTCCAGCAGCAGCACCCCTAGAACCGGCACCTCCAGCTCCAGGGTCCCCAACTCCAGGGTCGACAGCACCAGCTCCAGGGCCTCCAGCTCTAGTGCCTCCAGCAGCAGCACCCCCAGAACCGGCACCTCCAGCTCCAGGGTCCCCAACTCCAGGGTCGACAGTACCAGCTTCAGAGCCTCCAGCTCCAGTGCCTACAGCAGCAGCACCCCCAGAACCGGCACCTGCAGCTCCACGGTCTCCAGCTCCAGCGCCGCCAGCTCCAGTGCCTCCAGCGCCGGCACCTCCAGCAGTAGGGCCTCCAGCTCCAGCAGGGCAACTCCTAAGGCGGGTGCGCGAAGCAAGCCACTCGTGCAGCTGCTACGGCGAGAGAGGTGACCTCTGGGACACGGCACCAGGAGGACCTCCGGCAGACTCAGCACCAACAGACTCAGTACCCCTTGGGCCAGTATCTCGAGGGCTAGCACCACCAGCCCCAAGGTCTCGAACTCCAATGCGCGGGTCTCCAGCTCCAGTGCCTCCCACACCACGGACCCCGGCAGCTCGAGTACCTCCGGTACGAGCACCTCCAGGACCCTCAGCGCCAGCAGTACCAACACCAGTCCTGGCCGCTCCAGCACCTCCAGAACTATAAACACCAGCACCCCCAACACCTCCACGACGAGCAGCTATAGCAGCTCCAACCGTAGCACCTTGAGTAGCAGCACCTCCACCAGCAGGACCTCCAGCTCCAGCATTACCACTCCTCAGGCGAGCACGCGACGCAAGCCACTCTCGTAGCTGATGTGGTGAGAGAGGCCCCCGTCGTGAAGAGAGACCCGGAGGAACGCCAGCTTCACCCCCAGACCCGGCACCCTCCGACTCAGCACCCCCAGTCTCCGCACTCGTAGGCTCAGCACCCCCAGGCTCCGCACTCGTAGGCTCAGCACCCCTAGGCTCCGCACTTGCAGGCTCAGCACCCCCAGGCTCCGCACCCCCCAGCACCTCACGCATAGGCTCAGCACCCCCAGACGCAGCACCCTGAGCAGTACCACCCGCAGCAGCACCTGAGTCGCTGGTGACCTCTACAGGCTCAGCCAAGGGGGGCGGGTCTACCTGAGACACACCTGAAGGAGCAGGACCCTGAGGGGGGAGGGAGTCTACCGGAGGGGGACCTGGAGCGAGGAAAAGCGGCGGGGGAGGGAGAGGAGCAGTGCGGTAGGGGAAGAGACGATAGATAGGAACCGACTCGTCAAAGGTGACGTCCTAAGAGGGGAAGACACGGCGCGAGGTGGGGTGGTAAAATTGCTAGCCAGGCGTGTCAGGGACAAAGCCAAGGAAGAGACAGGGAATGGTGCAGGAGGAGAGCTTGTCCGCGGACGTATCGCGGACAAGGGCACGAGCACCCCAGACCCGCAAAAGCGACGCATCGCCAACCTCCCCCGTCCAACGCAGTGTGGGCAAGGTCTCCAGCAAGGAGACACGGGGCTAGAGGTTGAGCTGCTGCGCAGCGTACCGGACCGCAAACGGCCACAGAAAATGGGGAGCCGCCGCATGGATCAAAGAGGTACGCGCGATCTCCATGACTAAGCCAATGCGGCACTCAGCAACCCCATTTTGCTGCTGTGAGCCCGGAAGCGTGAACGACTGTTCGATGCCCTCCCCCTGACAGAAGGCCCGCAAGAGGTCGGAGGTGAACTCACCACCTCTGTCAGAGTGCAGACGCAGGATAGGAAGGTCCTGGCGGAACCTGCAGCGGAGCCGGAGACGAACTGCTTGGATCCAAGGGATCAGGACAGCAGGGACCTCACCCTTGGTGTGCTAGGGGAAGACTGTGGTGTAACGCGAGTAGTTGTCGACAACCAGCAGAAAGTACCGCTCACCGCCCTGTCCACGAACGTGGGCTGGGCCCCACACGTCCAGGTGGAGGGTCTGCAGAGGAGCCTCTGTCGGGGGAAACGAGGAGGACTGTGGAGCGGCGCGCTGCCGCCCCTCGATACAAGGAAGGCAGGGCAGCGCAGGGGAGGCAGGGAGGGGAGGGAGAGATCTGGGAAGACCAGACACTAGGAGGCGACGGTGCATGCCACGGAGACGTGGCAAGGAGGGGTGACCCAGGCGGTGGTGCCAGAGAAGAGTCTGGTGCGACAGGGAGCGACACGAACAAGGGAAGGTTACCTGACCTGACGCAGACACCTAACCAGTAGCAGCTACCTGAGGGGACGCAGTAGTCAGTGTGTAAAGACTCGACCCTGGCTGACGGGTGAACGTGGCCAGGTGACGGTCAGTCCGGGAGAACATACAGATCGCCACACGCTGTCCTCCAGGGGTAAAGGTATCAACCCATGCATCCTGGAGGACTGCGTTGCTCACCAAGTTCGTAGAGAACGAGGGGAGGTGAAGATCTGACAGTGAGCCAGAGGGAACCGCCGGGCACGGAAGCACAGTGGTGGACCGTGCAAGAACTGGGCCCCCTGAGGGGTCAGCCAGAGACACTGCAACATGTGCAGGGAGTGGCGTGAGTGCGGTACTGTCTCGAAAGAAACAGCGGGAAGCACCTGAGTCAAGCGTGAAGGTGTGCAAGGCCAATGTAGACGCAGTACCTGAGAGAGCAGACTCTCTAGCACCTAAGGCAGCAGCCTCACTAGCACCTAGAGCAGCAACCTCTATACCGGGGTCGTACTATACACACAGGTAACAGTCACTCTCAGCACCACCAGGCAAAGCATACATGGCAGTAAGAATGGCGTCATAGTCTAAAGCAAAGACATCAACGCCCGACGTAAGCAGCTCAAGTAAGTGGGGGATCTCAACATCGTCGCCAAACTCTGCATGCCAGGCGTCAGTCAAATAGGAGAAGCAGCGGGACTATGCGTGACCAGGTGTCCCACAGGTCTGACCAGCTCGACGACCTGTGCGAATGACGTACGGACAGCGACCAGGATTCGGAGACGTCCCACGCTGGTAAAGCCACTCATGAAGCTGCTGGGGCGTAAGGGTCGGACGCCGCTGTAGCTGCATCTGGCCACCGCCAGAGACTCCACAGTGACTGCTACTACGGCCGCCACTTCTCCCACTGCTGCCACCACCGCCGTCACCACTCCCACCGCTACTACAAAGTCAAGTGATGGCAGGCAAGCTAGGAGGAGCGTGGCCTCTAGGGCGGTACGGAGTGAAGGCAGTAGTACGAGTAGCGGCAGCAGCAATACGAGCAGTAGAGCGGCTCATGAGGCTAGGCTGCAGCACCTCTAGCACTCCTAGTAGCACCTCCACCAGCAGCACCAGTAGCACGAGCAGAAGGGAGGATCGTGTTGGGTGGCGCGGCTCGGCCTGGGCGGCGCGGGCAACAGGGCGCGCACTATGGAGGGCAGCAGGGCGTGGCGCGCTGGCTGCAGCAGGGCGCGACGCGCAGGGCAGCAGGGCGCAACGTGCGGGCTGCAGCAAAGCGCGACGCGCAGGGCAGCAGGGCGCAATGCGCGGGCTGGCGTAGGGCGCGACGCGCTGGGCAGCAGCGCGCGACAGGCGGGCTACCGTAGGGCGTGACGCGCGGGGCAGCAGCTCGCGGCGCGGGCTGCCGTAGAGCGCGACGCGCGGGGCAGCAGAGCGAGACGCGCAGGCTGCCGTAGGGCGCGACGTGCAGCTGCAGTAGGACGCAGGGCAGGGCGCTGGCGCAGGGCAGGGCGCTGGCGCAGGGCAGGGCGCTGGCGCAGGGTAGGGCGCTGGCATAGGGCAGGGCGCTGGCGCAGGGCAGGGTGCTGGCGCAGGGCAGGGCAAGGCGCTGGCGCAGGGGAGAGCGCTGGCATAGGGCAGGGCAGGGCGCTGGCGCAGGGCAGGGCGCTGGCGCAGGGCAGGGCGCTGGCGCAGGGCAGGGCGCTAGCGCAGGGCAAGGCGCCAGTGCGTGCAGGGCAGGGTGCGCGCTGACAGCGCAGCGCAGGGCAGGGCGTGGGGTAACGCGGTAATCGTAGTCGATCACTAGGTAATGGTGGGTCGAAATAAACGGTCCTACGGACCTACTGCTCTGAAACCATGTCAGAATCAACGAGCAGGAATGATTGCATTGAAAGGATTGAGGGTACAAGTACTAACCCTAACATTGGGTTGTACCCTATACAGGCTACCCCACTACAGCCTACACAAAACAATCACACATATAGTTTGACAGCAGTAGCACTAGCAGCAACAATAGTAGAAGCAGCAGTGCAGCAGTAGAAACCGGTTTGCCAAGCAACAAGGCAGCGCGGCGCGGCTCAGCAGGGCGGCGCGGCTCGGGCAGCGCGGCTCGGGCGGTGCAGCGCTGTGCTGGCAGCTGCAGCAGCGTAGCAGTGGCTGCAGTACTGGCAGGGCCGGCAGAGCGCAGGGCAGCGCAGGCAGGCGGCGCGCGAGGTAGCAGGCGGCCTGTGGGGCAGCAGGGCGGGCGGCGGGCTGGGCGTAGCGGGCGGTCGCGGCTATGGCAGGCGGCGTTCGGGGCTGCAGGCGACCGGCAGGGCAGCAGAGCGGGCTGCGCGCAGGGCGTAGCGGGCGGCCGCGGCAGCAGGGCGGGCGGCGTACGGGGCTGCGGGGCAGCGCGACAGGTGGCGCGTGGCAGGTAGCCGCGGCAGGAGCAGGCGACGCTCGGGGCTACAGGCGGCGCGCGGGGCTGCAAGAGGCGCGCGAGGCGTAGATGGGGCAGTGCGCTAAAGAAAACGCATGCTGCAGCAGTGGCGCGCGGCCACCAGGGGCAGCGCGCAGGTGGCGTGCGCGGGGCAGCGCGATGCGGGGTAGGGCAGTGGGGTAACGCAGTAACTGTAGTCGGAATGGTGGGCCCAAAAAAATAAACGGTCCTACGGATCCACTGCTCTGATACCATGTCAGAATGAGAAGCTAGAATGACTGCATTGAGAGGAATGTGGGTACAAGTACTAACCCTAACATTGGGTTTTACTCCATATGGGCAACCCCACTATAGCCTACACAGAACTAGCACACATATACATAGTTTGACAGCTTTGACCCGAGTCAACGAAATGGTCCTACCGTTCAGGCGTGGTTGTTCATGATGAACGTTTTCTTCGACGCCAACTACGTCTTGGAGGATACGGCGAAGATTCGCTACGCCGTGTCGCTGCTGCGAGGACCCGCCATGGATTGGTGGCGTGTCATCGTCACGAAGCCGAATGACAGATGTTTACCTGAGATCGACGCAAGACTGGTTGACTGCACGCCACTGGCGATACGGGAACGTGTAGACCGGGTTCGGATTCGATGTGGGGGTAACTTCACGTTTAGTCAGGAAATGCTCGCGACAACCCTCGACGGAACCGACATCTTACTCGGTCGTGATTGGCTGCATCGACACAATCTGCGAATAGACTGGAAGACGGGTGACTGCACCGTGCGAGTGAACGGTAACAACATCACCTTACATTGCTGGGGCTCGCCTGGGTCTTCGTCGGTGCGTGTCAACGCGATCACGATGAAATGCGCCGTAGCGGCAGGAGCTGACGTGTACGCGGTTGACATTCGGGAAGCCGAGGCAGCAGACAAAGGGGGGGATTTACGGAAGCTGCTAGCCGACGTACCGCATGATCTGGCAGAACTCCTGAAGCGGTATAGTGGGATATCTCCGGATGACCTGCCGACGGCAACCTCAGCGACCGCACGACCACAGGATAGAGCTAGAACCGGGGGCACCGCCGATAGTACAGCGACAGTTCCGACTGACCCAACCCGAAATGGACGAACTACGGAAGCAGCTGGATTACCTACTCGAGAAGGAGTTTGTTCGCCCGAGTTCGTCTCCCTTCGCGGCACTGATACTGTTTACGCCGAAGAAAGATGGGAGTTTTCACATGTGTAGAGATTACAGAGCACTGAACAGAGTTACCATCAAGTCCCGTTACCCCATCCCGCGAGCCGACGAACTGATCGACCAATTGCAAACAGCCCGGGTTTTATCGAAAATCGACCTTTAAGAGACTACCACCAGATCCGAGTCAACCCACCCGACTGCCTGAAACTAGCCTTCCTAACACGCCACGGATCCTTCAAATACACCGTCATGCCCTTCGGACTAACCAACGCCCCCGCCACTTTCCAAATGACCATGAACGAAGCTTTCCGCCCGCTTTTAGATAAGTGCGTCATCGTGTACCTCGACGACATACTGATTTACCACCCAGATAGAGCACATCACCTACAGGAATTTGAAGCAGTTTTTCAAATACGGAGTGAAAACCGCCTACTGACCAAAGCCTCTAAGTGTGAGTTTTTACAAGACAGGTTGGAGTTTTTGGGACACATCATTTCAGCTAACGGAGTGGAAATAGACCCGAAGAAGATCGTGACGATCCAAGCGTGGCACGCGCCGACAAATTTGACCGAGTTGCAGTGTTTTTTGGGGTTCGTCAACTACGTGCGCCGGTTCGTCCCCGACATGGCGAAGTTGAATGCTCCGTTGACCGACCTGCTGAGGAAGTGGGTCGAGTACACGTGGGGGGAGAAAGAGCAAGCTACCTTCTCGGCCCTCAAACAAATTTTGTGCTCGCCGCCCGTGCTTCACATTGCAGATCCGCACCGTCCGTTCGAGCTCGTCACCGACGCTAGCGACATCGCTGTGGGAGCAGTACTGTTGCAGGACTTCGGGAACGGCCTCCAGCCAATCGCGTACGAGTTTCGCAAGCTTCACCAGCCCGAGCGCAACTATCCGATACACGACCGCGAGATGCTGGCGATCGTGCACGCGTTCAAGGTGTGGCGATGTTACCTCACGGGAGCAGACGTGACAGTACGGACAGACCATCGATTACTACAGTACCTTCGCGCCCAACCGAATCTCAACCTACGACAGATCCGCTGGTTGGACTATCTGGAGTCCAACTTTCACTACACAGTCACGTACAAAAAAGGCGCATCCAATATCGCCGACGCACTCACTCGCCCCACCGCCCAACTCCACGCCATCCTACTCGCCCAAACCAACCCGCTGTTAACAGGCCTATTCACTTACGGATACAGTACCGACCCATTTTTCACGACTGGAAATTCGCAGCAATTGGCAGAAGCTAAAGGAGTCTATTACGTAGAAACAAGCACCAACCGCATCTGGGTACTGGCATATTCACTACTGAGGGAATTGCTACTACAAGAGGCACACGCCGGAGTTACCTCGGGACATTTTGGGGTAGAGAAAACGCGACAGCAGCTGCAGCGGTATTACTACTGGCCGGAGCTGTTGACCGACGTACAGCACCACGTGGGCTCGTGTCCTACGTGTTAGGTGATGAAGAGCTCGCGGAAACGAAAGCCGGGTCAGTTGCAGCCGATTTCACCACCCGAGCGCGCCTGGCAGCCGGTTACCATGGTTTCGTCACAGGGTTACCTTCGAACCCTGGGGGTAACGACGCGGTAATTGTCGTCGTTGACAGACTGACGAAAATGGCTCACTTCGCTGCGTGCAAGAAATCGATCTCAGTTGAAGAAACCTCTCGCCTGTTCATCGCAACCGTCGTTCGACTGCACGGGATACCAGCCGCGATAATCAGCGACCACGACACGAAGTTCACCAGCAATTTCTGGAAGAACCTTTGGGAGCAGTTCGGGACCAGGCTACAATTCAGTTCATCGTACCACCCCGAGACCGACGGTCAAACGGAGCGGACGAATCAGACGATGGAGCAGTTGATTCGGGCCACATGTAACGGGCCGACAACTTGGGAGCAGCAGTTGCCGCTGATCGAGTTCGCGTACAACAACGCCACGTCAGCGACGACGCAGCAGTCCCCGTTCTATCTGAACTACAAGCAAAACCCTACAATGCCCATGACGCCGAGTCTGGACAACCCAACGCCACGTGCACAACAATTCACCGAGATTCTGCAAGCTGCCCGCGCCGAAGCAATTAAAAAGGCCAATGTCATCGCTAAACGCAACGCTGACCGCCACCGCTGCCCAGTCACGTTCCAGTCAAGAGATTACGTCCTGCTCGACACACAGAACTTAAGACTGCCCATCGTGCCAAAATTACGACCGTGCTACTGTGGACCATTCCAAATCAGCAACATGATCACCCCAGCGACCACCCACTTACTGTTGCCGACAGACTGGTACATCAGCCCATCATTCCACGTCAGCCTGCTTCGCCCCTACATCCCAACCACAAGCCATCTGCCTTGTCATCGCCCGCCATAAATGACTCGCCCTGCATCGGAGCCGATCATCGAGCTCGAAAAGATTCTGAGCCATCGGATTCGACACCTCACAGACATCAAGAGGATCGTGTTCCTCGTTCGCTGGAAGGACCGCACGCCAACTGAGGACAGCTGGGTGCCCCTGGCCAACATTGAAAACCACCCTGCCCCGCAAGTGTACCTGAGGAGCCGGGGTTTCCGCGATATACACGCACTCGCGTAGTGGAGGGGGCTTCTTGAGGGGGGGGGGGGGGGGGGGGGGTGTATAAGGATTTCTCTCGACATTCCTTAGCGCACCCTGCAACATCGCGTGCAGCAGCAGCCGTTGTTCGACCGTTACAGCTAACGGGGCTTCGCCGACTTCGCGCGCACTATTTCACCAAACCATGCACCGCTGGCCCGACCGTGTCGGCCTACGCTTCGGGACTAGCCCGAGCCTCGATGCCAGCCTAGCACTAGCTAGTTCACACGCATCGCGTTACCGTTTGCATGTTTCGTGTATAAATATTCGCTCAGGCCTTCGCTCATATTTTGTACTCGTTTGACACTGCAATCCTCGCTACCTCGATTCATTGCACCCGTAACACTCCCTCGACAGGTGTAGTATTTTATTGCCACTACTACACCATGGAAGCAACAATCAGGTGTGTTTGTGCATGTTATGAGTGCAATTGAGCGAGCGAGCGAGAATTGCATTATCGAAGCAAAAACAATACAATGAGCGAAGGATTGAGCGAGGTCTAAATAGCGAAGGCCACAGTGGTAACGGTAACGATCTCTGGGTGACGCGCGACGGTACTGAGATTGAGGTTGGGACTGTGGTTGGGAAATGTCGAGGCGGAGGGCCGGAGCGCGGGTTACCAGCCAAGTCGTGAGGTCGGGGTGCGACGGGCGAGGTGGTGGGGAGATTGTCGAAGCAAGGGTTGCTAGTGGTAACGGCGCTGACTGTGGTGCTATAGTGATGTTCGCGCTAAGGAGGGATGCGGCGTAAGGAAAATGGAAATTTCCTTTTAGTACCCATGATCACCTTCGACTTGGTTCGTAGGTTCTCCTTCCTCCCGAACCTCGAGCTAACCCTGGGCTTGAGGAGGTAATCCAAAACGCTAGCCAGTCAAGATATTTGCGGTCCATGAATCTGGCTCGTACCCTTGATTCAGGTGACTTCCAAACATAAACTCTGCTGACCTGGAATTTCCGCGAAGCATTTTTGAAACTTTACGCGAGCTCCAGACCTGCTGACTCGTTTCCGAGGCTGATCCTTTCACCTATTGCCAGCGAAGCGCAACCAGCATCCACGTGAGCAAGCTGCCCATGTCAGCTCCTGAACTAGGTTTGTCATTCCGCGCCGAGCTCTACTGCCGCATATTCTGTACTTTCATCCCTGCTGCAATCCCCAAGCAACCTCTTTCCCCCTCCAGTCCCATAACCCATCTGAGCCATCTCCCCCTTTCCCCATTCCTTGCGCCATTCTGCATCCCAGTTTCTAAGGAGCCCTTACGTCAGATTTTCCTGGCGATATTACCAAGGACCAACTACACTCTCACCTTGTGCTGACTTCAGCTGAAATCTCCCGACTGTTCTGGTCACCACACTCCATTCGAAACTATTCTATCACGCGTAGATCCTATTGTCCGTCCTCTGCTTTTCTACTCTACGTTGCCATGGTTCTCTCGTCCGTCTGCCCGCGGGCGCTGTGTCCTGTAGTGTGTCCCTCGGCCACGCAAGGCAGACACGCCCATGGCCATGGACGATCGTCATGCGTTCGCTCAGGCTCCACTCCATTCTCAGGTACGCGTAGGCATAAATTCTGGGTGTGTGTGTGTGTGTGTGTGTTTTTTTTTTTTTTTTTTTTTTGTTCCCGGCGACACCCACGTTTCTGTGTCACAATTATCCTGTTTACAAATGGTTGACATTTCAATCGAATTCGTGGTCCGACCAACAGGAAACGCCGAAAGTTATGGTAGGCTGGAAACGAGGGAACAATATGCGCGAGCGGATGTATTCACTAATTTATTCCATTCTTCGCCATGTTTCCCCGTGTTCTCGCGTCGTGCTCCATCTGTACGCCCCGTGCGCTGCTTCTGCCAACTGTTCTGTGACGGCGGTCATCCATTCCTTCCCTTCACACCATTCGCGACACCCGTTGTAACCCCGACCAGTCGTCGCTTCCCGCACCCGCTCGTCGTCCCTCGCCTCCGTCTCCCACCTCCCGGCGTCTCTCACATTCTCCTCGCGCCCCCGCTTCTCTACCTCCGCGCGCCTTGCTCCCCGCGCGAGCGTGGGCGCCGGGAACGATGCGGCGGTGAGCGCGGAGGCAGATGACGAGACGTGCGAGATCGTGCATGGGCGCGACCTGATGCTGGGGGGGGACGAGGGGCCGTCAGATGCGAGCTCAACCACGTCAGCAGCCATTGCGGCTGCGGCGCACGGGCTGGGGGGAGATCGGGAGGCGTTCCGCGCGCATCTGGTGGAGCCGATTAAGAATAAGAACGGGAGCGGCGTGGTGCTGCTGTCTGATGTGATGGGGCTCGATGACGCGGACACGAAGATGTTCGCGTACCGGCTTGCTTGCTTCGGCTACAGGTGCGTCGGGATTTGATTTGTTTGTTCAAATTGACGAGGTATTCAAACTCGAGAAGGTACGAAGGAACGTACGATCAGGTACTCGTGATAAACTTGGAACGCACGATTAGGTGCGAAGTTCCTGCAGACGTCGAGATTTCAT
This sequence comes from Closterium sp. Naga37s-1, assembly GCA_947471745.1. NCBI lineage: Eukaryota > Viridiplantae > Streptophyta > Zygnematophyceae > Desmidiales > Closteriaceae > Closterium > Closterium sp. Naga37s-1. The sequence goes on along the minus strand of CANJKZ010000271.1, from coordinate 282,697 downwards.
TCCGTTCGCTTCCAGCGCTACTAGTGTGTAGATTCGGCTTGAAATTAGTCAGTGAAGCAGTCCACGCAGCAGACAAGGCGTCGAATTCATCCATGCAAATTCCTTTTCCCGACTTCCTCCCTTCCTCTCCCCCTTTCCCTCCCTCCCGCCTCCAACTCCTACGAACTTAACTATAACCTTCCCCACACTCCCCCGCCTTTTGCTTTTCTTCCCACCTTTTCCCCACCTCCACGTAACCCTCCGCAGCGTGCTAATCCCCGATCTCTTCCGCGGGCAGCCCTGGGAAGCGTCTCGCCCGCAGGAGGAGTACGACTCGTGGCGCGAGTCACTTAACGCCGCGCAGCTAGCCATTGACATCGACACCGCTGCGCGCTATCTCGCCTCCTCCATCTCCCTCCCCGCGCCTGTCAGCCCCGGCAACGGCCGCATCGCCCTGCTAGGCTTCTGCTTCGGAGGTGGCCGGCTGATTGAGGCCCTGGCTCGGGATGGAAGCAGTGGGAGTGATGGTGACGGGTTGACAGCTGAGTTGTTCAGCACTGGGGTGTTTTTCTACGGGACCAGGTTTGATCCTGCGATTGCTGGGAGCATCCGGGTGCCGCTGCTGCTGGTGGCTGGGGATAGCGACTCGCTCTGCAATGTAGAGACTCTGCAAGAGGTGTCTAGGAGAGTTAAGGGAGGAGCAGGAAGGGGGAAGGAGGCGGTGGAGGTGGTGACGAGGGTGTATGCGGGACGGGGCCATGCGTTTGCGCACCGGCCCAAGAGCATGGATGAGGATGAGGATGCGGAGGATGCGTTTCATGCCACGAGGCACTGGCTGCATGCACACCTGCTGGAAGGCGCCCCAGGGTGGACTGAGCCTGTTGCAGTCAGCAAGAAATAGAGTGAATGGGTCTGAAGGCGGGGCTGCTAGGGTGTGCAGTGGTTGGGGAGTGAATAGGTTGAGGTATTATGGGAAGGAGTGAGGGAGGTAGGTGGCAATCTGTGTTGCAAAAATATGTGTGGGTGGGGTTTCATGTGTGTATGTATGTGTTTGTGTTAGATATACATCTGGGGGACAGGGATTTTGCGTGGGAATAGAGTTATGGAATGGAGACTCACAACAAGAACCCTTGCTAGTTTGCATATATGTTGAACTACATGTTTGATTCGCCAGTCAAGCCGGATATATGGTATTTTGTGCATAATGATGTCAAGGATATCTGTTTCGAAGTGTAAATGCCTCGATTTGGCTTCACCATTTTCTGTGTCAGGTGGCTGGGTGGATAGTATTGTATGCGTAAGGTCAAATGTTTCAGCAATATTGTGAATTTGGCTAGTAAAATGTTTTTTTGCATGTCTTCGAATAACAAGCCTCTTGTTGCAGGTTTTGGTACACTGTTACGGGTGCAATGAATCGAGGTAGCGAGGATTGCACTAAGTGTCAAGTGAGTACAAAATGTGCGCGAAGGCATGAGAGAACATGTACACGTGAATCATGCAAACGGTAACGCGGTGCATGCGAGCTAGTTAGTGCTATGCTGGCAGTGAGGTTCGGGCTAGTCCTGAAGCGTAGGCCGACACGGCCGGGCCAGCAGTGCGAGGTTTGGTGAAACAGTGCGCGCGAAGTCGGCGAAGCCTCGTTAGCTGTAACGGGCGAACAACGGTTGCTGCTGTACAAGATGTTGCCGGATGCGCTAAGGAATATCGATAAAATTCCTTACACTACCACCCCCCTCAAGAAGCCCCCTCCGCTACGTAAGTGCGTGTACATCGCGGAAACCCCGGCTCCTCATATACAATTGCAGGGCAGGGTGGTTTTCAATGTTGGCTAGGGGCACCCAACTATCCTCAGTTGGCGTGCGGTCCTTCCAGCGAACGAGGAACTCGATCCTCCTGATTCCCGAGAAGTGTCGAATCCGATGGCTCAAAATCTTTTCGGGCTCGATGATCGGCTCCGATGCAGGGCGAGTCATGGATGGCGGGCGGTGACGAGGTAGTTGGCTTGTGGTTGGGATGTAGGGGCGAAGCAGGCTGACGTGGAATGATGGGCTGATGTACCAGTCGGTCGGTAACAGTAGATGGGCGGTTACTGGTGTAATCATGTGGCTGATTTGGAATGGGTCACAGTAGCGAGGTCGAAGTTTTGGTACATCGGACAGTCGTAGATTTTGCGTGTCGAGCAGTACGTAATCTCCTGACTGGTACATGACTGGGCGGCGATGGCGGTCAGCGTTGCGCTTAGCAATGACATTTGCTTTTCTAATTGCTTCTGCATCTCTAGTTCGGGCAGCCTGCAGAATATCAGCGAATTGCTGTGCACGTGGCGTGGGGTTGTCCGGAATCGGCGTCATGGGCACTGTTGGATTTTGCCTGTAGTTCAGGTAAAACGGGGACAGCTGCGTCGTCGCTGACGTGGCGTTGTTGTACGCAAACTCGATCAGCGGCAGCTGCTACTCCCAAGTTGTCGGGACGTTGCACGTGGCACGAATCAACTGCTCCATCGTCTGATTCGTCCGCTCCGTTTGACCGTCGGTCTCGGGATGGTACGCCGAGCTGAACTGTAGCCTGGTCCCGAACTGCTCCCAGAGGTTCTTCCAGAAATTGCTGGTGAACTTTGTGTCTCTGTCGCTGATAATCGCTGCTGGTATCTGTCAAAGTATATGCATGTTATATATTTGTAGGCTGTAGTGGGGTAGCCAATATGGGGTACAGCCCCGTTTAGGGTTTCATACTTGTACCCAACTCTTCCATACTGCATTCATTCCTGTCTCTAGATTCTAACATGGTTTCAGAGCAGTAGGTCCGTAGGACCGTCTTTTTTTTTTCTGGCCCACCTACCGCTACCCCATGACTGTGACTGTGACTGTGCCTGTGACGTGTTGCGCTGCGCGCCCGTCTGCCTGCTGTCTGCTGACTGCGCGGTCTGCTGCTGCTTAGAGCGCGCAGACCTGATTCCTGCGCGCGGCCCGGTTTTTGCCCTGCGCGTCGCCCAAGCTTCCCGAGTCGCGCCTCGGCAGCCCGCGCGCGGCTCGCTGCTGCTCCGCGCGCCGCGTCCGCAGCCCGCGCTGCTTGCTGCAGCCCCGCGCGTCGCGTCCGCTGCCCGCGCGTCGCGCTGCAGCCCCGCGCGTCGCGTCCGCTGCCCGCGTGTCGCGTCCGATGCCCGCGCGTCGCGCTGCAGCCCCGCGCGCCACGGCTGCCCCTGATCGTCGCGGCGCCCCCCCCTCCCCCCCCACCTTGGACGTCGCCCCGGCCTGTCGCGACGCCCCCCCCGCTGGACGCCGCCCCTGCCTGACTGCCGCCGTCGCTCCTGCAGTAGCTGCCGCGGAGCGCCATGCCACGGTCGCGGCCCCGCCCTACAGAAGCTGCCGCGGAGCCTCCTGCTGCTGTCGCGGCCCTCGCCCTGCAGCGCTCACGGCCCTGCCCTGCAGCAGCTGTCGCGGACCTGCTCTACCGCCGACGCGGCCCTGCTCTGCCGCAGCTGTCGCGGCCCCGCCGTCGCCGCCGTCGTGCGCCTACCCGGCCGCCGCCCGCCGAGCGCCGGCCCTGCTCGCCCGGCGAGCGCCTGCCCTTCCCGCCACTGGTGAGCACCAACCTTGTTCGCGCGCTGCCGCGCCATCTGCCTGCCTGCCTACCGCACCTTCCCTGCCCGTGTTGCTACTCCTGCTACTGCTGCTACTTCTGTTACTGCTGCTAGACTGCTGCTGCTGCGTTTGCTGCTACTTCTGCTACTGCTGCTACTGGCGGTGGCCAGATGCAGCTCCAGCGACGTCAACGCGAGTCTCTCACGCCCCAGCAGCTTCGTGAGTGGTACACTAGTTGGGGTTGTGGCGGTAGCCGTCGCAGCTGTCGCCCTGGAGCTGGTCAGTTGGGAGCGTCTGGCAGTGGCCAGCTGCAGCTGCAACAGTAAGACACTTACGTCCCAGCAGCTTCACGAGTGGTACGCTCAGAGTAGAGGGTCTCGGAGTAGCCCGTTCGCTGCCCGTACGTCATTCGCACATGTGATCGGGCTGGTCAGGCTTGCGGGACGCTTGGTCACACACAGTCCCGCTTCTTCGCCCGTCTGAGCGACGCCTGGCGTACCGAGTTTGGCGACGAGGCTGAGCTCCCCACCTGGCTGGAGCTGCTTAGGCAGAGGGTAGATATCTTTGCTCTTGACTATGATGCTATTCTCACTGCCATGTATGCATTGCCTACTAGTGCTGACGGTGCCTGTTACCTGTGCGTACCGCCTGACCCAGGTATTGAGCCTGCTGCTCTAGGTACTGGTGAGGCTGCTGCTCTGGGTGCTAGTGCATCTCCTGCTCTAGGTACTGGTGAGGCTGCTGCTCTAGGTGCTAGTGCGTCTCCTGCTCTAGGTGCTGGTGAGGCTGCTGCTCCAGGTACTGGTGAGTCTGCTCTCTCTGGTACTGCACCTACTGAGGCCTTGTACACCTTCACACTTGACTCAGGTGCTTCCCGCTCCTTCTTTCGCGACAGCACCACCCTCACGCCGCTCAGTCGGCCGATTGCAGTCTCCCTGGCAGACCCCTCTGGGGGTCCAGTCCTTGCGCACTCCTCCACGGTCCTGCCGTGTCTGGCGGTCCCGTCTGGCTGCCTGTCAGGTCTTCACCTCCCCTCGTTCTTTACGAACTTGGTGAGTGGTGCTGACCTCCAGGACCAGTGGGTTGACCAGTTCACTCCTGGAGGTCAGCGCGTGACCCACTGTACGTGCTCCCGGACGGGCCGGCACCTGGCCACGTTTACCCGTGAGCCTGGCTCTAGTCCGTACACACTGACTACTGTGTCCCCTCAGATCGCTGCGTCCGTGTCTGCGTCAGGTCAGCTAGTGGCCCCCTGCTCGTGTCGCGCTTTGTCGCACCAGACCCTCCTTTGGCACCACCGTCTTGGTCACCCCTCGGTGCAGCGCCTTCGTAGCATGCACCGCCGTGTCCTTGTCTCTGGTCTTCCCAGGGTTCTCCCTCCCCTCCCTCCCTCGCCTGCTCCTCCCTGTCTTCCCTGTGTCGAGGGGCGGCAGCGCGCCGCTCCTCACTCCTCCTCGGTCCTGCTCCTTCAGGTGTGTCTCAGGTAGACCCTCCTCCCTTGACAGCGCCGGTTGAGGTCACTGGTGACTCCGGGCCTGCTGAGGGTGGTCCTGCTCGGGGTGCTGCTTCTGGGGGTGCTGAGCCTGGGGGTGCGGAGCCTGGGGGTGATGGGCCTGGGGGTGCGGAGCCTGGAGGTGCTGAGCCTGGGCATGAGGAGTCTGAGGGTGCTGAGCTTGGGGGTGCTGAGTTTGGGGGTGCTGCACCTGGGGGCGCTGCGGTGAGCAGTCTCCCTGGAGCGGCCGTCTCCGTAGTCGCTCTGCTGGTGCCTCGCCGCTGCACTCTAGTCGTCGTCTCCCTCTCTCCCCACAGCAGCTACGTGAGTGGTACGTTGGCCGTCAGGGTCGAGCTGCTGGAGCTGGGGGCCCTGCTGCGGGAGGCGCTGGTGTTGGAGGCACTGGAGCCGGCACTGTCCCTCTCTCCCCACAGCAGCAGCGTGAGTGGTACGTTAGCCGTCAGGGTAGCACTGCTGGAGCTAGGGGCCCTGCTATGGGAGGAGCTGGAGCTGGTGACTCTGCTACTGGAGTTGTTTCTACTGGAGTTCCTGGAGCAGCTGGTCCCGGAGGTGCTCGTACTGGAGGTACTGGAGCTGCTGGGACTGGAGGTCCTGCTGGACCTAGAGGTGCTGCTGTCGACTCAGAGGTTGGAGGCCCTGGAGCTGGAGGTGCTGGTTCTGGGGGTGCTACTGCTGCGGGTGCTGGCGCTGGAGGTTCTGGAGTTGTTGGAGGTGCTGGCACTGGTGGCGCTGGAGCTGGAGGTTCTGGAGCTGCTGAGGGTGTTGGCGCTGGAGGTTCTGGAGCTGTTGGAGGTGCTGGCGCTGGTGGCGCTGGAGCTGGAGGTTCTGGAGCTGCTGTGGGTGCTGGCGCTGGAGGTTCTGGAGCTCTTGGAGGTGCTGGCGCTGGTGGCGCTAGAGCTGGAGGTTCTGGAGCTGCTGTGGGTGGTGGTGCTGGAGGTTCTGGAGCTGTTGGAGGTGCTGGTGCTGGTGGCGCCGGAGCTGGAGGATCTGGAGCTGCTGCGGGTGCTGGCGCTGGAGGTTCTGGAGCTGCAGGAGGTGCTGAAGCTACTGGTGCTGGTGGCGCTGCGCCGCCGCGACTGTTCTTCGCTCCGCCGTCACCTTCGTCTCTGCCACCGCCTGGCTCCGTGCTTCGCCAGGTTCTTAGCCTCCCGTCTTCTACTGGTCTTCCGTTACAGCCTCGCTCACCGCTGCCTGCTCCTTCTCCTTACACTGAGCTGACAGGCGGTCTTGCTGAGCGTCGTGAGCCTGCATCTCGTCCTGTCTTGCACTGTCCGCACTGGTCGTACTGGTCGTCGTGTTCCTCGTGAGCGTCCGCCGGCGGTCCCCGGCACACACCCCATGGCCCAGCGTCCTTCCTCTGCTCCGCAGCGTGTTCCCCTGCCGTCCCCGCTTGCGTCTTCTCTGCCTGACGTTAGAGAGCCTGAGTCTGACCGCGCTCGTGCTGCTCACCCTACTGTCACGCGTCTGCTAGCCACAGTTGTCACTGACCCGTCGTTTGAGTCTACTGCTGCGTCTGCCTTAGTCGCTGAGCTTGTTGACTTTGCTGCTGCCTGTCGTCTAGACTACGCCGCTAGTCTTGTTGCTGAGTCTGAGTCTGTCTGTCCTGCGTCCGTCGGGGGTGAGTGTGCTCTTGGCACGGACGTCCTTGAGGACAGGCAGGAGGACCTTGAGTGTCTTGCAGCCGCTACTCCTCATCTCGTGTCCATGCTGCTTGCCCCTGAGGGAGACCCGGATGCTCCAGAAATCCCGACCCCTCGCTATTACGCTGAGGCAATCGCGGGTGAGTACTCCTCTCAGTGGCAGACAGCCATGGATGCAGAGATGGCATCCTGGAAGTCCACAGGCACTTACGTTGATGAGGTTCCCCCTCCTGGGGTGAACATCGTCGATGGCATGTGGATTTTCAGGGTGAAGTGGCCGCCAGGTTCTCCGCCTGTCTTCAAGGCTCGTTACGTTGCTCGAGGTTTCAGCCAGCGAGAGGGAGTTGACTTCTTCCAGACCTTCTCCCCCACCACGAAGATGACCACTCTTCGCGTGCTGCTGCACGTTGCCACTCAGCATGACTACGAGCTTCACTCTCTTGACTTCAGCACAGCTTTCTTACAGGGCAGCTTGCACGAGGAGATCTAGCTGCGCCGCCCTCGTGGCTTCACTGGGTCGTTCCCTCCTGGTACCCAGTGGAGCCTCCGGCGGCCGGTCTACGGTCTCCGCCAGGCGCCACGTGAGTGGCACGACACACTGAGGACGACACTTGCTGCTCTTGGGTTTGCTCCGTCGACTGCTGACCCGTCACTGTTTCTGCGCACGGACACTTCACTGCCGCCATTCTACATCCTCGTGTACGTCGACGACTTGGTCTTTGCCACTGCTGACACAGAGGCTCTCGCCCTGGTGAAGTCGGAGATGCAGAAGAGACACACGTGCACAGACCTGGGTGAGCTGCGCAGTTACCTTGGCTTGCAGATCACCCGGGACAGAGCACGCCGCACCATCACACTGACTCAGTCACACATGGTGCAGCAGGTCCTTCAGCGCTTCGGCTTCACCTGGTCCTCGCCACAACACACTCCTCTGGCTACAGGTTACTCGCTCTCAGCTCCACCTTTGGACGAGTCCGTAGAGCCGAGTGGTCCTTACGCAGAGCTAGTGGGCTGCCTCATGTACCTGATGACCTGCACTCGTCCTGTCCTTGCGTACCCTCTTGGCCTTCTGGCTCGCTACGTGGCTCCTGGTAGGGTTTAGGGTTTAGGGTTGTGCACATGGATGCTGCTAAGAGAATACTATGCTACTTGTGCAGTACATCGGGCATGGGGCTCGTGCTTGGAGGGCGGAGCTCAGTCGTCCTCACTGGGCACTCAGACGCTTCTTGGGTTGACGACCTGGCTACGCAGCGGTCGTCACAGGGTTACACCTTCAGCCTTGGCTCTGGCTCTGTTTCTTGGCGGTCTACACGCTCGTCCTCTGTTCTCGGCTCCGGTTGTGAGGCTGAGATCTACGCCACAGCCATGGCTGCACAGGAGCTACGCTGGCTCATCTACCTGCTGACCGACCTGGGAGAGCGGCCTCGTTCTCCTCCAGTGCTGTACGTAGACAACAAGGCCGCCATTGCCTTGTGTCAGGAGCACAGACTGGAGCACAGAACGAAGCACATCGCTCTGCGTTACTTCCTTGCTCGAGAGTTGCAGCAGCGTGGTCAGCTTCATCTTGCACACGTGGCCACTCGGGCCAACACTGCTGATATATTCACCAAGGCACTTCCGTCTGGTGATCATCAGCGTTTCTGCACTTTGTTAGGCCTTGTGCCCACGTTTCCTCACTTGCTGTAGACTTTGTCTGTACTGTGATCTATATATATACACCTGCATGCTTGCTCTGCTAGGTAGAGATCACTGTGCTGCCGTTGTTGCATATATACCTCTGCATGTGAACTGGCCTTGTGGTCCTTTGCTTGTGCTCAGTGTGTGTGGTGACATTCTGATCCACCCTGAGCTTGCTTTGCTTCTCTTGATTGGTCTTGTGACCCCTTGTTCTCCCCCACTTTGCTTATGGGGGTGTGTCAAAGTATATGCATGTTATATATATGTAGGCTGTAGTGGGATAGCCAATATGGGGTACAACCCCGTTTAGGGTTTCATACTTGTACCCAATTCTACCATAGTGCATTGATTCATGTCTCTAGATTCTAACAGTATCCCGTGCAGGCGTACAACGGCTGCGAGGCGAGAGGTTTCTTCGGCTGAGATCGATTTCTTGCACGCAGCGAAGTGTGCCATTTTCGTCAGCCTGTCAACGACGACCATAACCGCGTCGTTACCCCCAGGGTTCGAAGGTAACCCTGTGATGAAATCCATGGTAACCTGCTGCCAGGCACACTCGGGCGGTGGAATCGGCTGTAATTCATGGTAGCAGTTTCTGTAAATCCCCCCCTTTGTGTGCTGCCTCGGCTTCCTGAATGTCAAGCGCGTACATGTCAGCTCCTGCCGCTACGGCGCGTTTCATCGTGATCGCGTTGACATGCACCGACGAAGACATAGGCGAGCCCCAGCGAGGTAAGGCAATGTTGTTAGCGTTCACTTGCACGGTGCATTCACCCGTCATCCAGTCTATTCGCGGATTGTGTCGTAGCAGCCAATCATGACCGAGTAAAATGTCAGTTCCGTCGAGGGTTGTCGCGAGCATCGAATCCGAACTCGGTCTACGCGTTCCCGTATCGCCAGTGGTGTGCCGTGAACCAGTCTTGCGTCGATCTCAGGTTAACATCTGTCCAGTGGCAGTCTCAGTTTTTGTGCTGTGGCAGTGTTGATCACGCTGTGGCTGGCTCCCCCGTCTACGAAGATTTTAACTAAGTCCGTCCCGATTTTTCCACTAAGCAGTACGGGGCTGTCTACCGCAGTACCCTCTTTATTCGGCCGGGTGCGGTCGATTGCGTACACCAGCACAATCACTCGGTGAGGGTCGGTTGGGTCGGGCGAGCGGCGTGACCTGTCAGTAGGGGTCTTGTCTGCTACTGACTCCCAGCATTTCCCTACTGCTTGGTCTGTTTCTGCTGCTCTGCTTCCCCCTTTCCCTTAGCGTTTTCTGGGCATTCGCTCTTACGGTGTCCCGACCGATTGCACGCAAAGCAGCGCCATTTGAACGGTGCGGCAACGGCATTCGCGGCGACGGCACGTATCGTAGCGCCCTCGTTCGTCCCACGAGATCGATGTCCCCAGTTACTGCTTCCGTAGGACCCCGGTCGCGGTCGGTGGAAAATGTCGAGCTTCTCTGCCATGGCGAGAATCTCCTGAAGATCAGTGACGCCGCGGAGCTGGATTTCCTGAGCGATGTCGTGCTTCAGGCCGCCGATGTAGCGGTCGATACGCTCGCCCTCGTGCATGTATCCCACTTGCTCGCACAACGCCAGAAGCCCGCTAGTGTAGTCCTTGACGGAACCGAGTTGGCGCCAAGTGCGGAGCTTCTGACGCGCCGCGATCGAAGCCGCAATTGGCTCAAATCGAGCGCGCAGACCTGCGCACCACGCGTCCCCCGTGCGATATTGGGGCACCTCCACGAAATACGACGGCGCCCAGGGTCCGGTTTGTCCTTCCCGTGTCGGTAGAGTCGCATAGTCATTCGGCTTCGTGACGATGACACGCCACCAGTCTATGGCCGATCCTCACAGTAGCGACACGGCGTAGCGAATTTTCGCCGTATCCTCCGAGACGTAGTTGGCGTCGAAGAAAACGTTCACCGCGAACAACCACGCCCGAACGGTAGGACCACCCCGTTGACTCAGGTCGAAACATGGCGGACGCTGCGGCTTCAGCGGCATCGGTGACGGCAGTGCCGAATCGTTGATCGGTGCCAAAATTGTGACGCGCGGTTAGCTTCGGGCCGCATTCGTCGCCTCGGGGTGTGTCGCGGTGTGGTCGTCGTCTCCGTCGTGGTGGATGACGCCATCACTAGCCGCGCTCGCGGGTTGCCCTACGCTTCCGTGTTGTGATGTCTGTGGTGCGGGCTGTACCGGAGTGCCAGGTGCTTGAGATTGTGCTTGCTATGCTCGTGCGATGTCATTTTGCAGGGAACTGCGTTATGTCGTCAGCGCCGCGATTTCTTTAGAGTTTTCGCGAAGTTGCCGCAGCAGTTCGTTCAGATGCTCCTGCGTGAGGGTGGTGACGTTGATGTGCTCGGCCGTTACGAAGGGCGTCGGCTCGGCTTAGTCTAGGCGCAGTCATGGGTGCATGCGTTTACGAGAGAACGCGAGGACAGCGGCTCCTAGGGGCTAAGTTGTGTGAGTCCCTTCGAGTGAAAAAACAAAAGTTGATTTCCTGGGGTGCGGAGATGCGCGGTCCGAAAGAAAGAAGCTATGAATACCAAGTGTTACGGGTGCATTGAATCGAGGTAGCGAGGATTGCACTAAATGTCAAACGAGTACAAAATGTGAGCGAAGGCATGAGCGAACATTTATACGCGAAACATGTAAACGGTAACGCGGTGTGTGCGAGCTAGCTAGTGCTATGCTGGCAGTGAGGTTTGGGCTAGTCCCAAAGCGTAGGCCGTCACGACCGGGCCAACAGTGCGAGGTTTGGTGAAACAGTGCGCGCGAAGTCGGCGAAGCCCCGTTAGCTGTAACGGGCGAACAACGGTTGCTGCTGTATGCGATGTTGTCGGATGCGCTAAGGAATATCAAGAAAATTCCTTACATACACCGATATTTAACTACGGCACTTGTCTATCGTGTCTGCGGGCGCATTCCGAGCTCCAGGTCATCCGTAGTTTGTGTCTTCTGAAAATTGTGGTAGTTAATCGGATAACCCGCGGTTTGAGCTTCGATTTGATTGGATTCCACAAATTTCGCATGACATGAAGATGGATGACCCGAAGCCAGGAATGCGCCCTAATGCCTTCCTCGACAACCCCCTACACTTTCAAATTCAATGTCCCCCCACCAATCCCGTCATGCACGACTCGGGTTCCACCTTCTTCCTGTTTTCTTTGGGCTAGTACGTCCCTAACTCCCTGTTATCTGGAGAGATTTCTCCAATTTCGATGAGTGGTTCAATCTGAGGTTGCTGGAAATGGCTCCGTCGTTTCCCATTTTGAGCACCAAGGACCTAGTGAAGCGATATGAGGGAATCCATAAGCTGAATGAGGAGGACATTTTACGACCAACAGCAGATGTTATACGACAAGTCTATGAAGCGATCGTGGCATTCACGTTGCCAAGGAAAAGGTACTAAGGTCTAGATCTTGACAATCATGCAAAATATCGCCCCGAAGTCACGAATTAAAGCCCCTTTCTGTCTGTCATTAGGGACCAATGCCATTTGGATAACGCGATCGCGCGAACACACCTTGACGCACCAGAGGCGCATGAAGAGTCGATCGGAATCATCCGTCTCTTCCGATCAGTTTCACAGATCGTGTCTGCTGCAGATTCACCATGGTTTACAATACGAGATTTGGTGAAGCCCAATTCAGCCCGAACAATTCGTGCGCTCTCCGCTTTCGCAAACTTCTTTCTCTTCATGTGAGTTTAATGGCTAAAAAAACACATTTCCAGGTTAACTGTTATTATGCCACTGTCTCTTCTGTTAGAATCACTAGTAGCTAGGTGAGGAATGATGATTAGGTGAGGGAGAGGGGGTACAAGAGTGTCGAGAGAGTTGGGTTGTACCCTCTAAGGTGTGACCCTACACAACCTAGAGTAAGAACATAACAATATGTTTTGACACACCCCCATAGGTGAAGTAGGGGATAACCAAACCTAACAGTGGTCACAAGACCAGTCAAGCAACAGAACAAGCAAGGCAAAGCCCAGGGTGGATCTCAAGGACACCACACAATCTGAGCACAAGCAGGCGGCCACAAGGCCAGTTCACATGCAGATTTATAATAGCAAGGCAGTAAACATGCAGGTATAAAGATATATATAGCAGTGTATAACAAGAGCAAGTCAAGCAACCAGCAGGTGAGGCAGAGTGGGCACAAGCCCAAGAGCAGTGCAGAAACGCTGATGATCACCAGCCCCAAGGGCCTTGGTGAAGACATCAGCAGTGTTGGCCCGAGAGGCCACGAAAGCAAGGCGCAGCTGACCACGCTGCTGCAGCTCACGCGCAAGGAAGTAACGCAGAGCAATGTGCTTCGTTCTGTGCTCCAGTCTCTGCTCGCGACACAAGGCAAGCATTGCCTTGTTGTCGACGTACAGAACTGGAGGTGAACGAGGCTGCTCCCCCAAGTCCGTCAGCAGGTAGGTCAGCCAGCGGAGCTCCTGTGCAGCCATGGCCCCAGCGTAGATCTCGGCCTCACAACTGGAACCAAGCACAGAAGAAGAACGAGTGGACCTCCACGAGACAGAACCAGCGCCAAGACTGAAGGTGTAGCCCTGTGACGAACGCTGAGTCGCCTGGTCGTCGGCCCAAGAGGCGTCAGAGTGTCCTGTGAGGACCACCGAACCCCGTCCTCCAAGCACAAGCCCCATGCCCGATGTGCTGCACAAGTAACGCAGTATCCTCTTCGCAGCATCAAAGTGCACCTTTCGGTGCCTACCGGGTGCCACGTAGCGAGCCAGAAGGCTGAGAGGGTACGCGAGGTCAGGTCGTGTGCACGTCATCAGGTACATGAGGCAGCCCACAAGCTCTGGGTACGGACCACTCGGCTCTACGGACTCGTCCGAAGGTGGAGCTGAGAGCGAGTGGCCGGTAGCCAGAGGAGTGGGCTGTGGCGAGGAGTACGTGAAGCGGAAGCGCTGTAGGACCTGGTGCACCATGTGTGACTGAGTCAGGGTGATGGTGCGCCGTGGTCTGTCCCGGGTGATCTGCAAGCCAAGATAGCTCCGCAGCTCACCCAGGTCAGTGCAGGTGTGTCTCTCCTGCAGCTCCGCCTTCACTAGGGCCAGTGCCTCAGTGTCAGCAGTAGCAAAAACCAAGTCGTCGACGTACACGAGGATGTAGAACGGCGGCAGAGTAGTGTCGGTGCGTAGAAACAGCGACGGGTCAGCAGTCGAAGGAGCAAACCCAAGAGCCGCAAGTGTCGTCCTCAGTGTGTCGTGCCACTCGCGGGGCGCCTGACGCAAGCCGTACACTGGTCGCCGTAGGCTCCACTGGGTACCCTCAGGAAACGACCCAGTGAAGCCCTGTGGACGGCGCAACCAGATGGCCTCGTGAAGGCTACCCTGCAAGAAAGCTGTCGAGAAGTCGAGGGAGTGCAGCTCGTAGTCACGCTGAGCTGCAACGTGTAGCAACACCCGAAGAGTGGTCATCTTCGGGGTGGGAGAGAAGGTCTGAAAGAAGTCGACCCCCTCACGCTGACTGAAGCCTCGAGCAACGTAACGTGCCTTGAAGGCAGGCGGAGAACCTGGCGGCCGCTTCACCCTGAAAATCCACATGCCACTGACGATGTTCGCCCCAGGTGGGGGAACCTCGTCGACGTAGGTGCCTGTGGACTTCCAGGAAGCCATCTCTGCGTCCATGGCTGTCTGCCACTGAGAGGAGTACTCACCCGAAATCGCCTCCCTGTAGGAGCGCGGGGTGGGGATGTCAAGTGCATCCGGGTCTCCCTCAGGGGCAAGCAGCATGGTCGCGTGATGGGGTGAAGCGGTAGCAAGGCACTCCAGCTCCTCCTGTCTGTCCTCAAGAACGTCACAGCCAAGGGCAGTGCAGCCAAGAGCAGTCTCACCCCCGACGGACGGAGGACAGGCAGGGACAGGGTCAGAGACAAGACTCGCAAGGTAGTCGAGGCGGTACACAGCAGCAAAGTCAACGAGCTCAGCTACTAGGGCAGACGCAGCAGGAGACGAGAACGTAGGGTCCGTCACAACCGTAGCAAGAAGGCGAGTAACAGTCGGACTGAACGCACGAGCAAGGTCAGACGGAGGGTCAGCAACGTCAGGCAAAGAGGACGCTGGAGGTAACGGTAGGACAACACGCTGAGGAACAGAGGAAGGACGGAGTGTCATATCGTGAGTGCCGGGGACAGCCGGAGCACGCTGACGACGAACACGAGGAACACGAGCACGGACAGCAGCTCTAGGCTCAGGCTCAAGGTCAAAGCTAGACTCAGGCTCTCGACGCTCAGGGGTGGAAGCACGAGTCTCAGGCTCTCGACGCTCAGTCAGGGACTCTGACACCGCAGTGTAAGGAGCAGGAGCAGGCAGTGGGGAGTGTGGTAGCAGCGGCGGCTGTGACTGGTCCGCCGGTGGACACAGCAACGGAGGAGTAGTACCTGCCACAGGGAAGCCAGTAGCACCTGGCTGAAGACTGAGAAGGTGGCGAAGAGCACCAGTAGCTCCACCAGGACCTCCAGCACCTCCAGGACCTCCAGTCCCAGCAGCTCCAGCTCCTCCAGCACCAGCAGCTCCAGCAGCTCCACGACCTCCAGCACCAGCAGTACCTCCAGTACCTCCAGCACCAGCAGCTCCACGACCTCCAGCACCAGCAGCACCTCCAGTACCTCCAGCACCAGCAGCTCCACCAGGACCAGCAGCACCTGCAGCTCCCCGACCTCCAGCACCAGCAGCACCTCCAGTACCTCCAGCACCTCCAGGACCTCCAGCACCAGCAGCACCTCCAGGACCTCCAGCATCAGCAGTACCTCCAGTACCTCCCGCACCAGTAGCTCCAGGTCCTCCGGTAGGAGCTCCGACGACACCAACACCAGAAGGACTCGCAGCACCCCCAGAGTCAGCACCCGAACTCGTATTACCCCCAGAGGCAGGACCCTCGGTCTCAGCACTCGCAGGCTCAGTACCCTCAGTCGCAGCACCCTCAGGTCCAGTACCCTCAGTCCCAACACCCCCAGGCTCAGTACCCTCAGTCCCAGCACCCCCAGGCTCAGTACCCTCAGTCCCAGCACCCCCAGGCTCAGTACCCTCAGTCTCTGCTCCAGTGTCCACAGCAGCAGGCTGCAGAGGCGGCGAAGACGGCAGAGGTGGGAACCCGGGGGGTGTAGCCAGACAAGGAGAGCGGGCACCCCCGGACTCACCACCCCCAGCCCCAGCTCCAGTAGTCTCAGCTCCAGAGTCCACAGCAGCAGGCTGCAGAGGCGGCGAAGACGGCCGTGGCGGGAAACCCGGGGGGGTCTCCAAGCGAGGAGTGCGGCGAGTGGTCGCCGTGTCGTCGGCGACGACGTCACCCCCCTCAGGTGAGTCAGAGGAGTCAGAAGAGATCTCAACAGGCTCATCCAAGGGGGGTGGGTCTACCTGGGACACACCTGAGGGAGCAGGACCCTGTGGGGGAAGGGGGTCTACCGGGGGGGGGACTGGTACCAGGAAGAGAGGCGCGAGAGGGACCGGGTGGGACGCGTGCGGGTGAAGTCGGTAGTAACAGACCGACTCGTCGAAGGTGACGTCCTGAGAGGACAGAACACGACGCGAGGCAGGGTGGTAGAACTGCCAGGGTGGAGCGTCGGTGAGGAAGCCGAGGAAGACACAGCGGAGAGTGCGAGGGGAGAGCTTGCTCGCTTTGGTATCGCGAACAAGGGAGAGCGCGCCCCAGACCCGAAACGACGACGCATCACCAGGCTGTCCCGTCCAACGGAGTGTGGGCGAGGTCTCTGGAGCAGAGACACGGGGCCAGAGGTTGAGCTGATGCGCGGCGTATCGGACCGCAAACGGCCACAGGAAATGGGGAGCAGCCGCATGGATCATGGAGGTACGAGCAACCTCCATGATCAGGCCAATGCGATGCTCAGCGATCCCATTTTGCTGCGGAGAGGCCGGAAGCGTGAACGACTGGGCGATGCCCTTATCCTGGCAGAACGTCTCAAGGACGCCAGAGGAGAACTCACCAACCCTGTCAGAGTGCAGACGCAGGACTGGAAAGTCCCGCCGAAACCGCTCGCGCAGCTGGTGACGAGTAGCACGGATCCAGGGGATCAAGACACCACTGACATCCGCCTTGCGCCGCAAGGGGAAGACTGTGGTGTAGCGTGTGTAGTCGTCAACCACCAGCAGGAAGTAGCGCTCCTGGTCCGTTCCACCGACGGGGGCCGGGCCCCACACGTCCATGTGGAGAGTCTGCAGAGGAGCAGTGGTCGGAGGAAACTCGGAGGAGTGAGGAGCGGCGCGTTGCCGCCCCTCGACGCAAGGAAGGCACGGCGGCGCAAGTGAGCGCGGGAGGGGGGGCAGGGTCTCAGGGAGGCCAGTGACCAGGAGCCGGGAGTGCATGCGGCGCAGACGCTGCAGGGAGGGGTGACCAAGACGGTGGTGCCAGCGCTGAGTCTCGTGCGTGAGTACTCGGCACGAGCAAGACGCAGCTAACTGTCCTGACGCAGACGCTCGACTCGACGTAGCTACCTGACCGGACTCAGCCACCTGTGCAGACGCAGTGGTCAGTGTGTACAGACTAGACCCAGGCTGTCGAGTGAACGTAGCCAGGTGACGGCCAGTCCGGGAGCACGTACAGATCGCCACACGCTGCCCTCCAGGAATAAAGGTATCAACCCAGACATCCTGAATGGCAGCGTTGCTCACCAATTTCGTCGAGAACGTGGGGAGGTGGAGACCTGACAAAGAGCCGGAGGGGACTGCTGGACAAGGGAGGACCGTGGAGGCTCTCGCAACCACTGGGCCCCCAGAGGGGTCAGCCAGTGAGACTGGGACAGGTGCTGTGAGTGGTGTGACTGTGGTGCAATCACGGAAGAAGCAACGTGACGCGCCGGAGTCAAGCGTGAAAGTGTGCAAGACCTCAGCTGAGGCAGGACCTGTGGTAGTAGACGCACTAGCAACTAGAGCGTCGGTAGACTCACGGGCACCTAGAGCTGCAGCAGACTCACTAACACCTGGAGTGGCAGCAGACTGACTAACACCTGGAGTGGCAGCAGACTCACTAACACCAAGAGCAGCGGTCTTAACAGAACGATAACCTCCACCACCAGGACGACCTCGCTGAATAACCCACTCACGAAGCTGCCGAGGGGTGGGGTCGTCCGGGAGAAGCAGTGCCCGCTGCTGTCCACCCCTGGCCGCAGCGACTGCCGCGGAAGTGGCCATGACAGACAGTGACTGTCAGGAGTAGGTCCAGCACCTCCAGCTCCTACAGCGCCAGCAGCACCTCCTACACTCCCAGCAGCACCTCCTCCACTCCCAGTAGCACAAGTAGCAGCAGCAGCAGTAGTAACAGCAGCAGGGCGGTTCGGTGGGGGTGGGAGGCCGCACCTCCACCACTCCCAGCAGTACTCCCTCCAGTAGCAGCAGTAGCAGGGCGGCTCGGGCAGCAGCAGCAGACCGAGCAGCAGCAGCAGCAGCAGCAGTAGACCGAGTAGCACTAGCTGTAGCAGTAGTAGTTGCAGTAGCAGTAGCAGTGACAGCTCGGGCTGGGCGGCGCGGCTCGGACACAGTGGCAGAGCAGCAGTAGCACTAGCTGTAGCAAGTGCAGTAGTAGGAGCTGCAGCAGTAGTACTAGCTGTAGCAGCAGTAGCTTCAGTCAAGCAGCAGTAGCTTCAGTCAGGAGCAGCTGTAGCAAGTGCTGGAGTAGGAGCTGCAGCAGTAGCACTAGCTGTAGCAAGTGAAGTAGTAGGAGCTGCAGCAGTAGTACTAGCTGTAGCAGCAGTAACTTCAGTCAGGAGCAGCTGCAGTAAGTGCTGGAGTAGGAGCTGCAGCAGTAGCACTAGCTGTAGCTGGAGTAGCTTCAGTCAATAGTAGCTGTAGCAAGTGTTGGAGTAGGAGCTGCAGCAGTAGCACTAGCTGTAGCAGCCGTAGCTTCAGTCAGTAGCAGCTGTAGCAAGTGCGGTAGTAGCAGCAGCAGCAGTAGCACTAGCTGTAGCAGCACTAGCTTCAGTAGCAGCAGCAGTGAGTAGCGCTAGCTGTAGCAGCAGTAGCAAGGAGGAGCAGCTGCAGCAAGTAGCAGCAGCAGCAGCAAGGAGGAGCAGCTGCAGCAAGTAGCAGCAGCAGTTTCAGGGCAGTACAGGCGGCAGCAGCACTGCAGCAGCAGTTCAGGCGCAGCAGTGTAGCAGCAGCAGCGAGTGCAGCAGTAACACGGGCCGCGTGCGGGCCAGGCGCGGGCTGTAAGGGCTGCGTGCGGGCCTGGCGTGGGCTTTACGAGCTGGGTGCGGGCCTGACGTGGGCTGTACGGGCTGCGCGACGGCCTGGCGCAGGCTGTACGGGCTTCGCGACGGGCCTACGCGGGCTGTACGGGCTTCGCGACGGGCCTACGCGGGCTGTACGGGCTTCGCGACGGGCCTACGCGGGCTGTACTGGCAGCTAAGGCGCGGTCAGGGGGGGTCGCACGTGACTAGGAAGGAAAATCGCGTCTAGGGCAGAAAAAGGAACCGTCTCGCCTAGAGCACGGTTTCGAATTTCGCGTTTCTCCTAGGGGCGCGACTCGGGCAGTAGATCGAAATAGTAGTGGTGGGCCCTTTTAAACATTCGGTCCTAAGGAGCATTGTGCTCTTAATACCATGTTAGAATCACTAGTAGCTAGGTGAGGAATGATGATTAGGTGAGGGAGAGGGGGTACAAGAGTGTCGAGAGAGTTGGGTTGTACCCTCTAAGGTGTGACCCTACACAACCTAGAGTAAGAACATAACAATATGTTTTGACATCTTCCACTCGTATCATCCGATGATGGGATGTCTCGTCCAACTGTGGTCAAACAGATTCTGTTGCATGCCAACAAGTTGCTATCTGCTTAAACAAAGTACGGTTTTCTCTTTATGTCATTCTTCCCTTTCGTTACAGTCATCAGCATGCAGATAGTCTGGACCTCGTTCTGGAAACGAACAACAGGATGACAGAGTCAAAACACATGCTCGAGGATCGGATTGCAGAGGTAAAAGCGTGGTCCATTCAAAATTGCTCAAGTCTGTCCAGACCATAGAATGTCCATGCAGTAATTACTCTCTTATGGACAACCTGTTGGCTTGCAGGTGGACGCAGAAAATGTATCACAGGACGAACGGAACAAAGATGATAAGAACGAAGCAGAATGGCTGAGGGCGGAAGTGGGTGGCCTTAAACCTAAGATTCAAGAATTAACCAAGCAGCGAGACGAAGTTGTGAAGCTGGTGTCTACAAGGCAGGAGCAGCTGAGTAAGCTGGATGCAGAGGTCAGTTTTTCAGCCCAGCATGGTAGGCTTGACGAGTATACGTATGATCCCAATTTACTTGATTGTATGGCAGATAATGGCAGAGAAGGGCAAGGCTGCTGACGCCAAGGCAGAAGCACAGGTTCTTCAGCATCAAATTGCCCAATCTCCTAAGAAGTTGGAGGTGAAAGGGATGCATGTGGACGTCTTCGCGCACATATGTGTTTAAGAGGTTCTTACACACCAATCGATCGCAGATGGCTCTTAAACGAGTTGAAGAGGCCATTCAGGCTGAAACCGAAGCGAAGAAGGAAGAATCTGACAGCGCAGAGGTTTTTCGCCAGAAACTTTTAATGTCAAGAGATGTATGTACCTTGCACCTGTTGCCTCAACTTGTGGACGTATTCGACCTTCCTCTGACATGCTTGCCGCACCCTGGGTCTGTCAGGTGCTTGAGGTGATAAAGCGTCGGAATGAGACAATCCAACCGGCTCTGTCCACGGTATGTGTTCGAGACGTAGCCCTCTTTTATCTTTGTTCTTTCTTGAAGGGTCGCGCTTTCTGGATAAAAACATGCGACCTTGAGTCCATATTTGTATGTAAGACCCGACTAAGTCATGAGTCTGAAAGGCCCTTTTTGTGCGTCTCAGGCTGACAATTGTAGCAAGTTAAAATCAGAGATCCAATCGAAGGCGTGTGCCATCGACAAGTTGAAACAGAAGAGGGAGTTCTTGAGAATGAGAGCGGAAAGGATTCCTCAAGAAGGTGCATGGGTGTTGGGATGAGGTGCTGTAGCGCTTCTTTACAAGATGCTAAGCTGATGCGAGATTCTGCATTTGCAGATGCTATTCGAGCAAAGAAACAGGAGGCACGGGACAAGCAGCTCGAGGAGCTGCAGGCTGCTCTGGAGTCCACTAAAAGAGACCAGGAAGCTATGCACAAGGAGCTTGTGCATGGGGAATCCGCTTTTGTTGAGGAAAAAATGAAGCTGCAGAGAGAGGTAAGGAACATCTTGTGCACACATTTGCCCAACAAGGTCTTATTGACATGTCCATTCACGTTAGCCTCCACCATAACGTTTTCATGCCTTTGTGTCGTTGTGTGAATAGATTCAAGAAAAGGAAGATTTGTTCAATAAACGACGGCATCAGCACGGAGAGATGCACAGTCATTACCAGCTTCTAATCACCAGACTGTCATCATTGGTAAGCTTGAGCCGTACGCATAGTGCACTGGCTATGCCCTTCTCGCAAAAGTGGCCCACGTGTCATCCCTGTGTCCCCTATTTTGCCTGTCACAACGTGTTCCTTATAGGTACTAAGTCGCACAGAAAGTGCAAGGGACGGATTTAATATTTCCCCAGACGAGTGAAGCTGCTGGAAGTGGCTGGGGTGCTGACTTATGTGCCTGGTTGTTACAAGCAACCTTTGAGACACTGGGCCCAAACTTAGTGGCTGGGGTTGGGTGGGCAGATTTGTCAACACCAGGGCCACCAAACCTGGTTGAGCTGGGGTGTTGTTCATGCTACCATATAACTGTACTCGTATACCGACTGAAGTTGTCATGCAACAGCGAGTCAGCAATTCGTACAAACAGCTTACTCAATTCGAAGGAGGGCTTTTGCCCAAGTCATTTTTGCATCAAACATGTCTGTCAACTCTCCTACATTCACCTAGGAAGGTGTGCTGGTTTCCGGTTCACACGCAGGGCTGGCAGCTCCTTTAGTTTAGGAGCTGTGTGTGCCACAGTTTGGCGTGTTTGGTTCCGCTACCCGTGCATTCCAAACGCCGTGGAGAGCACACTGTCCTTCACCCTGGGTAATCCTAATCCCCCCCTGATTTTTCTAGTGTCAAATGTGTTTCTACTTAAGAAAGTCCCTGCATCACCAGCGCCAACTCAGCTGGATTACACGGTCTTTTCCCAGGAGTACTTCTTGGCCACGTGGTACTTCTGGAACCACACGTACAGCTTCTTCTGCAGCCCGCTCATGCGGAACATCCACGGCTGCTTCCCAGCCTTGTACGTGGCGCAACGGGGGATGCTGCGGCTGGTGACGCGGCAGCCCTGAATGTTGAAGTTTTTGAAGCTGACGGTGATGGGTCCTGAGTTGAAATTGGACTTGAGAGCGCTCCATTCCGAGCTGTCCCAGATGGAGCCCTGCAGCGCATATATAAGAGCAGGGGAGGGAGACGGGGAGACAGGGAGCGAAGGGAGGTAGGAGCGAGGGAAGAAGGGCGCCGTGGGAGTGCGGAAGAGGGGAGGAAGGGGAAGAGAGATAGAAGTTTATGGCCGGGGCGGAAGGGAAGAGGAGGGGAAGTGAGAGGATGAGGACGAGGTTGTTAGAGAGTCAGCGGAACGTTTTGGTGTGCGCGAGGGGAAGAGAGAGCGGGATAGGGAGAGGGTAGAAGTGAAGATGGGAGGGGTGGAAGGAAAGAGGATATGCTCGATAATGGACGCGCCTGGAGGTAAAACTTTGAAGATAATTGAATGGTTATCTCCGGAACAGAAGTTGGCAGAGGGTACGACAGGCAACGCAACGGCTCCAAGAAATTTCGCCTTTCAACACTCCCCAAAGCGCGATCACGCCCGAGTAACGTGCGGAGCACTCACCCGAATCCGGAGCGGCTTGGAAGGGAAACCAGGGCTGTTCCGACGGTATGCAATTCGGATGGGGATGGCATCAACGAACCACGTCACCGCCGTGGGACTCCATAGAATGCTGTAGCGATGGTACGCGGCGGACGGGTCGAACGGAAACGTGAACTGCTCAAGCTTGTTGTAGCCGTTAGTAATCAGATTAGTATGCATAATAATCTCGCGCGGGTTCTTGCCGCCTAGGAACTCGAAGTCGATCTCGTCGTGCACGTCTTTAAAGCCTTTGTTCCCGGCGGAGATTAAGTACATGCAGGGGATGATGCCGCCGGAGTAGCCCTGAGGAAACTTCATTCGCACGCTGAACATGCCGTACATGTAAAAGTTGCGCGACGTGAAGGCTGCGCGAAGAGGGGGGGGGGGGGGGGGGGGGGGGGGAGTCGGGGGAGAAAAAGCGCCTGTGAGTTGTTGCGGGAGGGTGCAAAGGTGAGTGGTTTGTTCGAACGTGCACATGTGGTGGTGACACGGGTGGTTGAACGGATGAAGCGATGAAGTCACGGGGCGATGACGGTAAAAGGTGACTCGGGTTCATGGAGTTTCAAGCGAGCAGAGTTCAGGTGTGAATACTGGTAGGGGCAAGAGGAAAGTAGACGAGGAGGGGCAGAGAGAATAACTCACATCCCATGTTGTTGTGGTACGCTCGAAGGTTGAGCGAGCCGTCGGCACCGAGCTGGCAGTAGTCGCTGCCGTTAGCGAAGGCGTCGCACTTGAAGTTCTTGAGGAATGGCGACGACTGTCGCGAGAGAGGGATGGATTTCCGCGACCCCGCCGAAGTTGGGGGAAGTGACGCGACGATGACGAGGAGGAATACCAGTGGCAGGCATGCCGTCCACGTTCTATGATCAGGGAAGGCCATTGCGTCCAGTTAACGACGTGGCAGAAAAAAATATTACAGCGGAGACTTATTGCTAAATTTGTCTCAGCAATTTCAGGTCCCCAAGCATCAGCCGAGCGAACGAGTGGACGATGCTCCTCTTCTCTGCAAAACAACTCGCTTTCGTCCCTCCCTTTCAGAGAATCAGTGTGAGAGGTCTCTTCAGCAGATTTGGTAATGTTGGGAGGGGCAAACTGGGAGGGAATGAGCAAGAAAGGCGCTTGCACTCATTCCAATGAAACTGCGAGGTTTATGGAGGATTTTGAAGGCAACATGTCAAAGCGAAATGTGAGATGGGTGGAAACCGAAGGCATGAGACATTCGACTCTGTAGCCGAGTCGCAACGGGTGAACCGCGACGCGAGTACAACCAGTGATGGTTTGTCACAACGCAAAGATTTGCCCATTTCGTCCCTGCCGTGTCGCATCAAGAAATGTTTGGCAGGGATTCGTTGCTTGTCCCAACGCCCCGTGAAAAGTATGGCGGTGACAAGTCTCCCACATCACTCCTCAAGGAACGAAAATTTACCCGCTTTGGTTCGCGAGGGGCAGCATCTGGGCTTGACGGCTGCTTCTCATGTCAGAAGTGCTGCCCGTGCGATGCTTGTGTGTTTCAGCGAAACATCTCGAAAGGCACCCACGATCCATCCGTTGGATTGTGGCCCTGAGAGACCAAAGCTGATGGATGTGTCGTCGATTGAAGTCCAAGGTTCATGCGAAGACCATCGCAAAAAGCTCTCCTCGAAAGTTTTTGTTTCCGCATTGGAGAATCTGGGGTAGGAGCACAAAGACCACGAAAAAACATATTCCCCTCCCACCAAAACATTCACTTCGTCACGTGGGGTGCGAAACAGAGAGCTCGAAAGGCCATCCTGATCCTTTCATCATGAGCATCATTAGTAAGCTGACATGAGTAAAATGCTCCACAAACAGTTTGTAAAGGATTATCAACCAAGTACATCTATACAAATATCACATTAGGCTTTCCATGCATTTGGAAATAATGACGCAGCTGTGGCCCCTCGAATCCATGAACGCTCATCATTGGACAACCCATTGGTGATGGATTGAAGAAGATCCCAGCTTTCCTTGTAACCGCATTCGTTCACCACAAATGGGAAATCACTGCATGGCAAACAACACATGTTGAAAAAAAAAAGAAGGAAAAAAGAGTGATTTGAAGAGAGTGACATTACGGTAGGTAAATGTTGGGAAATGGATTACCCAACTTTTGAGGCACAAGTGGGTGAATGTCAGAGAAACTACCTTCCCCATAGCAGCCTGTGTGCTCCAAAAGTCTTGATTAAATCCTGCACTTGCTCCCACGTGTCCGAGTAGGGGTAAGGCTCTCGAGACACCCGGAAATGCGCCGATGTCTTCACATACACCTGAAAGACAGAGGCATGCGAGGTGATTGGGAAACGACTGCAGAGCGCCGGAAGCGGAGAGGTGGGAAGCTTTTGAGACGTCTCAAAAGTCGTCTTCACATACACGTAAAGGACGCAGGTGTAAGAGGCAGTTGGAACTGAAAACAAAGGGCAGGAATGCAGAGAGTTGGGAAATTGTAGTGACAAAACAAGCACAAGTGAGACAGAGAGAGAGAGAGAGAGAGAGAGAGAGAGAGAGAGAGAGAGAGAGAGAGAGAGAGAGAGAGAGAGAGAGAGAGAGGGGCGTCACCTGAGGGAAGCGAGCAAGTGAGAGCAGGCGATTCCATGTGGTGCGGTCGGCAGCGCTGATAATGGGGCATGCACCGAATGCAAGGTGGGGAGGCGGGGAGAGGGAGGAGAAAAGAGGGGGAGGGGACGAGAGTGGGAGGACATGTTGAGGCGCACACGAGGTTCATTAAGTGGTGGTGAGCAGGGGTGAGGAACTTATAAGTGCGATGATGAAGAGCGGGGGACGAAGGGGGAAGGGGAAGAGTGGGTGAGGAAGGGCACGAGCAGGAAGAGGAAAGCGAGAGGAGGGAGGAGGTGGATGTGAGAGGGGATGTCTCACGTGGCGGAGGGGTGGTTGGGGTTGCGACAGAAGCCAAAGTGGTCGAGGATGACGCGCGTGTGGGGGTGCGCTGTGCACAGCTGCTCTATCTCGTCCGCATGCAGGTGGAAGCCCTGAGGGGTGCGGTGGGGTGGGGTGGGGTGGGGTGGGGTGGTGATCGGGAATTTGGAGGGTGGTTCTGAGGCGCCTAGGGATTAACATGCGGTTCTTAAAAGAAGAGACGAGCTTTGAGGCGCCTCAAGACTTGCCATGGACATGGAAAGGGAAGGTAAGGACAGGTTACAGCACTAGGAACGCAGCAGCATCCTGCCCCCCTCCAATCTCCACCGTCACCTCCTCCAATCCCACTCCACCCCTCCTCCATGCACCCCACCTTGAAGCACATGAATGCAACAGGTGCGCCCAGCTCGCCTGCCCGGGAAAACATTTCCTGCCCCACTCCGTTGGTCATCTGCCCGGGGCAGGCAGTGGGACGTGGGACGAGGCAGGCCGGGGCGAGGGGAGTTGGGGAATGGGGGGAATGGGTAGGGTGGGGGTGGATGGCAGGAAGGTGTGAGGTTAGGCAGCAAGGGGAGGGGAGGGAGGAAAAGATACACATTCAAGAGGAGATGGTTGGAGGTTGGTTCATGGGAGGAATAGCAGGAAGAGAACACGTGCTTCATGATTGCTGTGTGTGTGTTGGGAGGGGAAAGGGTGGGGGTTTGCATATGCACCTTCTCCCCATCAGGCCAGAGGTATGGGTTGAAGCGCACGCATTGATACCCTTCCTGCCAGTGCCAGCAGCAGTAGCATAATAACATGGGGACGTGAGGCGGCGGCAGCAACATGGGGACAGTGATGGCACATAAGCCCACAGATTCAATCATTGGGGTTGGGAGACGTGAGACGACTTTTGAGGCGCCTCAAACAGGATGGTGATGACTTTGGTAAAAAAAAATAACTTACTTATCGAGGGCACCAGATGACAACCCCCAGGCAGCCATGTTTAGTGGTTCGTGTTTCGCAGCAACGCACCTGTCATTCCACCCATGCACCACCCCTGCACCGCCCATGCACCACCTATGCACCACATGTAACAATCACTCTGCCCAACCAGTATCCACCATCCATGATTCCCTCACTTATTACACACACCCTCTCTTCCCCCCATTCCGCCCACCCACCTCCGCCCTTCTCCCCACCTCTTGAATAAGTCTCTCTAGCTCCCGTGCCCCTCCTCCCCCTGCGGTGGGGTCAGCAAGGCAGCTCCCAATGAAGCGCGAGGGGTGCTGACACATGGCACTGGGGAAGGGGGGGGTGGTGGGGGGAAATTGGCAAGGGGGGGAAGAGGGGGAAAGAGAAGAAACAGGAAAGTACATTTGAGAGGCCTCAGGCAGGGTCAGCGAGGCAGCTTGCAATGAAGCGCGAGGGGTGCTGCCGCATGGCGCTGAGGGGGCAAAACGGGGAAAAAGAGTAGGGTGAGGAACGAACGAGATTAGGCAGGGATTTTGTGACGTCTTATGACGAGGTGACTTTTGAGTCGACTCAAAAGTCACCTCTGAGGAACGAACGAGATTAGGCAGGGATTTTGTGACGTCTTATGAAGAGTGGACGAAGGAAAAGGAAGGGCCGGGCAGGGAGGGCCATGAGGGTAAGGGAGAGGAGCACGAGGATTGCCAAGAGGGAGAGGAGGGCGAGAGGGGAGGGCAGGAAATTAGGGAGGGAATGGGAATCGAAGAGGAGGGGTTAGTCGGGGTATGGATGAGAAAGGAGGGAGAGAAGGGGGCAGGGGTGAGAGGCGTGAGGCATTAGGGCGAGGGGAGAGTTGGGGTGGGGGCGTTGATGGTACTTTGAGAATTCTCGAGAGTTGGGCGAGGGGATAGTTGGGCGAGGGGAGGGTTGGGCGAGGGGATGGTTGGGCGAGGGGAGAGTTGGGGTGGGGGCGTTACTGGGTGACATATGAGTGGTCGAACTTGTGGTTGATGGGCTGGGTAATGATGGCGCCCTGCACTCCCGCCTCGTCCATGCTCTGTGTGCGCGTGCGTGCCATGGGGCATGGGGGGAGGGAGGGATGTAGCGTAGCGTGCATGCATGGCGCATGGGGGATGGGGGGATATGGAGTGAATGGCACTTGGGAGATAGATGCAAAGGGTGGTGGATCAGCGAGGCGGGCGTTCATGGCGCCATGATCAGCATCAGTCCATGTGGTGGGTGATGATGATGATGATGATGATGATGATGATGATGATGATGATGATGATGATGATGATGATCATCATCATCATCATCATCATCATCATCATCATCATCATCATCATCATCATCATCATCATCATCATCATCATCATCATCATCATCATCATCATCATCATCATCAACAACATCATCATAGCGCCCTGCACGCCTGCCTCGCCCATGCTCTGTGCGTGTGCATTCATGGTGCATGGGGGGGATGGAGCGTGCGTGTATGGCGCATGGGGGATGGCAAGGGTGGTGCAGAGGTGTATTATATGTGCGATGGAATTGCACAATGCGTGCCACACTGCGGACTCTCAGTTGGCAGTCAGCATGGCATGATGCGTGCATGGCATGATGCGTGCATGGCATGATGCGTGCATGGCATGATGCGTGCAAGGCATGATGCGTGCAAGGCATGATGCGTGCATGGCATGATGCGTGCAAGGCATGATGCGTGCATGGCATGATGCGTGCATGGCATGATGCGTGCAAGGCATGATGCGTGCAAGGCATGATGCGTGCATGGCATGATGCGTGCAAGGCATGATGCGTGCATGGCATGATGCGTGCATGGCATGATGCGTGCAAGGCATGATGCGTGCATGGCATGATGCGTGCAAAGCATGATGCGTGCATGGCATGATGCACTGATCTATACGGGGGGTTTATTTCAGCAGAGAGCCTCGTCTTGCCCACACCATGGCCCCCCATCCCCCACCCCCCATCCCCCCTCCCCCATCCCCCACCCCCCATCCCCCCCCACGCCCACACCATGCCTCCAACGCACCTTGAGCAGCAGCGCAACGTCCCCGGGAATGGTGGGCTCCTGCCCGGGATGGAAGGGGAACGTGCGCGCCTGCCCGGGGACACGAGGGGCAGCGCAGGGCGGGGCGGGGAGGGGAGGGGAGGCGGAGAGAGGGGAAAGGTTGAGCACGAGAGAGAGAGAGAGGGAGACGGGGAGTGAGCAGGACGCACCAACCGAAACCAGCTAAGCCCACACCAGCTCCCGCCAGCCCTCTCACCTTCCACCCTTCTTGTTCTTCCTCTCACCTCCTTCCCCTCGTCCCCTGGTTTCTCCTCTCCCCTTCCTCCTCCCCTCTTCCCCTCCTCCTTCCTTCCCCATTCGCTCCCGTAACTCCCCATCCTTCCCCCTTTCGCCCTTTCTTCCTTGCCCCTTTTCCCCCCGCTTCCGTCCCCCGTTCCCCCCCACCCTCACGCGCGCACCTCCGCCTCATTGGCCCACACGTGCAGGTGCGCGTCCACCACGGGGCAGTGCGCGGGGAGCGGCGGAGGCGCGGAAGCCGCCGCCGCCTGCGCCACCACTGGGGGAGAGCAAGGGGAGCGGAAGGGGAGGCGGAAAGGAGAGCGGAAGGGGAGCGGAAGGGGAGCGGAAGGGGAGTGGCACGCAGGCAGGCGGAAGGTGGTGACAGCGCGATAAGTAGCCGAACGGGAAGCTAAGGACCGTTAAAGCTAAGGAGGGTGGGGGTCGCTGAAGTCAAAATAGCCACTTCCCGTCAACACGGTTGCTGGGGGTGTGGAGGTCAGGAGGTGGGACGACAGGTATTCGAGAGAGGAGAGAAAGGAGAGAGAGGACGAAGACGGTCGAGGGAGGAAAATCTGCGAGTTGCAAGCGAGGAGGCTTCAGCAATGGAGCGACACGCACCCGCGCCGCGCATCGCGATCGTCGTCACCGGCGCCGATCGCCCTCCGTGCGACGACCAGCGACGTGGCGACGACGACGGCGACGACGTCAAGCAGCCTGGGGACACGGCGAGCAGCGGCGCGAGGCGTCCCGCACTAACAGCGAGCATCGCGGTTGGGTTCAGTACGGTGCGATGCGATCCGGTGCGGTCTGGTGCGGAGTCGGGCGCAGGAGGGCAGCAAAAAAATCAACTGTCTGAAATTCAGCCACTCCCCGTTTCTTTTCACGGGTTCATCAGAATTGGGTTGTGGTAAAAACTGGTTGTTTTGTCTCGTCTTGCCCAGACACACAAGACTGGAAATTGCTCGTCTTGGCGACACATGTGAGGCGAGGCCACTCAAAACACGCGGAGCAGAAGAAGAGTCCCCGCATACGACGCTGCCTTGTCGATCGCAGCACCCTTCGCGACGCCGCCACGAGCCACGTCACTCTCCCCAATGGATCTCGCCGCTTGGCAAAACACCGCGCAATTCGCTGCGCGGTTCGGCACGGCAGCTCGCGGGTTGCGCGGAGCCTTTCCGTTCCGCGCGCCTGCGGGAATTTCCGCGAGGAGGGGCGCTGGAGCGCACCCCAGCAGATGGCCAGCCTCGCGCACACGCGCGGAAGCGGGGAGCGCGACGGAAATGGCGGACGCGGAAGCGGCAGCGGAGGCAAAACCAAGCGACGCCGCGTGGCGCGAGGCGGCGCGGGTGGGGGAGGAGATTAAGGCGTGCTACGACGTGGTGGAGCGCATGGGGCGCGGGTTCGTGTACCTGGGGTCGTCGCGCGTGGCGGAGGACCACCCCTTCTTCCGCCAATCGCTCGCGCTCAGCCGCGAGGTGCGCGGAATGCTGGGGGGAAGGGGGGGAAGTTGGGCTGGGGGAAAGGGAGAGCGCGCGCCACTGCTGTGAGTCGCGCCAATGCTTGTTGTCCTTGTAACCTGTTCCGTGCCTTGAGGAAGGCCGTGGCTTGCAGGTTGCCTGCTGGAAAGGTGGGTTTGATTTAACCAGCCACTGTATGCCACGTGGCTTGCATTGTGTTAGCAACACGTATGTTATGCAGTCTGACGAGCTGTGCCACGTGGCATTGTGTGTGACGTGTTACACGATGGCTCTACAGAATGGGAATTCATATGCTCGCATGGACGTGTGTCAGTTTGCTGCCATTGCGGGCCAGGTGGCACTGATAGGCTGTACAGAACGCATAGCTGCCATTCCTCACGGCCACGACATGGCATTGCGTGCCACGGTGCAACCCATGTGCGCATTTACCCATGACTGCATGTATCCATGTGCGCATTTACCCATGACTGCATGTATCCATGTGCGCATTTACCCATGACTGCATGTACCCATGTGTGCATTTACCCATGACTGCATGTACCCATGTGTGCATTTACCCATGACTGCATGTACCCATATGCGCATGACTCCATGCATGGAGGGAGCAGATAGCGGAGCAGTTCAGCAGCACCACATGGTCGGGCATCGGGCCG
Source organism: Closterium sp. Naga37s-1 (assembly GCA_947471745.1). Classification (NCBI taxonomy): domain Eukaryota; kingdom Viridiplantae; phylum Streptophyta; class Zygnematophyceae; order Desmidiales; family Closteriaceae; genus Closterium; species Closterium sp. Naga37s-1. The sequence goes on along the minus strand of CANJKZ010000271.1, from coordinate 252,209 downwards.
GGCCTCATGGATGCTGTCGCCCTTGGTGCCGAAGCTGTCAACAGGTGTGGTGACCACATGCATGCCCTCTTGCTCCATGCATGCCCTCTTGCCCCATGCATGCCCTCTTGCTCCATGCATGCCCTCTTGCTCCATGCATGCCCTCTTGCCCCATGCATGCCCTCTTGCTCCATGCATGCCCTCTTGCTCCATGCATGCCCTCTTGCTCCATGCATGCCCTCTTGCTCCATGCATGCCCTCTTGCTCCATGCATGCCCTCTTGCCCCATGCATGCCCTCTTGCTCCATGCATGCCCTCTTGCTCCATGCATGCCCTCTTGCTCCATGCATGCGCTGCTGCTCCATGCATGCGCTGCTGCTCCCGCTGCTGCCATACCCATGCATGCACGCACATCCTCTTCACTTCCTCCATAGACTTCCCCCTACTTCAATCTTGCTTGCTCTTTCGCTTCCCTCCCCAACCCCTCCTTCTTTCCCAGTGTCTCCCGTATTCTTGCCACCCCCCACCCTCTTCCCCCCAAACCCTACTTCCTGCCCTCTGCCTGTTCCCTCATGCATGCATCTACCCCCCACCTTACCCCCCTTGCCCCTCTCCCCCCCCACTTGCCCGAGCACCGTGCACAGGCCAGTGGCGGGCTTTAAGATAGTGTCTGAGGCGCGCCAAGCCCAGGCTGCCTTCGTGCATCCCAGGCTGCCCCCTCACTCCTATGTCACCTGCCAGTACGGCCGCTTGACACGGATCATTCTTACTTATTCCTACTTATTCCTCATGCATTATTCCTCATGCATTTCCTCGCAGCACAAAGCTTCATTCATCTGCACTTGAACCATTTTCCAGCATTGAGAACCACTTGCTCCACGTGTGCTGCACTGTCGCTGCTCAACCACTCTGCGTCAGGAGTCAGGACCCAGTACCGTAGCAGAACCACACACAGCGTGACCATCTGTGCCTCTGTGTCCATGTGTTGCGCCGCATGTGCGGTGCCGTCGCAGGTCCGTGTTAGCTCGCAAGCAAGGCTTTCTCATGGCGGGGAGTCGAGCCACAGAGGCACATGTGGCAGGCTTCATTGCCCTGCCGGGCGGCGTGGGCACACTGGATGAAATTCTTGATTTCCTGGCGCTGCGGCAGCTGGGAGTAGGGGCAGGGGCACCAGGCCAAGGTTCTCTGGGTGTGAGCTCGAGTCAGAGTGTGTCGAGGAAACGGACACAAGGACTCCCGGTGCCGTTTCTGCTCATGGACTATGAGGGCTGCTACCAGCCGTTGCTGGCCTGCATGCAGGAAATGCAGCAGTGGGGATTGGTGGATGAAGGGGAGGTGGAGTCGCTTTGGCATGTTTGCACAAGTAATGATGAGGCCTTGGACTTCCTCCATAAGTTTTATTGCTGATGGGACGTTTTATTGTTTAGCAATGTAACAATCCCAAGTGGGACTTAGCATAGGATCGTTCAAGTTTGATCGCAGGGTAGTGTTGTTGCGGAAGTGTTGACCTCAGATCAGAGTGAATGTAAATGACTGAGATTGATAAAAGCATGCATACATCAAGGTTATATAGGAAATACAAACGAATGCCAAGCGTCCTGGCTAGCCATGTACTCTAAGGGGTACATGTCAAAGTACAATCTCACTTGTAGGTTGTAGTGGGGCACTCCTTATGGGGTACAGCACTTCTAGGGTTAGTACTTGTACGCTTAGTACTTGTACGCTAACTCTTGCTAATCCAATCATTCTTGCACTGTTATTCTGACATGGTATCAGAGCATCAGGGTCGTCGCTCTTGCCAATGTCCACGAGCATCTGGTTGAGACCCACGTGTCAAGATAGCACGCAGGAATGAGAATAACAGAAGAGGGGTTTCACAAGCAAACAGTGGGATACATATAGCAAACCCTAATAGGGCTGTACTCACTATAGACTACCCCACTACAGACTAGACAAATAACACATTCTGACACACCCCCATAAGCAAAGTGGGGTATGATCAGCACAGCAAGCAGTCGCATAAAAAGTTCACAAGCACAAGCAAAACTAGAGGCAGTCACAGAGGGCAAGTGAGGAGGAGGAGGGACTGTGAGAGAAGTGGAGATAAGAGGCGACTGCACCATGTGGGACTGAGTTAGTGTAATGGTGCGCCGTGCTCTGTCCCGGGTGATCTGCAGGCCAAGGTAGCTGCGCAGCTCACCCAGGTCTGTGCACGTGTGTCTCTACTACAGCTCCGACTTCATAAGGGCGAGAGCCTCAGTGTCAGCAGTGGCAAAGACCAAAGTCATCGACGTACACGAGGATGTAGAACGGAGACAACGAAGTGTCGGTGCGCAGAAACAGCGACGGGTCAGCAGTGGAAGGTGCAAACCCAAGAGCCGCAAGTGTTGTCCTCACTGTGTCGTGCGACTCACAAGGCGCCTGACGGAGACCGTTGTGAGGATCTAGGATCGAGCTCAGAAAAGAGAATGTGAATTGAATTGAATTGAATGATCACCTGTGTGAGAGTACGACGGCTTATGCCAGCTATGCTTGCTTGCCTTTACTTTATCATGCTATTTCTAGCATAGGATAATTATATGCATGCATGAATTGCTTGATTTCCTAGGCTAGGTGCTTTCCTATATTTTATTATAGTTATAGCACCGAGCTAGCTTGCGTGCACCGAATTCTGGCTTTTCGGTTGCCACCGAATTGCCTTCTACCGAATTCGGCAAGGATCTGTTCGGGACGCTTCGCGACCCGCGGAACCTTCGCGTAACACCTGGTTACGGGGCCTTGTGTCGAGCCTATATATAGCCTCGTGTTGTACCCAGGTGATTCATTCAATTACAATTCTCTTTTCTGAGCTCGATCCTAGATCCTCACAACCTGGGTACAACACGAGGCTATATGTAGGCTCGACACAAGGCCCAGTAACCAGGTGTTACGCGAAGGTTCCGCGGGTCGCGAAGCGTCCCGAACAGATCCTTCCCGAATTCGGTAGAAGGCAATTCGGTGGCAACCGAAAAGCCAGAATTCGGTGCACGCAACCTAGCTCGGTGCTATAACTATAATAAAATATAGGAAAGCACCTAGCCTAGGAAATCAAGCAATTCATGCATGCATATAATTATCCTATGCTAGAAATAGCATGATAAAGTAAAGGCAAGCAAGCATAGCTGGCATAAGCCGTCGTACTCTCACAACCGTAGACTGGCCGGCGGAGGCTCCACTGGGTACCAAGAGAGAACGACCCAGTCAAGCCAGGTGGGCGGCACAGCCAGATCTCCTCGTGCAGACTACCCTGTAAGAACGCTGTGCAAAAGTCCAGAGAGTGAAGCTCGTAGTCACGCTGAGTGGCGACGTGCAGCAATACCCGAAGAGTGGTCATCTTCGTGTCAAACATATATGATATAGCCTGTGTAGGTTGTAGTGGGGTAGACATTATGGGGTACAACTTGTCTAGGTTTTCCTACTTGTACCCATCTCTTTTCTAGTTCACATCATTCTTCGTACTTATCTCACATGGTATAGAGCGGGTTCCCTAGTGGGACCGTTTTTTAGGGCCCACCAATTAATTTTTTGTTTTCCTGCCCTGCCCGAAGCGCGCTCCTGCCCTGTCGCGCGCCTCGCGCCTGCCTCACCTGCGCCCCGTGCGCCTACCATACCGTCGCGGCCCTGCCGTCGCGGCCCTGCCTGAAGCGGTCGCGGCCCTCCCGCCCTGCCGTCGCAGCCCTCCCTGACGCCGTCGCGGCCCTGCCCTGCCGTCGCGGCATTGCTGCCCTGCCATTGCGGCCCTGCCGCCCTGGCGTCACAACCCTCCCTGAAGCCGTCGCGGCCCTGCCCTCCCGTCGCGGCCCTGCCGCCCTGCTGTCGCGGCCCTGCCTGGAGCCGTCGCGGCCCTGCCTGCCGCCGTCGCGTCCCTGCCTGCCGCCGTCGCGGCCCTGCCTGCCGCCGCCGCGGCCCTTCCTACGACCGCAGTCGCGGCCCTGCCTACCGCCACTGTTGCGGCCCTGCCTACAGCCGCCGTTGTTGCGGCTCTACCCTGCTCCCGCGCCGCCGCCCTGCACTGCCGCCTCGTCGCGGCCCTGCCTGACGCGGCCCTGACCTGCCGGCGCGCCGCGGCCCTACCCTTCCAGTTGCGGCCCTACCCCGATCCCGCCCTGGTAAGCGCACCGCCGCACCCGCGCCGCCCTGAAAAGCCGCGTAGCCTTGCCGAGCCGCGCCGCCCTACCGAGCCGCGCCGCCCTGCCGAATCGCGCTGCTCCTGCTGCTGCTGCTGCTACTGCTACTGCTACTGCTGTCAGGCTACCCCTAATGTACTTACCTTCAATGGTGAGGGTCGGGTAGTTGATTTCGAGGTCTGGGTCGATGATCTGCAGTTGTTTCTGTAGTGCGATTCTAGGGACGGAGTCTCACTGTTCGATCACACGTCCGGCGTCTCTGTTGCACCTGCTGCCGATGCTGATAGTGCTGTTCGCTTGCAGTGGACCTCGCGCGATGCTGCTGCCCGTCTTGCTGTTCGTAGTCACCTGCCGTCAGCTGAGCGCGTGCACTTTAGCCAGTACAAGACCGCTAGGACTCTGTACGACGCTGTTGTTGCGCGCTACTCCTCCCTTGCCACTGCTGCCCTTAGCCGCCTCATGCTGCCATACCTGTTCCCTGACCAAGCTGCTTTTGCCACAGTCGCTGACCTCATTACGCACCTCCGCACTAGTGACACCCGCTACCGCGCTGCGCTTCCTGCCGAGTTCTGCGCCAAGAACCCCCCCCCTATGTACATCACTCTCTACTACCTCGTCACCCGGCTCCCTGACTCCCTTCGCTCGGTCAGGGACCACTTCCTCTCCCTTTGCCCCACCACACTCACCGTTGACCTCCTCGAGGAGCGCCTCCTTGCACCTGAGAAGAGTATAGTCGCTGTAGGAGCCTCTCGTGGTGACCCTCGTGCCCCTTTCTTTGAGGGGTGCTCCCCCGTTCCCTTTTTGCCTTCTGTTGCCTCTGCTGCTGCTGTCGACCTCGTTGGCACCGAGTCGGTCGGCGCTGCGTCTGCTCCTATTGGGAGGCGCCGCAGCGGCAGGAGCAAGGGGGGCAAGGGTGCTGGAGGAGACGGCGGGGGCGGCGGTGGTGGTGATGGAGGCGGCGGAGGGGGTGGGGGTGGAGGTGGGGGTGGTGGCGGGAGTGGGGGCTTCGGTGGCGGTGATGGGGGTGTAGGCGGCGGCGGCAGTGGGGGTGGCGGCGGCGGTGGTGCTGGTCGGGGTGGCGCAGTGCAGCGTGGAGGCTTTGGTGGTGGCCAGCGCCAGCAGCAGCAGCGTTCTCGTGAGACCCTGTCGCCCCAGCAGCTTCGTGAGTGGTACGCTGGGCGTGGGAGGTCTGGGGGTGCTGGTCCCTGCGCTTACGTTCTCCGCACCGGCAAGCGTAGTGGGGAGACGTGCGGAGGGCCTCACGCCACGCATCGCTGTTTCGGTCGCCTTACTGACGCCTGGCGTGCACAGTTTCCCGACGCCACTGAGATTCCGCGCTGGGGTGATCTGCTTAAGTCGGGGGTTGCTATCTTTGATCTTGACTATGATGCTATCCTTGCTGCTATGTATGTTGTGTCTATTAGTGCTGAGGGTGACTGTTACCTGTGTGTTCCGCCCGACCCGGGCATTGAGGCTGCTGCTCTAGGTGCTAGTGAGTCTGCTGCTCCAGGTGCTGGTGAGTCTGCTCTCTCAGGTACCGCGTCGGCTCAGGTCTTACACACTTTCACCCTTGACTCGGGTGCTTCCTGCTCCTTCTTTCGCGACTCCACCACACTCTCGCCGCTCAGTCGGCCAGTGGCAGTCTCTCTAGCTGACCCCTCTGGGGGTCCGGTCCTTGCACACTCCTCCACGGTTCTGCCGTGTCCGGCGGTCCCGTCTGGCTCTCTGTCTGGCCTCCACCTCCCTTCGTTCTCCACGAACTTGGTGAGTGGAGCTGACCTTCAGGACGCCTGGGTTGACCAGTTCACTCCTGGGTGACCCACTGTTCGTGTACTCGGACGGGCCGGCACCTGGCCACGTTCACCCGTCAGCCGGGGTCGAGCCTGTACACCCTGACTACCGTGTCTCCTCCGGTTGCTGAGTCTGGTCAGGTAGCTGCGTCTGGTCGGGTGTTTGCTGCAGCGTCCCGGTTTGGTCCTGAGTCTGCCCCTTGCTCGTGTCGCCTCCTGTCTCACCAGACTCTCCTCTGGCACCACCGCCTTGGTCACCCCTCCATGCCTCGTCTCCGAGGCATGGCCTCCCGTGTCCTTGTCACCGGCCTTCCCCGGTCTCTCCCTTCCCTTCCCCCGGGGCCTGCCCCTACCTGCGTTCCTTGCGTCGAGGGGCGGCAGCGCGCCGCTCCTCACTCCTCCGAGTTCCCTCCGACGGAGGCTCCCCTGCAGACTCTTCACATGGACGTGTGGGGCCCCGCCCGCGTCCGTGGACAGGGTCACGAGCGCTACTTTCTGCTGGTCGTTGACGACTAATCCATGCCGGAGACCACACCTACTCTGCGGTGGACGGGGAAGGTTGGCGATGCGTCTGCGTTCCGTGTCTGGGGATCTCAAGCTTTCGTCCGCGACTTGTCTGCGGACAAGGTGTCCTCCCATGCTGTTCCCTGCGTCTTCCTTGGCTTCCCCCCTGACGCGCCTGGTTGGCAGTTTTACCACCCCGCCTCGCGCCGTGTTCTGTCCTCTCAGGACGTCACGTTTGACGAGTCGGTTCCTTTCTACCGTCTCTTCCCCTACCACACTGCCCCCCTCCCCCCCCCCGCCGCTCTTCCTCGCGCCAGGTCCTCCCCCGGTAGACCCCCTCCCCCCTCAGGGTCCTGCCCCCTCACGTGTGTCCTAGGTAGACGCAGTTAAGCCTGTCGAGGTAGCTGTTGACTTTGGTGCTGGCTAGGGGTGCTGAGCCTGCGGGTGCTGGGTCTGGGGGTGCTGAGCCTGAGCGTGCGGAGCCTGGGGGTGCTGAGTCTGGGGGTGCAGAGCCTGGGGTTGCTGTGTCTGGGGGTGCGGAGCCTGAGGGTGCTCAGCCTGTGCGTGTGGAGTCTGGAGGTGCTGAGCCTGGAGGTCCTTCGGGTGCTTCGTCCCGGCGGGAGCCACTCTCCATAGCAGCTGCGCGAGTGGTTTGCTCGGCGCTGGAGCCGTGCTGCTAGAGCTGGTGGTGCTACGGGCGCTGGAGGTTCTACTGCTGCTGGAGCTGCTGGGGGTGCTGGAGCCACTGGTCCCGGAGGTGCTCGTACTAGAGGTACTGGAGCTGCTGGGCCTGGTGGTGCTGCTGGAGCTGGAGCTGCTGGAGGTGCTGGAGCTGGCAGTGCTGCTGGAGCAGGTGCTGCTGGAGGTACTGGAGCTGGCGCTACTGGAGCTGCTGGGGCTTCTAGTGGTCCTGCTGGAGCTGGAGCTACTGGAGGTGCTGGAGCTGGTGGTGCTGCTGGAGTTGGAGCTGACACCGGGGGTGGTGGTGCTGTCCCTGCTGGTTCTTGAGGCGCTGCGTGACCACGGCCGTACTTCGTTCCGCTCCTTGAGCAGGTTCTTGGTCTCCCGCCTTCTGCTGGTCCTGCTCCTTCCTTAGAGTGTCCACCGCTTGTCCAGTCGCTGTCACAGTTACAGCCCGCCTCCCCCCTGCCTGCCCCTTCTCCTTACACTGGTCCGACCGGAGGTCTTACGGAGCGTCGTGAGCCTGAGTCTCGTCGTGCGTCGCCTGTTCGTGCTGGTCACACTGGTCGTTGTGGTTCGCGTCAGCGTCCTCCTCCTGTCCCTGGCACGCACCAGATGGCTCTGCGTCCTTCCACTTCTCCGCAGCGTGTCCCTCTGCCGTCTCCTCCTGGGTCCTCTCTTCCTGCCCTTGCTGACCCAGAGTCTGACTCCCTTCGTGCTGCTAGTCCTACTGTCACGCGTCTCCTTGTCCTTCCTTTGAGTCTACTGCTGCGTCTGCTCTTGTTGCTGAGCTTGTCGACTTTGCTGCTCGCTGTCGTCTAGACTACGCTGCTAGTCTTGTTGCTGAGTCTGAGTCTGTCTGTCCTCCGTCCGTTGGGGGTGAGTGTGCCCTTGGCACGGACGTCCTTGAGGATAGGCAGGAGGAGTTCCAGTGTTTTGCTGCTGCTTCACCTCATCTTGTGTCCATGCTGCTTGCCCCTGAGGGAGACCCGGATGCACCAGACATCGCGACTCCGCGCTCTTATGCAGAGGCGGTTGAGGGTCCCTACTCCTCTCAGTGGCAGACAGCCATGGACGCAAAGATGGCTTCCTGGAAGTCCACAGGCACCTACGTAGACGAGGTTCCCCCACCTGGGGCGAACATTGTCGATGGCATGTGGATTTTCAGGGTGAAGCGGCCGCCGGGTTCTCTGCCTGTCTTCAAGGCGCGTTACGTGGCTCGAGGCTTCAGTCAGCGGCAGGGAGTTGACTACTTTCAAACCTTCTCTCCCACCCCGAAGATGACCACTCTTCGGGTACTGCTGCACGTCGCTGCTCAGCGTGACTACGAGCTTCACTCTCTTGACTTCAGCACAGCCTTCCTACAGGGCAGCCTGCACGAGGAGATCTGGCTGCGCCGCCCACCTGGCTTCACTGGGTCGTTTCCTCTTGGTACTCAGTGGAGCCTTCGGCGGCCAGTCTACGGTCTCCGCCAGGCGCCCCGTGAGTGGTACGACACACTGAGGACTACACTGGTTTGCTCCTTCCACTGCTGACCCGTCGCTGTTTCTCCGCACCGACACTACTCTGCCACTGTTCTACATCATCGTGTACGTCGACGACTTGGTCTTTGCCACTGCTGAGACTGAGGGACTCGCCCACGTGCACAGACCTGGGTGAGCTGCGTAGCTATCTTGGCTTGCAGATCACCCGGGACATAGCACGCCGCACCATTACCTTGACTCTGTCACACATGGTGCAGCAGGTCCTTCAGCGCTTCAATTTCACGTACTCCTCGCCTCAGGCCACTCCTCTGTCTACTCGCCACTCGCTCTCAGCTCTACCTTCGGATGAGTCCGTAGAGCCGAGTGGCCCGTACCCAGAGCTTGTTCGCTACCTCATGTACCTGATGACCTGCACTCGACCTGACCTGGCATACCCTCTTAGCATCTTGGCACGCTATGTTGCTCCTGGGAGACACCGACCAGAGCACATGGATGCACCTAAGAGGGTGTTGCGCTACTTGTGCAGTACGTCGGGCATGGGGCTCGTGCTTGGAGGACGGGCTCGAGTTGTCCTCACTGGTCACGCAGACGCTTCTTAGGTTGACGACTTTGCTACTCAGCGGTCGTCACAGGGTTACACCTTCAACCTTGGTTCCAGCTTTGTTTCGTGGCGGTCTACCCGCTCGTCTTCTGTTCTCAGCTCCAGTTGTGAGGCTGAGATCTACGCTGGGGCCATGGCTGCACAGGAGTTACGCTAGCTTACCTACCTGCTGACCGACTTGGGAGAGGCGCCTCGTTCTCCTCCAGTTCTGTACGTCGACAACAAGGCCATGCTTGCCTTGTGTCAAGAGCACAGACTGGAGCACAGAACGAAGCACATTGCTCTGCGCTACTTTCTTGCTCAAGAGTTGCAGCTGCGTGGTCAGCTTCGTCTTGCTTACGTGGCCACTCGGGCCAACACTGCTGATATCTTTACCAAGGCACTTCAGCCTTGTGATCATCCGCGCTTTTGTACTATGCTAGGTCTTGTGCCTACTTGGCCTCTCTTGCTTACTTCTTGACTTTGCTGGTACTGTGATCTATATATACCTGCACCTGCATGCTTACCCTTGCTAGGTAGAGATCACTGTCTTGCTTGTTCACCTTGATATATAACTCTGCATGTGAACTGGTCTTATGGCCTTGTGCTTGTGCTCAGAATGCGTGGTGACGTCGTGATCCACCCTGAGCTTGCTTTGCTTTGCTTGACTGGTCTTGTGACCTCTTGTTCTCCCCCACTTTGCCTATGGGGGTGTGTCAAACATATATGATATAGCCTGTTTAGGCTGTAGTGGGGTAGATATTACGGGGTACAGCTTGTCTAGGTTTTCCTACTTGTACCCATCTCTTTTCTAGTTCACATCATTCCTCGTACTTATCTCACACTTCGGGGTGGGGGAGAAGGTCTCGAAGAAGTCAACTCCCTGTCGCTGACTGAAGCCTCGTGCAACGTAACGAGCCTTGAAGATAGGCAGAGAACCCGGTGGCCGCTTCACTCTAAAAATCCACATGCCATCGACTACGTTTGCCCCAGGAGGGGGAACTGCATCGACGTAAGTGCCTGTGGACTTCTAGAATGCCATCTCTGCGTCCATGGCTGTCTGCCACTGAGAGGAGTACTCACCCGCGATCGCCTCAGCGTAAGAGCGCGGGGTCGAGATGTCTGGAGCATCCGGGTCTCCCTCAGGGGCAAGCAGCATGGCCACGAGATGAGGCACAGCGGCTGCAAGACACTCAAAGTCCTCCTGCCTGTCCTCAAGGACGTGCGTGCCAAGAGCATACTCACCCCCGACGGACGGAGGACAGATAGACTCAGACTCTGCAACAAGACTAGCAACGAAGTCTAGACGACAGGCAGCAGCAAAGTCAACAAGCTCAGAGACTAAGGCAGACGCATCAGCAGACTCAAACGACGGGTCAGTGACAACAGTGGCTAGCAGACGCGTGACAGTAGGGTGAGCAGCACGAACCAGTTCAGACTCAGGGTCCTGAACGTCAAGCAGAGAAGATGCAAGAGGAGACGGTAGGGGAACACGATGTGGAACAGAGGAAGGACGAAGTGCCATAGCGTGCGTGCCAAGGACAGGAGGCGGACGCTCATGAGGAACATGACTACCAGTGCGACGCGCGCGAACAGGCGAGGCAGGACGAGACGCAGGCTCACGATGCTCTGTAAGCGAGTCTGTCTGCTCAGTGTAAGGAGAAGGAGCAGGCAGTGGAGAGCCTGGTTGTAACGGGAGACCAGTAGAAGACGGGAGGCTAAGAACCTGGCGAAGCGCGGAGTCAGGCGGTGGCAGAGACGACGGTGACGGCGGAGCGAAGAACTCTCGCGGATGTGCAGTACCATCAGCACTAATACCACTGGCACCAGCACCTCCAGGACGAGTACCAGCAGCTCTAGCGCCTCCAGCAGCTCCAGAACCTCCAGCTCTAGCGCCTCTAGCTCCAGTGCCTCCAGCTCGAGTACCTCCAACTCCAACGCCTCCAGCTCCAGCGCCAGCGCCTCCAACTCCAGCGCCTCCAGCGCCAACGCCTCCAGCACCAGCGCCTCCAGCTCAACGCCCGCAGCACCACAAGCTCCGGCTGCTCCAGCACCTCCAGGACGAGCACCAGCAACTCCAACGCCTCCAGCTGCTCCAGAAACTCGAGCTCCAGGGCCTCCAACAGTAGCACCCCCAAAATCGGCACCTCAAGCTCCAGGGTCTCCTACTCCAGGGTCGACAGGACCAGCTCCAGGGCCTCCAGCTCTAGTGCCTCCAGCAGAAGCACCCCCAGAACCGGCACCTCCAGCTCCAGGGTCTCCAACTCCAGGGTCGACAGCACCAGCTCCAGGGCAACCAGCTCCAGTGCCCCCAGCAGCAGCACCCCCAGAACAGGCACCTCCAGCTCTAGGGTCCCTAGCACCAGCGCCTCCAGCTCCAGTGCCTCCAGCTCCGGCACCTCCAGTAGCAGTGCCTCCAGCTCAAGTAGCGCGACTCCGAAGGCGGGTGCGCGAAGCAAGCCACTCGCGTTGCTGCTGCGGCGAGAGAGGTGACCGCTGCGACGCGGCACCAGGAGGACCTCCAGCAGACTCGGCACCCCTAGGCTCAGCACCAACAAACTCCGTACCCCCATGGCCAGCACCTCGAGCTCCAAGGTCTTGAACTCCAACGCGCGGGTCTCCAGCTCCAGTGCCTCCAGTACCACGGAATCCGGTAGCTCGAGTACCTCTAGGACGAGCACCTCCAGGACCCTCAGCGCCAGCAGTACCAGCACCTCCAGCTCCAGCAGCACCACCCGTCCTGGCAGCTCCAGTACCTCCAGTACGAGCACCTCCAGAACCAGAAACACCAGCACTTTGAGCGCCTCCACGACGAGCAGCTCCAGCAGCTCCAACCGCAGCACCTCGAGTTGCAGTACCTCCACCAGCAGGACCTCCAGCTCCAGCAGCACGACTCCTCAAGAGGGTTCGCCACTCAAGCCACTCTCGTAGCTGCTGTGGTGAGAGAGGCCCCCGTCGTGAAAAGAGACCCCCCCACTCAGCACCCCCAGATCCGGCACCCCCCTGCTCAGCACCCCCAGGCTCCGCACTCGTAGGCTCAGCACCCCCAGGCTCCGCACTCGCAGGCTCAGCACCCCCAGGCTCCGCACCCCCCAGCACCTCACGCACAGGCTCAGCACCCCCAGACGCAGTACCTCGAGCAGCACCACCCGCAGCAGCACCTGAATCGCTAGTGTCCTCTACAGGCTCAGCCAAGGGGAGTGGGTCTACGTGAGACACACCTCAAGGAGCAGGACCCTGAAGGGGGAGGGGGTCTACCGGAGGGGGACCTGGAGCGAGGAAAAGCGGCGGGGGAGGGAGGGGGGCAGTGCGGTAGGGGACGAGACGGTAGAAAGGAACCGACTCATCAAAGGTGACGTCCTGAGAGGGGAAGACACGGCGCGAGGTGGGGTGGTAAAACTGCCAGCCAGGCGCGTCAGGGACAAAGCCAAGGAAGACACAGGGAATGGTACGGGAGGAGAGCTTGTCCGCGGACGTATCGCGGACAAGGGCACGAGCACCCTAGACTCGGAAACGCGATGCATCGCCAACCTCTCCCGTCCAACGAAGTGTGGGCGAGGTCTCCGGCAAGGAGACACGGGGCCAGAGGTTGAGCTGCTACGCGGCGTACCAGACTGCAAACGGCCACAGAAAATGGGGAGCCGCCGCATGAATTAAGGAGGTACGCGCGATCTCCATGACCAAGCCAATGCGGCGCTCAGCAACCCCATTTTGCCATAGTGTGCCCGGAAGCGTGAACGACTGCTCGATGCCCTCCCCCTGACAAAAGGCCCGCAAGAGGTCGGATGTAATTTACCACCTCTGTGAGAGTGCAGACACATGATAGGAAGGTCCTGGCGGAACTTGCGGTGGAGCCGGAGACGAACTGCTCGGATCCAAGGGATCAGGACAGCAGGGACCTCACCCTTGGTGCGCAAGGGGAAGAACGTGGTGTAACGCGAGTAGTCGTCGACAACCAGCAGAAAGTACCGCTCACCGCCCTGTCCACGAACGCGGGCTGGGCCCCACACGTCCAGGTGGAGGGTCTGCAGAGGAGCCTCTGTCGGGGGAAACGAGGAGGAGTGAGGAGCGGCGCGCTGCCGCCCCTTGATACAAGGAAGCCAGGGCAGCGCAGGGGAGGCAGGGAGGGGAGGGAGAGACCTGGGAAGACCAGACGCAAGGAGGCGACGGTGCATGCCACGAAGACGTGGCAAGGAGGGGTGACCCATGCGGTGGTGCCAGAGAAGAGTCTGGTGCGACAGGGAGCGACATGAACAAGGGGAGGCTACCTGACCTGACGCAGACACCTGACCAGTAGCAGCTACCTAAGGGGATGCAGTAGTCAGTGTGTAAAGACTCGACCCTGGCTGACGGGTGAACGTGGCCAGGTGACAGCCAGTGCGGGAGAACGTACAGATCGCCACACGCTGTCCTCCAGGGTTAAAGGTATCAACCCATGCATCCTGGAGGACTACGTTGCTCACCAGGTTCGAAGAGAACGAGGGGAGGTGAAGACCTGACAGTGAGCCAGAGGGAACCGCCGGGCACGGAAGCACAATGGAGGACCGTGCAAGAACTGGGCCCCTTGAGGGGTCAGCCAGAGAGACTGCAACAGGTGCAGGGAGTGGCGTGAGTGCAGTACTGTCGCGAAAGAAACAGCGGGAAGCACCTGAGTCAAGCGTAAAGGTGTGCAAGGCCTCAGCAGGCGCAGTACTTGAGAGAGCAGACTCGCTAGCACCTAAGGCAGCAGCCTCACTAGCACCTAGAGCAGGAACCTCTATACCGGGGTCGTATTGCACACACAGGTAACAGTCGCCCTCAGCACCACCAGGCAAAGCATACATAGCAAAAAGGATGGCATCATAGTCTAAAGCAAAGACATCAACGCCCGACGTAAGCAGCTCAAGCCAGTGGGGGATCTCAGCCTCGTCGCCAAACTTTGCGTGCCAGGCGTCATCCAAATAGGCGAAGCAGCGGGACTGTGTGTGACCAGGTGTTCCACATGTCTAACCAGCTCGACGACCTGTGCGAATGACGTACGGGCAGCGACCTGGACTCGGAGACGTCCCACGGTGGTAAAGCCACTCACGAAGCTGCTGGGACGTAAGGGTGGGACGCCGCTGTAGCTGCATCTGGCCACCGCCAGAAACTCTGCACCAAACAGCGCCACAGTGACTGCTACTACGGCCGCCACCACTCCCACTGCTGCCACCACCGCCGTCACCACTCCCACCGCTACTACAGAGTGAAGTTATGGCGGGCAAGCTAGGAGGAGCGCGACCTCTAGGGCTGTATGGAGTGAATGAGGTAGCACGAGGAGTAGCAGCAGCAGTAAGAGCAGCAGAGCAGCTCGGTGAAGCTAGGGTGCATCAAATCCAGCACTCCTAGCAGCACCTCCACCAGCAGCAGCAGTAGCACGAGCAGCAGGGCGGATCGGGCCGGGTAGGGCGGCTCAGCTCAGCCTGGGCGGCGCGGGCGGCAGGGCGCGTGCTATGTAGGGCAAGAGGGCGCGACGCACGGGCTGCAGCAGAGCGCGACGCGCGGGGCAGCAGCGCGCGACTCGCGGGCTGCCGTAGGGCGCGACGCGCAGGGCAGCAGCGCGCGACGCGCGGGCTGCTGTAGGGCGCGACGCGCAGGGCAGCAGCGCGGGCTTAGGGCAGGGCGCAGGCGCAGGGCAGGGCGCAGGCGCAGGGCAGGGCGCTGGCGCAAGGCAGGGCACTGGCGCAGGGTAGGGCGCCGGCGCTGGGCAGGGCGCTGGCGCAGGGCAGGGCGCTGACGCAGGGCAGGGTGCTGGCGCAGGGCAGGGTGTCGGCGCAGGGCAGGGCGCTGGCGCAGGGCAGGGCGCTGGCGCAGGGTGACGCGAGGCAGGGCAGGGTAGGGCGTGCGCTAGGCAGCGCGACGCGGGGAAAGGCAGGGCGTGCGCAGAGCAGCGCGACGCGGGGCAGGCCAGGGCGTGCGCGGGTCAGCGCGACGCAGGGTAGTGGGGTAACGCGGTAACCGCAGTCGGTCGCTAAGTATGGTGGGCCCGGAAAAAAACACGGTCCTACGGACCTACTGCTCTGAAACCATGTCAAGATAGCAAGCAGGAATGATTGCATTGAATGAATTGTGGGTACAAGTACTAACCCTAATTTTGGGTTGTACCCCACATGGGCTACCCCACTATAGCCTACACACAACTAGCACAGATATTGTTTGACAACCTCCGTTCAACCTCCCCCAACTGTCCCACACCCCTTTCACACACCCCTTGCTGCACCCCTTGCTGCACCCCTAGCTCCACTCACACGACACCCCCCTAGCGCCACTCCCTCGGCTCCCACACACCCACCCCCTTCAGCGGCAGCTACAGCAGCGGGAGACGGAGGAGGAGGAGGAGCACGTGACGGCTCACACACCCGCCACCCCACGGTTGCACGTGCAGCAGGGAGGCGAAGGAGAAGGGGGGGGGGGGGAGGAGGCTGTGCGCGGGTCCCCGGGGGCGAGGCGCGGGTCCACGGGGGGGGTGCGCGGGTTGACGGGGACGGGCGCGCGGGTCCCCGGAGGCGGCGCGCGGGTCGACGGGGGCGCCGCGAAGGGCGACGGGGAGTCGCGTGCGGGTCCCGGGGGGCGCCGCGACGAACGACGGGGGGGAGCGCGCGGGTCGACGGGGACGGGCGCGCGGGTCGACGGGGGCGCCGCGACGGGCGACGGGGAGCCGCGCATGGGTCCGTGGGGGCGCCGCAACGGACGACCAAACCGCCGCGCGCGCCCAGGGTGCGCGGTGGGTAGGAAACCGCCACGCGCCCAGAGCGCGTGGCGGGCAGGAAAATCGCCACGCGCCCCGAGCGCGTGGCAGGAAGGAAAAACGTCGCGCGACACAGAGTACAACAGGGGAAGTAGGTGGGCCCACAGGCCAGGAGCGTAGACGCTTTGATAGCATGTCAGAATCCCAGCCACTAACCACTGGGATAAAAGGGCTTGTTTGTGTAGCGGGTGAGTGCGCCCATAACCCCCCAGGCCAACGTGCTTGTAACCCTTCCCTAGGATCAATCGGGGATCACCAGTCGACCTCTGACACCCCCCCGCACTGGGATGCACGATGTGCACACACTGGGATTCGAACCCGAGACCTTCGCTCTGATAACATGTCTAGATAGCAAGCAGGAATAAGAATAGCAGAAGAGGGTTTTCACTAGCAAACAATGTGATACATATAGCAAACCCTAACAGGGTTGTACTCACTATAGATTACCCCACTGCGGACTAGACAAATAACACATTCTGACACCACGAGCACGTCTAGGCGGCGCTGGAACTCAGGGTTCTCGACGTCGAGCACGGCGGGGAAGATGCGCGTCGTGGTCTTGTTCGTCTCAATGATCACGTACATGTTGAACTGCTTCGTGTTGAGGCCCAGACCCTCATAGAACGCTGTGCACTGGTGGTCGTTCAGGCTGCGCCGCCTACCTAGCTTCACTGGGTCGTTTCCTGCGGGCACCCAGTGGAGCCTCCGGCGGCCAGTCTACGGTCTCCGCCAGGCGCCCCGCGAGTGGTACGCACACTTAGGACTGCACTTGCGGCTCTTGGGTTTGCTCCTTCCTCTGCTGACCCATTGCTGTTTCTACGCACGGTCACTACCCTGCCGCCGTTCTACGTTCTCGTGTATGTCGACGCCTTGGTTTTTGCTACTGCTGACACTAAGGCGCTGGCCCTAGTGAAGGCGGAGCTGTAGGAGAGACACACCTGCACTGACCTGGGTGAGCTTTGTAGCTATCTTGGCTTGCAAATCACCCGGGACAGAGCACGGTGCACCATCACCCTGACTCAGTCACACATGGTGCACCAGGTACCTAGGCGCTTCGGCTTCTCGTGGTCCTCTCCACAGCCCACTCCTCTGTCTGCCGGCCACTCGCTCTCAGCTCCACCTTCGGACGAGTCCGTAGAGCCGTGTGGTCCGTACCCAGAGCTTGTGGGTTGCCTCGTGTACTTGATGACGTGCACTCGACCTGACCTCACGTACCCTCTTAGCCTCGTGGCTCGCTACGTGGCTCTCGGTAGACACCGAAAGGTGCACTTTGATGCTGCGAAGAGGGTACTGCGTTATCTAGGCATGGGGCTCGTGCTTGGAGGAGAGGGTCCAGTGGTACTCACAGGACACTCTGACGCTTCTTGGGCCGACGACCAGACGACTCAGCGTTCGTCACAGGGTTACACCTTCAGTCTTGGGTCTGGTTCTGTCTCGTGGAGGTCCACTCGTTCTTCTTTTGTGCTTGGTTCCATCTGTGAGGTTTAGGGCTGGGGCCATGGCTGCACAGGAGCTACGCTGGCTGACCTACCTGCTGACCGACTTGGGGGAGCTGCCTCGTTCTCCTCCAGTTCTGTACGTTGACAACAAGGCCATGATTGCCTTGTGTCAGGATCAGAGACTGGAGCACAGAACGAAGCACATTGCTCTTCGCTACTTTCTTGCTCGAGAGCTGCAGCAGCGTGGTCAACTTCGCCTTTCTTACGTGGCCTCTCGGGCCAACATTGCTTATGTCTTCACCAAGGCCCTCGGGACTGGTGATCTTCAGCGTTTTTGCACTGCTCTTGGGCTTCTGCCCATTCTACCTCACCTGCTTGTCTCTTGATCTTGCACTTGTTGTACCCTGATATCTATATTTATACCTGCATGCTTACTCTTGCTAGGTTGTGATCGGTGTACTGCCTTGCTATTATAACTCTGCATGTGAACTGGCCTTGTGGTCGCTTGCTTGTGCTCGGATTGTGTGGTATCCTTGAGATCCACCCTGAGCTTTGCTTTGCTTTGCTCTGTTGTCTTGCTTGACTAGTCTTATGACCGTCTTTTTGTCCCCCACTTAGCCTATGGGGGTGTGTCAAAGTACAATCTCACTTGTAGGCTGTAGTGGGGCACTCCTTATGGGGTACAGCACTTCTAGGGTTAGTACTTGTACCCCAACTCTTGCTAATCCAATCATTCCTGCACAGTTATTCTGACGGTACATTCCCTTATTAGAGCGAAGTTCAAACCGTGCGGCGCGGGAACCTGTTTCAACCCTGTTCCCGCTCTTTTCACTTCAAATGCTTATGCCTGCATCGGTCTTGATCTGACGGTTGTTGGTGTCGCTTCGACTCTTCTGACTCCTCGACTTTGTACTCGAAAGAGTCGGCTCCTGTAGCATACAAGAATGTCTTCTCGTTGAATTTCATATCGTAACACTCCCCTTTATTCCTGGGTGCGCAGAGGGCTGACTCTCTTGACTACTCCCATGAGGTCGAAGCAGTGCTAGTACTGCATGTCAAATTATATGTTTACTATTATCTAGGCTGTAGTGGGTTTAGCCTTAGGGGGAACAGTAAGTTGCTCGACACTTCTTTGTATACCCCCTCCTTGCCCTAATCCACATCATTCCTTCCTACCTATCTCAACATGGTATTTTTTTTTAATTTTTTTAGTATGAAAAGTATACACCGAATGAACAAGCATATATCCCCATAACGGTCGTAACCGCGCGTGTGGAACACAGGGTGAGCTACTGTTCCAGATGGGATACTCTAAGGGCGGGAGATACTTGCCCTCCTCTTGGGCCACAGTGCGGCAAACGCACTTGTCCACTTCCAACTCATGCCGACCACCTTGATCTTCCCCAGCAGATTCTGCTCCTCCGTAAAGTTTTTCCGATGTCGTTTATGACAAGTTGCGCCAAACTTGCGGGTGTAGATTCGTGCGTGTTGCCTGAACGTGAATTCGATCTTGTGAAGTACTCGATTCGTGCGGAATTTCTGCCCGCGGAAAACAGCTTCGCATCTTTCGACCCACAGCTGATGAAAAGCAATGGATATGAGGGTTAGCTCCGGAAATGCTGAGCTGGACCCCGTTTTCCGGAACAGTAGGTCACCAAGCGTGTCAGCTGAGCGGTTGGGATTTATCATGCGCAAAGCGCGCCTGAGAGCCGAGGTTACAGTCTGTATTCGAGGGCAGAGGAGGAGGCAGTGGTCCAAGGTCTCCTCTCCACCGCAATAAGGACAAACCGGTTTCCCGCTGAGGAATGCCAGCCGCTCCCCCACCTGCAGATTCAGGCCGTGGATGCGGATGAGCACGTCACGTGGACGGCTGGGCATAGCCAGTGAGTCTCGTGTCGTAACATCTCAACATGGTATTAAGAGCTAGGACGTTCCTAGCCTAGGACCTAAAAGTTTGAGGGCCCACCGTTAGTTTACTGCCCGTCGTGCGGCCTTAGGGCGCGATCGTTTTTCTGTCCGTGGCGCGCCACTAGACCTGCCCGCCAGAATTGTCTTGCCCCGCACGTACACTGCCCTGCCCCTAGCGCTCGAGCTAACCCTCGCGTTGCCCTGCCCCGCCCGCGATCGCGCTGCCCTGCCCCGCCCGCGCGCGGCTGTCCTGCCCTGCTCCTACGCGTTGCCCTGCGCCGCCCGCAAACGCGCTGCCCTGCCCCCTGCCAGCGACCCGCACCCGCGCTACCCTGCCCTACCCTGCCCTACCGCGCGCAGCCCGTAGAGCCCACGCGTAGCCCGCCGCGCAGCCAGTATAGCCCGCGCGCCGCCCGCGCGCACCCCGTACAGCCCGCGCACGGCCCGTGCGCAGCCCGTGCAGCGCGCGTGAGGCCCGCACGCAGCTGCCCTGCCGCGCGCACACTTGCGCTGCCCCTGCGCTTCACCGGCGCACTGCCCTGCTGCCCTGCTCTTGCTGCACTACTGCCCTGCTGCCCTACTATTACTGCACTACTGCCTGCTGCGCTGCTACTGCTATTAAGTTACTGCTGCCGCTTGCGCTGCTGCTACTGCTGCATTGCTGCTATTGCCCTAAGCTGCGCTGCTGCTCTACACGCACGGCTGCCCTGCCCTGCTCCGCCCTGTTGCCCTGCATGCCCGCTGCCCTGCCCTGCTCTGCGCTGTTGCCCTGCACGCGCGGCTGCCTTGCCCTGCTCCGCGCTGTTGCCCTGCACGCGCGGCTGCCGTGCCTTTGCTGCTGCACTGCTGCTAACTTGCTGCTGCTGCTCGAGCCGCCCTGCTGAGCCGAGCCGTTCCGTGCATTAGTGCTGCCCTGCCCCCTGCACTCGTGCCGCTGCTGCTGCTACTGCTAGGCTGCTGCTGCTGCTAGGCTGCTGCTGCCACCTGTGCTGCGACTGCTGCGCTGCTCCTACTGCTCAGCTGCTGCTGCTGTTAGGCTGCTGCTGCCGCCTGCGCTGTTGCTACAACCTGTGCTGCTGCTGCTGCCGCCTGCGCTGCTGCTACTGCTGCGCTGCTGCTACTGCTCAGCTGCTGCTGCTGCTGCTGCTAGGCTGCTGCTGCCGCCTGAGCTGCTGCTGCCGCCTGCGCTGCCGCTGCCACCTATGCTGCTGCTGGTGCGCTGGTGCTACTGCTAAGCTGCTGCTCCCGCCTGCTGCTGCTGCTGCTGCTAGGCTGCTGCTGCTGCTAGGCTCTTGCTGCTGCTAGGCTGCTGCTGACGCCTGCGCTGCTGCTGCCGCCTGCGCTGCTGCTGCGACCTGTGCTGCCGCTGCTGCCGTAACTGCCACTCCTGCTGCTTGCTGCCGTTTGTGCTACTATGGCGACTCCCACTGTTCTAGCCTTTAACGCAGTGGGGCAACCTTTAGGGTTTGATTCCTGGCTAGAGGGGCTGCACCTGTACCTCCGGAGTGTCAAACGAGACAACATCTCCCTGTTCGCGTACACGTCGTGGTCCCTTCCGGCCTCACAGGCTCCTGCTGAGCCTGCTGCTGACGCTGAGGAGGAGGAGCGGACGCAGTTCCGCACAGCTCACCTTGCCTACAACTGGTGGATGGCGCGAGATGCTGCCGCCACACTTGCAGTCCGCCTTCACCTCTCGTTCGACCAGCGAGCCTTCTTCCCCAGGAGCCAGGTGCCGTCGGCCCATGCTTTGTATTCCGCTGTGGTTAGGCGCTGCTCCCCCCCCCCCCCCTCCTGCAGTCCTAGGCTGTCTTGCGCTGCCTCTTACATTCCCTGCACTGTCAGACCTTACCACTGTAGCTAACGAGGGTTGTAGTGGAGCTGGCGGGAGTGGCGGGGGCGGGCACCAGGAGTTAGAGCCTTTGTGTGTCGCTGCTTGTGCGCCTACTAGCACAGTCTATGCGCACCCCTCCACTGTTCTCCCGTGTCTCGTAGTCCCCTCTGCCTCCTCTGGCTCGACCGAGTGGGATGACCCTACTGCTGCCGAGACAGCGACCTCTCGCCGCTCACCGCGCTTGGAGCCCCCTTCGGGTTTTCCGCCTCGGACGTCTTCGCCTCCTTTGCAGCCTGTCGCTGCGGACTTCGGGGGCCCAGGTGTTGTTGGGGGTGGTGACACTGAGGGTTTTGGTTCTGGGGGTGCTAGTTCTGGGGGTGCTGCCTCTGGGGGTGCTGCCTCTGGGGGTGCTAGGAGCCCTCTTGTTGGTGGAGTTGGAGGTACTGTCGCTGGAGGTGCTGGGTCTGGGGGTGCGTTGCAGTCGCTGCCACGGCAGTCTATCTTCTTGGAGCAGTTGTCGTCGTGGCTACCTGAGCCGACGCCCACTTGTTCTACTCCTCCTCTGTTGTTTCCGCCGCCTGACTCCCCATTGTTTGCTCCTGCTCAATACGTCCCGTTGTCCGTCTCCCTGACTAGGCGTAGGGAGCTTGTGTCTTGTGCCGCCTCCCCTGCTCCCTCTCATGTTACTCGGGAGCATGTTGACCTGCCGTTACCTCCCCCGTCTTCTCTTCCTTTTGTTCCTGACCCTGTGTCTGACCTTGCTCGTGCTTCCAGCTCGACTGTCCCTCGTAGTCTAGCCGTGCTTGTGACTGCACCTGCTTCTTTGACTGCTGCTGCTTCTGCCTTAGTAGCTGAGCTCGCTGGTTTTGCCGCTACTTGTCGTCGTACCTACCTTACTAGTCTCATCTCTGTCTCTTCGTGTCCTCCGTCCGTTGGGGGTGAGTTTGCCCTTGGCTGTGAAGTCCTTGAGGACACGCTGTTCGAGCTGGTGTACCATCCTGCGCACTGGCGGGCTGCTAGGAGGGTGTTGCGCTACCTGGTCAGACTAGCGAGCAGAACGTAGCACTTTGCACTTCGTTCCTTTGCCGTGCGAGTGTTGCAGCAACGTTCCCAGCTTCGCCTTTGTACGTGGCCACACGGGCCAACACTGCTTGTCTCTTGATCTTGTCTTGTACACTGATATATATACCTGCATGGTTCTGGCTTCTAGGTTGTAATCATTGTACTACTTGCTCTATTATGAAACTGCATGTGAACTGGCCTTGTGGCCGCTTGCTTGTGCTCAGAATGCGTGGTGATCTTGAGATCCACCCTGAGCTTGTTTTGTTTTGTTTCTTCTCTTGACTGGTCTTGTGACTGCTTGTTGTGTTTGCTATCCCCCACTTCGCCTATGGGGGTGTGTCAAATTATATGTTTACTGTTATCTAGGCTGTAGTGGGTTTAACCTTAGGGGGAACATTAAGTTGCTCGACACTTGCCCTAATCCACATCATTCCTTCCTACCTATCTCAACACTGCTGACGTGGCAGTCGCTTGGTGAGGAAGTCAGCTGCCATCTCGCTAGTGGGGCAGTACGTAAGATCAACCTTGCCCTGGTTAATTTTGTCCTTGACGAAAAAAGTATCGAAGCGCGATGTGCTTCGTGCGGTTGACGAACCCTGGTTTGTTCGCGATCTTGATGACGCTCTGGTTGTCGCAGTGAAGGCGAAAGGTAGGCGAAGTTGGAATTTTCACTTCCTGTAGCAGTTTCTGCATGTACAGGCCTTCGCGAACTGCTGCTGTCGCGGCGATGTACTCAACTTCGGCCGATGACAGGGCAACGAGCTCTTGCTTCTGTGAGTTCCAGGAGATTGGTCCTATTGGTTCCAAGCAAAAAACGAAGTCGGTTCGTGACCGTCGATTCGCAGGATCAGCGGTATGATCTGTGTCCACGTAGCCGTTGAGGTTGAAGGAGGTTGTCGTCAGCGTGGAGTGGGAGAGCCCGATGTCAGGTGTGGAGATGAAGTACTGCAGGGCGCGCTCTAGATCTAGCCGGTTCTCGGCTAGTGGCTTGTGAGAGTACTGTGCCAGTTGGCTGGCGATGTACGAAAGGTCGGGTCGGCAGGTAACAGAAGCAAACAGCAGGCACCCCAGTTTCTGCTGGTACAGTTGGAGCCCTGCGGGTGACAGAGGTTTGTTGTCCGGATTGTAGTTGGTGCTGGGGTTGCGGTATGGAGTTGAGAGTGGTGTGGGCAAAATGTTGAAGCGTTCACCCAACTGCTCTGCGTATTTGAAAGCTGACAGATGGATTGCTTATGGCGCGTAGGTGATGTTCAGACCCAGAAACTGCATGACATTGTGGTTGATGGTGATGTCGACGCACTGGGCCTGATTCTCCTCGAACTGATGAAGGAGTTTGTTGCAGGTGCCGGTGTATAGCAGGTCGTCGACGTAGATGGTCAGGCAGATGTAATCGCCGTTAAAATGAAGGCGGTACATCCCCGGGTCGTGTGGCAGCTCCCTGAAACCGATCTCCAGGAGAATTTTGTGTAGATGCTGCTGCCAGAGGCGCGGCGACTATTTTATCTCGTAGAGAGATTTCTTCAGCTGGCAGACCCTGGGATCCCCTTCCCCGTAGGTGTGTGGCTGCTCCACGAAGATAGTTGCATCCACCAACACGTATAGAAATGTGTTCTTGACGTCGATCTGCCATAGTGGTAGGTGCTTAGCAGCAACAATGGCGAGCAGAATCCTCATGGAAGTATGGCGACTAACGGGGGCGAAGGTCTGGTCGAAATCGATGCCGTGATGCTGGTCGTAGCCACGTACGACCTAGCGTGCTTCAAAGCGTTCGATCGTTCCATCAGCGTTGGTTTTCAGGTGAAAACCCCCACTTTCCGCTTAGCACTCTCCTCCCTTTCACTGCTGCACGATCGACTAGGACCCACATGTCACGTAATTCCAGCGCCTTTAGCTCCGCGTCCATAGCTGCACGCCACTCCTTGACATGGGGGCCGGTTAGGGCCTGGCGCGGATTCTTGGGTTCGACGGCACGTGTGAGAGTGGTGACGGAAGTGTGTAGGCCGAGAAGCTGCAGTCTTGTGACGTTAGAGGCCCCTTCGGCCTCCTGTGTGGTGACTTCCACCACGTCGGCATCGTCACTCTCGTGAGCGGGTGAGGTGCTGTTTGGCGGAGTAGGGCGGCGAGAGGGTCCTGGCACGGGAGCGTCGTCGCTGTCATCGTCGTCATCATCGTTGCGCGGACAAGGCGGTACGCCGGGATGTTGCGTCGGCGGGGTTGCA
Organism: Closterium sp. Naga37s-1; assembly: GCA_947471745.1. Lineage (NCBI taxonomy): Eukaryota > Viridiplantae > Streptophyta > Zygnematophyceae > Desmidiales > Closteriaceae > Closterium > Closterium sp. Naga37s-1. The sequence continues at coordinate 227,800 of CANJKZ010000271.1, read as the reverse complement.
GTCGAGTGCTGCTGCTGTTGCCTCGTCTTCCGGAGATGCGAAGCTGCGGCCGTTGTTGGCGTAGGCGCGTGCGATGTTGTTGCGCTGGTCCTCGGTCCACTGCTGCAAGGTAAGTCGCTCGTATAATGTCGCGCGCATGTACGATCTTGTTGGTGTCGATGTCAAGGACCAACCAGCCCTTGTACTCATGGCTAAGTCCTAAGTGCACTCCTCATCGTGCGCGTTGTGTGAACTTGCCGATGGTCGCGGATGTCGGCCGATACTGCACCATGCACCCTTAGACCCTCAGCATGGAGGTATCTCCCCTTTTCCCGGTCCACTTCATGTGTGGGGAGAGGTTGCCCTGTTGGCCGTGGTGGAGAGGAGGTTGTGCAGTCGCACGGCGTGATTCATGGCGTATGGCCAATACCTCTTGGGTAGGCCTGACTAGTCCATGAGGGCGCAAGCCTTTGTCATGAGGGTGCGGTTGACCCTCTCTATGACCCCTTACTGCTGGTGAGAGTAGGGGAGTGAGATCTTGTGCTGGATCCCCTTTTCCGCGAGAAGCCCTTCCAGCTCGTAAATGCGAAATTCTTTGGCGCCGTCGGTCTGCCATGTTTTTAACTTCTTTGCCTGATTCTCGTTGCGCATGTGCGAGCCAGATTCGGAAGATTTCAGGAGCCTTGGAGCGGACATCGACGTTGGCGATCCAGACGAAGCGTGAGTATGCGTCCATGAAGTTGGGCGTGTTGCTTTCGCCGTTGATGCCTTCGAAGGTGAGCACGATGTGATCGCTGTAGACTTTCTACAGCTTCTTGTAGCGGTTGGTGCTCGGCTCCAGTGAGGGGTAGGCTTGGTGTGTGAGGGCAGCAATGGGGCAGACAGTGCAAGTGGTGGGATGTGAGGTGCTGAGTGGTTCCGTGCCATCAGGACGCAGCAGTGCTCCTGGTAAGAAGACTTTGGCGCGGAGGCAGTTGTTGAACCTCTGGAGCGAGGGTTGGCCAAGCCGCTGGTGCCAGAGGTCATCTTGTGCGCGAACTCCAGGGGTGCGCAGGTATCGTGCGAGATGTTCTGTTGTTTCTGCTTCTGTCTCTTGCAGGATGTCTAGCATGGGTCCCTCTTCTTCTCCTGGTTCTGCTTCGTTGTCCTGCTCCTCTGCTTCTGGTTCTGCTGTTGTCTCCCCTTCAACAAGTGCTTGGAGATCTTTCTCCATAGTCGATAGTCGTGAAAACAACTGCTCGAGTGCAGCTGTGCTTATCGTGGTTGTTGCCTCGCTTGTTGCAACCAGGTTGGCTTGTCCTTTGGCCGTAAGATTCGTTTGGCTTTCGGATCCTCCAGCCATCTTGGTCTTGGAGTGTGTGCCGCTCGCCAGATCTTGGTTCGGCGAATTTTACGGAAGTGTTGTTGCGAAGAATCTCTGAGTAGCTCTCATACCATGTTACAATCCCAAGTAGGACTGAACAAAGGATCGTTCAGGGTTGATCACATGGTATTGTTGCAGCGGAATTGTTGACCTCAGATGAGAGTGAATGTAAATGATTGAGATTGACAATAAGATGCATACATCAGGGTTATATAGGAAATACATGTCAGGGTTACAGGCTCGTTGTCCTGGGGGGTTATGGGCGCACTGACCCGCTACTTAACAAGCCCTTTTATCCCAATGGTCTAGTGGTTGGGATTCTGACATGGTATCAGAGCGAAGGTCACGGGTTCGAATCCCAGTATGTGCACTTCGGGCATCCCAGTGCGGGGGGGTGTCAGAGGTCCACTGGTGATCCCCGATTGATCCTAGGGAAGGGTTACAGGCTCGTTGTCCTGGGGGGTTATGGGCGCACTGACCCGCTACTTAACAAGCCCTTTTATCCCAATGGTCTAGTGGTTGGGATTCTGACAATACAAAGGAATGCGAAGCGTCCTAGGCTAGCCATATACTCTAAGGGGTACATTCATTTATTACAGCGAAGTTCAAACCGTGCGGCGCTTGAACCTGTTTCAAACCCGTTCCCGCTCTTTTCACTTCAAATGCTTATGCCTGCATCGGTCTTGATCGGACGGTTGCTGGTGTCGCTTCGACTCTTCTGACTCCTCGACTTCGAACTCGATAGAGTCGGCTCCTGCATTATACAGGAACGCCTTCTCGTTTAATTTCATATCGGAACAAGCAAAGCATAGTGCCTTGACACCAAGACCCGAGAGTTAGCGGTGGAAGATTTCTTGTGTGCATGTGTGTTTTTTTTTTCCTAGTGGGATCTTGCTGCTGTCAAAAGGTTGCTCATGTGTACAGAAGTTTGCAGGGACACAATAATGGATGTTCTAGTCAAGCAGATTGATTTCACAATGCAAGAGATCTGTATTGTTTTTTTTTTTTTTTTTTTTTTTTTTTTGGTAATTGCATTATACACCAAGTAGGCAGGTGTACAAAACAAGAACAGTCGTAACTGCGCTTGGAGGCTAGGTGGTAACCCGCCTCAGTATAGCTGCCCCGGCCTGGTGCTGCCCCTTCTCTGTCGTGTCCAGATGGCTGCAAACCCCGCCTTCCACGTCCACTTCTTTGCATTACTGTCCCTGATTCGGTCCAGAAGCCTCATCTCCTGGCAGGGCCCTCCTCCACGTGTCCCCCTCCGCCCTGTTGCGCTGTCTTTCTGCAGTTTTTCACCCGCGTGTTTCATGAAGACCCTTGCGTGCAGCCGGAAAGCTGCCTCAATCCTCCATAGAACCCGTCTCAACAGAAATTTCTGCTCCCGGAAAGCTGCTTCACATCTCTCAACCCACAGCTGATGGATGGTGATCGCCGTAAGCGTTGCTTCCGGAAAAGCTGAGCTGGACGCTGCTCGCCCGAAAAGAAGATCGCCCAGCGATGAGACACTGCGCCCGGGATTGAGCATCCTGAGAGCCGTTTTCAAAGCCCCCACCACTGGCTGTATCCTCGGGCACTCGAAAAGACAGTGCTCGAGTGACTCCTCCTCGCTACAGTACGGACATTTCGACTTCGAGCTGAGAAAGGCCAGCCTTTCCCCAACTTGAAGGTTGAAATTATGCACCCTGATTAAAACATCTGTGGGGCGACTAGGCGTGGTGAGCGAGTCCCGAATCTTGGTCACCCGCTTCCAGTCAATTGTCCCCCCCCATGTGCTCGCCCACTTCTCTCTCCTCCGCACCGAAAACCCCTGCTTTCTCCACGCTAACCGCAGGCGCCTTATCGGTGCGACTTGGCCGAGGTGGAAAATAGGCGTGCGGAACAGTTTAGCCCCAGGGGCTATGACCGCTCTCCCCCCCGTGTCCGCGCCCTGATTCCCTTCCGACGAGGCGAGCAGCAGCTCCCTCCAGTTCTCAGGCGCGGCTGCCAGCCCCTTCAGAGCCAGCCGAGCAGGTGCTGTCCCAAGTGATTCTGCTAGGGTTTCCTCGCTCTTTACTGCCATCCCGCCGTTCGCCATGGGCGCCACCAGGTTCCCCAGCCTGATCCCCCAAAGCGCCTTAGCAGCTTTCTGTCCTCCAACCGGCGTTCTCCCATTAAGCAGAATGCCTTTGTTGAAAGCCAGCCTCTCAGCAGCAACTTCCGCTGCGGTGAGGGGTGTGCTGACGGTGGCAAACGGCGACGTCATGAAACACTCGCAAGTCTGCTTCCATCTCGCGCTCCCATCCACCCAGTATTTCAACAGCTTCTCGTGTGACAAGAAAGTATCCAGCCTCAGCGGCAGCCCCGCCGCTGCCAACATCATGTCCCGTTTAAAGTCGTCCGTCTCAGTGAGCAGGATTCCGATCCTTCTGGCGGCCAGGCAGGCGACCAGAACACCCGGGTCCTTCACTCCAATACCACCCTCCTCTCGTGTTGCAAAGATTGTTTCCTTCCCCCACAGGATGAAACACCCCTCCTCCGACGCGTGGTTTCCTGAGAGGAAGTTATGAATCAGCTTCGCTATCCGCCCCCAGACCTCCTGCGGTGGCGGGTAGACCTGCGCCTGGAAGGCGATGATCGGGGTAATGTAGCCATTGATGACGACCGCCCTCGCTGTAATCGTGAGATACTTCAGCTCCCATTTACCCATCTCCCCCAGCAGTCTCAACAGTGTTTTGTCCCACGTCGCCTTGCAGTCACCTGAGGCGGTAATCCAGACCCCAAGCAGCCTTTCCGCATCATCCGCACCGGCCCATTTGAAACCATCCGGCCTCCAGGGACGACCTCCAAGGTTTTGGCCCAGGGGCATCACCACTCACTTATCCTTGTTTGTGACCAGGCCAGAAACCCGCGCAAAATAATCCAGCTTTTTTCCTGCCTCTGCAATTTGCTCCCTCCCTTGCAACAGTAGCGTGATGTCATCCGCATAACCCAGGTAGGGCAGCCTCCTCCCCGAATCACTGACAATGCCCAGCTGCCTCTTCGCCGCTTCCTGGGCCAGGGGCTCCACCGTGCATATGAAGAGGTAAGGAGCGAGAGGACACCCCTGCAGAAATCTGTATTGTAGTGGAGAGGTTTTTTTTATTATATGGAAAAGTATACACCGAATAAGCAAGCATATACCCCATAACGGTCGTAACCGATTGTAGTGGTGAGGTGAGATACCATGAAGCGCATACGTGGGCATCGGGCAGGCATACCCGTTTTAGCCATGAAATGTGATTACCAGACAGACTCTCGAAAATACACCATGTTGACTCCCCCCAGTTTCCCACTGCATGCTGAGTACACCAAGATTTGGTTAGTCTCAAACTGCTTAGTACAGCACTGTAGCATTATATTTGCATTTTCACGATCACCGACGTATTTTGTTGTGTGGTGGTAGGTCACCCCGTCAGATGCAGCAAGGTTCACGAACAGGAAGTGTTATTGTTAGTCGTTTAGTTAAGAAACAAATTTAGCCAGGCGTTAAACGTCAGTGGACAGGCATACGGTTAGATACGACCTCACATGTCCCCCAATCCAATTGAAGTTTCACTGTATTTCGCACGGCGTGACGTGAGCTGTACGGCCTCAGGTCCAAGGCAAGGGCACCACTTGCAGCTCTGCCTGTCTTGGTGTAGTTTTTTCGGTGTTTCCTCAGTTTGGGTTGGAGGCCTGGACGGTCATCAATTTTCGTTCATCCTGTAGTTGATTCCCCGATATTTATTCACTTATGCAACCGTCAGCACCAAGAGCGCTGCCTTTCACACCGAACGGAACGAATTCTCCTCGACGGAACGGGCAGCACGAAGGAAATTCAGGATGCAGGAGGAGCCTCGAGAATGTCGAACGAAAGACGCCCTTCCCTCTGCCTGGGGCAGCGTACCCCTCTCGCTCTCGGGAATGTCAATGTCAACTCTCTGTTCCCCTTGCCGCCATCGTCAACCAATCAGAATCCTCGGGCTTGTCAATCGTTCACTCCCCCTGTGCTCCCTCCACCTCACCTACTTGCCCGCGGAGCCTCACTCTCGCTCCCACTCTCGCTCCCTCCACTCTCTCTCTCTCACTCTTCACTCTCACTATCCCCACTACAGTATCGCTCCCGCTCATTCTCACCTCTTGTATTCAAACCGACCAAACCTAACTCTTGCCTCAGTGTTTCACACTATGTGGTCGGCAATCACGCTCAACTCCAAGTCGCCTAATCAGCCGTCCCGTTCGACCTCGTCAGTTGTGCTAACGCGCTCCTTCTTCGAATAGTCGTTGAAGTAATCTCGCCGCCGACAATGCCAACAGTAATGTTCCGAAACTCCTGTGCTACCCGAACACCCAGAGCTTGTTGCTCTTGTGATACATCGTAATCGCGCGTATGGGGAGTCGAGGCCATGCGAACGAAATGTACGGCGGCGCGGATCATGTCGCGTCTGTACCTCCCCGTCCGTCGCGGCCAACCAACCACAGGAGAGTGCAATCAGACACCAGCTTCCTCTTCGATCAAGCCGTGCAAACCCACCCCTCCGATGGAAACGTGCAGCGCGCGTTATCCGCGTCGCGCTACCGCCAGCATTCCGCGTACGCTCTGTCGGAGCAGCCGGTGATAGAAGAGGACGAGCGGGCCACTGAAGGCCATTCGCCGGCGTCCTCCCCCCCCTTGGCGCGCCGATGCAAGTCTTACTCACGCGCCAAGAGTAAGGAACCCGCAATCGGCGGGGATGATGACTGGGTGCGGGAGAGATTGCGCGAGCATGAGAGGGAGGTGGAGCAGGAATGGCGGTCCGGTGAGCGGATGCGCGGGAGCTTCAAGGAGCGCGAGCGCGCGTCGCATGCGGCTCGGCCTCGCGAGGCGGAGAAGGATCGAGGGGCGGCGCCGAGGGAACGCGTGGAGGCGCGGAATGGGAGCTTTCGCGAGAGGGACAGGCAACGGGGCGATGGGATCAGCGGAAGCCTCTGGGAAAGAGAGGCACTCAAGGAGGCACCAAGGGAGTATGCGAAGGAGAGTTACGGAGGGGAGCGCGGGAGGAGCGCGCACAAGGAAATCGCTTCCCTGGACCGAGGAAGCGGAGATATACGAGATGAAGACGATCGAGGAGGGAGCAGGGGCGGCGCGGGAAGGTTCGAGCAAGGGTTTGTCGGAGGGAGTTTCAAGGACAGAGAGAGGATGGAGATGAGAGGCGTGAGTGGAAGTTTCCGGAGTAGGGAGAGAGGGGACAGGGATAGGGAGCGGGATAGGGATAGGGAGAGGGTGGAGAGGGAAAGGGAGAGGGAGTGGGATAGGGATCGAGAGAGGGAGAGAGAGAGGGATAGGGAGTCTAAAAGGGAGAGGGAACGGGAAGAGCGTAGTAGGCTTGGCGGAATGAGGGACTTTGACGGGGGAGACAAGGAGCGAGGAAGCTTCAGGGACAGGGAGTGGGAGCGGGAGAAGGAGAGGGAGAGGGAGAGAGAGTGGGAGCGAGACCGGGACAGGGAGAGAGAGAGGGAGTGGGAGCGCGCGAGGGACCGGGAAGGCGGAAGAGCGCAAGGCCCCGCGGTGGAGCAGGAACGAGAGCAGGAGAGAAGCAGGGAGAGGCACAAGGGTCGAAGCCATGAAGGGGACGATGCAGGCGAGGAAGGGTACAGGGAGTACGGCTCCTCGTCGCACGCGCAGCCCCACTCGCACCAGCCGTCGCACCTCTCGTCGCACCAGTCGTCGCACCAGTCGCAGCGCCTGTCGCAGCAGCAAGGTGGCGTGAGCAGGCCGCAGCAGCGGTCCGATCGCGCGGACGCGCATCAGAGCAACCAAGGCTCGAGTCCCCCTATGCACGGGCAGTATCCGCGCCAGCAGCAGCCGTTGCACCAACAGCAGCAGGCGGAAGGCAGCCCGTCCACCGGTCCTGCGCAAACTTTGCGCGGATCTCCGCTCAATACCAAGCCGCGGGGGTACAGCGGGGCGAGCAGCGCGAGCGGCGGGCCTTCCCCTGAGAGCGGAAAGCACGGACCGTCGCCCATGGCTCCGGACATGCTGCGCGTGATGAATCAGAGCAATCGCCACCGTCGGATTCGATCGGAGGACTGCTCCGCGTTCTACCACGTGGCTATCAACGACCCTGGCTCTGGCGGCAGCAGCCCCTCGAACGCGCCTTCTGGGATCGGAGGCAGCAGGGGCGCTCCGAGCAGCGCTTTGCACGGGGGTGGCAGAGCTCCCAGCGCGAATTACGGCGGTTCGGGGTTCGCCAGCGGCGCGGGGCGGCCGGGCGCGGGCAGCCATAGCAGCGGCGCAGGCAGCGGAAGCGGTCTGGCGGACCACGGCGCGCAGATGCGCAAGGGGGACGCGGGGACCATCGCCAACGGCGCAAAGGGCGGCCCCGGGCAAATAGGTGAGCGCGAAGGCATGGACAGGATTGGGGGGGAGCGGAAACCGGTGCCCGAACGACCTGCGGAGAGAGCAGCAGAGAGAGCTCCGCAGGAGAGAGGGCCTGAGAAGGCAGCAGCGGGCATGCCTGTGCTGGCGCGCGGGATAGGCAGCCAGAAGGAGCGGCGGCGCTCGCGGTCAATGCTGTTCCCGCCTTCCCACTCCGTTTCTTCCGTCCCCTCGTCCGACCACGAGCGCTCGCAGGAGCGCCTCTCAGCTTCCCCCGTAGGCGCGGGGGCGGCGGCGGCTAGCAGGGAAGCCCTAGGGGGCTCCCCGGATGGTCACGGAGGGGGAAGAGGCGCAGCTGGCGGGGGATCCTCGGGGATGAAGGGGTCCGCGCTGGGGAGAGGGCGGGGAGGGGGAGGGGGAGGGGGAGGGGGAGGGGGAGGGGGGAGGGGGATACTGGGCGCGGCAGTGGACGTTTTAGAGCAGCAGCAGCAGCGGTTGCGGCAGCAGCAGCAGCAGCAGCAGCATCAGTGGCAGAAGCTACAAGGAGCAGTAGATGCTGACACACGCGAGGGCGCGCAGGAGAAGGGGGACGGCGCAGCGGGGAGGGCGCACGCGGAGGACGAGGGTAGGGGGAAGGCACTCAGTGGCGGGGGGTACGGTGAAGGGGGGAAGAGCGCTGGCCGGCGGTCACTGGACGCGGGACTGCAGAGAGGCGCGGGGGTAATTACAGGCGGAAGCACAGGAGGGAGCGCAGGGGGAAGCGCAGGGGGAAGCGCAGGGGGAGGTATGGGCGGAGGGGCGCATGACGGAGCAGTGCGCGCGCGGGCGGGGCTCCATGAGCCTGACTCGGCGGGTGATTCTAGATTGAGGAGCGCGGGACACGGGGGACAAGGGGGACAAGGGGGGGAGGCGATGGGCGCAGGTGTGAGGAGAGGCGTACGGCCTGGGCAGAGCGAAGCAGGGGCAGGGGCAGGAACGGCCGGGGCGTTCGGGGCGGCAGGTCCGTCAGGGGCGTTACAGGGGCATCACATGGGTGGAACGAGCCCAGAGGATGCTTTAGAGCAGCAGATGAAAGCAGTGAGGCGAAAGCCGGGGCACCAGCGCTCCTACTCACACTCCATCTCCCCTCCCAACTCGTCCCCCCCCCGCATCACTGCGTCAGCTTCAGTAGGGAATGCAGGCATAGGCGGGGGAATCGCAGGGATGGGCCCAGGGGGAGGAACAGGGGCGCATTCCGCCTCCCCCCAGTCCAGCAGGCCTCCCCCCCGCAGCCCCCCCCGCGCTGCCGTTGGGCCTTCCCGCGCTGCTACAGCCCGTAGCACAAGTGGAAGCTTCTTGGCAAGTGCAGGAGCTGCAGTGGCGGCAGTAGGGGCGGAAATGGGGTCAGGGTTGAGAAAGGGGCTTGGGGGAGGAGCAGGGGAGGGCGGAGCGAGCAGCAGCAGCCGGGAGGGCAGCAGCGGGACCGCAAGCACTGGCATGGGCATGAGCAACAGTTTTAGCAGCAGCGGTAACAGCGGCGGCAGCAGCAGCAGCAGCGGCAGTGGTAACAGGCAGCGCAGCAGTGGGGAGGAGGCGATGGGAGCAGCAGCAGCACGGTCGCGGCACCGCAGGAGCGAGAGTGCCGGTCCTGGATACTTTGTCCCGGGAGCAGGCATGTGGGGGGTTGGCGGAGCAGCAGGGGGCATGGCGCATGGCAACCGAGGCGTAGGCAACAGCAGCGGCGGCTCCAGCGGTGGTAGCGGTGCTGGCAATGGCAGCGGCGGCAGTGGTGGGAGCGGTGGGAGCGGAGGCAGCGGTGGCAGCGGCGGCAGCAAGGGGATGTTTTCGTCTGTGACGGTGGGTGAGCTAGGGGTGAACAGCCCCAGGGGCAGAGGTGTGGCCGTGCCTGCGGGTAGGGGCAGCAGCCCCCTCTCTGTGCCCTCCAAGGCTAGCATTGGAGGCAGCGGGTTGAAGGTCGCAGGCGGGGGAGGGGGAGCGGGCGGGGGAGTGGGAGGCGGAGGCGGAGGTGGAGGCGGAGGGGGAGAAGGAGGGACGGGAGCAGGAGGAGCATGGGGAGGAGAGGCGGAGAGGGCAGGCGGGGCGAGTGGTGGTGGTGGAGGAGGAGCGGGGAACTCATCACCAGCTTCCAGTTCCCCGTCCGCCCTGTCTCCCGAGTCGTCTGCTCCCTCGTCGAAACCTTTTGCCGTCTCTGCCCGCCCAAGCAAGGACGGGAAGCTGCATGGTAGCCCTTCGAAGCCCGCCTCCGCCTCCTGCTCTGCTTCCCCCCCTGGGGTGCACCACAGTGGCGCGCAGGGGGCAGGCGGGCAGGGCGCAGGTGCAAGCGCAGGCGCAGGCATGGGCGCAGGCATAGGGGTAAACACAAGCACAAGCACGAGCAGCGGCACCAGTGCAAGTGCAAGCAGCTTCCAGGGGCACGGTGGTGCTCCTGGCAATGGGAGCAGCAGTGCAGTGCTGGGGAGTGTTGCGCTGAAGCTCAAGGCGCGTGGCGGCATGCACATCAACCTGCCGCGCAGCACCAGCACCGGTGGCGCCGGGGGCAGCGGCAGCGACTCTCACGGCCTGGGAGGCGCGGGGAGCGGCGGAGGGGGCGCGGAGCGGGGCGGAGACAGGGGGGGTACAGCCAGGGGAGGAGGAGCAGGGGGAGGCGGCGCAGGGGGGGGAGGAGGAGGAGGCGGAGGGGGGAGCTTTGGGGCGAGTGCTGAAGCACAGTTCGGGTCTAGGAAGAACCTGGGGAGTGGAACGTGCTTCTCCCAGACAACAAGCCCTACGAGCGGCTATAACAGCCCGTACAACCTTGCGAGCCCCCAGGAGGGAGTGAGTCCCTGCAGCCAGACGTCTAGTCCTGGCCCTCTGCTTGACCCTGAGCGACTGTGGGAGCTGCAGAACTTCAAGCGCGCCACTCCCAACACTACTCCCACCACGTCGCCCCGCCTTTCTGGGTCGCTGTCGCCCCCGCCTGTTGCGCCCCCCCGCACGCCCAACGTGAGCGATTATTATTATTCGTATAAGTCCGGGGGGAGCCCGAGAGGTGGGGGAGGGGAGGGTGTGGGGCAGGAGGGGGAGGGGCAGATGCTAGGGCATGGAGGAGAGGCGGTGGATGCAGCAGCAGCAGGGGCCCCAGGAGGAGGAGGAGCAGCAGCAGCAGCAGCAGCAGCAGGAGCAGGAGCAACGGGAGCGGGAGCAGCAGCGGGAGCAGCAGCAGTAGAGGGAGTGGCAGCGGCGGCAGTGACACCGGCGACGTCAAATGTGCTGCAGAAGCCGTTTGTGGTGCTATCCGAGGTGTACCGGCTGTCCCGCAAGGAGCTGGGGCGCGGCAATTTTGGAGTGATCCGCGTGTGCGAGAAGCGCGAGACCGGGGAGAGGTTTGCGTGCAAGACCATTGAGAAGAAGAACCTTCAGGTGAGCCAGCAGGTGGGGAGAGGGGAGGGGGGGAGAAGGGGAGAAGGGGAGGACGGGGGAGAAGAACATAAAGGTGAGATGGCCAGAGATAAGTGGAAGAAGGGACACAAAGAATCGTTCCTGACCTCTACTGGGGAGGTTGAGCAGCACTGACCTACCTAACTTGCATCTCCATCAAACCGTTCCTCCTTTCATACTGCTACGTTCCTTCTTTTTTTCTATCTCCCATTGTTCCTTTCCCAATTGAACGCCCCTGCGCTCGTGCTTTCCATGTGCTTGTTAGCTCATGTGGGCGTTTTATTTGAGGCATCTCAAAACTCACTGGGATGATTGAAAGCATGGGTATGTGTGTGGGGCTGGGAGTGTGGGGTGGGGCTGTATGGGGTGTGGGCAAGCATCCCTGTATGCATGACTGCGTCTGCGTATGTGCCTGTGTGCTTGTGATATGCGTGTGACAATGCATGTGACAATGCATGTGATGTCGCATGTGTGTGTGGGCATGTGGTGCACGACAGTGCTGGGAGGCCGTGGAGGACGTGCGGTGGGAGGTTGCAGTGATGGAGCTGCTGAGCAACCATGTCTTGCTTTCCCCCTCTTTATTCCCGTATCCCTCCCCTCCTCCTCCCCATCCCGCCCGCCTCCCCCCCTTGTATGCACGCCAGTGCTGGGAGGACGTGGAGGACGTGCGGGGGGAGGTGGCGGTGATAGGAGCGACTGAGCAATCATGTCTTGGTTTCTTTTCTCACAATTCCTGTCTTCTCGCCCCCCTCTTCTCCCCCTTGAATGCAGTGCTGGGAGGACGTGGAGGACGTGCGGAGGGAGGTGGCGGTGATGGAGGTGCTCAAGGGCCACCCCAACGTCATCACTCTCCTGGACACCGTCGAGGACCAAAAGGTATGATCACTCACGCCCGTCCCCTTTTTTGAGGCGCCTCAAAAACCCCCAACGTCATCACTCTCCTCGACACCGTCGAGGAGAAAAAGGTGGGTGCTGGCTTTCCCCTTCCCCTTTGAATCTAGAATTCGCGGGTTAAGAAGAGACGACTTTGAAGTTGCTGCGAAGCCACCCCAACATCATCACGCTCATCGACACAGTCGAGGGCGTTGTAGGGAGATGCGGGGTGTTGCAGGGTGTTGCAGGGTGTTTTTGAGAATTCTCAAGCGCACCCTACCCCAACAGATGAGAATTCTCACGCTCATTGACACAGTCGAGGACCATAAGGTGGGACCACGCCCTTCCCCCTTTTCAAACAGACTTTGCGGGGCACGAGACGAATTTCCAGCTGTTGAGAGGCCATCCCTATGCGCAGGTACTACATAAAGCGAGCCGAGTTTCCGAGTGTGCCTCCCCTGCACCCCCATCACTTTCCCCATCACTGATTGGCCCGTCTTATAACACTCCCCTCCTTGATTCTCCCCCAGGAAGCTCATCTGATCATGGAACTGGTAATGGAGCTGTGTGAGGAGGAGAGTTGTTTGACCGCATCCAGGAGCGCGGGTACTACAGCGAGCGGCCTTTGCACGTCTGCCTCCCCGGCACCTCCCCTCACTTTTCCCCCATCACTCTCCCCTCTTCGATTCCCCACAGGAGGTGCATCTGATCATGGAGCTGTGCGAGGGCGGGGAGCTGTTCGACCGCATTCAGGAGCGCGGGTACTACAGCGAGCGCCGTTCACACGTCTACCTCCCCTGCACCCCCATCCCTCACTCCCCCCCTTCGGGCCCCCCGTCTTCCCCCCCACAGGAGGTGCATCTGATCATGGAGCTGTGCGAGGGCGGCGAGCTGTTTGACCGCATCCAGGAGCGCGGGTACTACAGCGAGCGGCAGGCGGCCAAGGTGACGCGCACGGTGATTGACGTGCTGCAGCACTGCCACGGGCTGGCCGTGCTGCACCGCGACCTCAAGCCCGAAAACATCCTGCTCACCAGCAAGAGGAGCGACACGCGCTGCAAGGTCATTGACTACGGCATGGCATACATCTTCCAGCCTGGTAAGAGCTTTGAGACGTCGTGCAACTGGTGCGTGTGGGTTGATGGTGGGGGTTGGCGGGTTGTGTGTGGGTGGGTGGCGCTGCAAGGTCATAGACTACGGCATGGCGTACATCTTCCAGCCTGGTAAGAGCTTTCAGATTCCGTGCACAACTGGTGCGTGTGGGTTCATGGTGGGGGATGGCGGGTGGGGGATGTGCGGGTGGGTGACACTGCAAGGTTGTCATGGCATGGCCTATATCTTCCAGCCTGGTGCGTGTGCTGCTGCTTGTCATGGAGGCTGGGTCTGCGGGTGTGTGCGTGCGGGTGTGTGTGGTTGAGCGTTTGTTTGGGGCTTGGATGGCGTGGGTGGGATGGTGGGGCATGTGTTTGTGGGGTTGGTGGTGGCGCATGGAGCCCCAACCCCCATTCAACGCTGTCGCTTGTACCACCACCACCACCACCACACCACCGCCACCGCCACCACCGGTGTAAACCCACTCCTCCTCCTCGTGGCCCCATCTGTTCCACCGTTGCACCAAGTGCCCCCTTCACCCCAGCTCCCAAACCAAACCCCAACGCCCCTCCCCCACTCCACTTCCTCTCCACTTCGTCTCCACTCACCCAACCCCCTCGCCCACCCCCACCCCCCCCATTCCCCCACCCCCTCGTCCCGCTTCCGTCTCCCCCCAGGCGAGCGGTGCACGTTCCGCGCAGGCACGCCGAACTACATCGCGCCCGAGGTGATAAACAAGAACTACGGCGTGGAGGCGGACGTGTGGAGCGCGGGCGTCATCCTGTACATCCTGCTGTGCGGCCTGCCGCCCTTCTGGGGCGACACCACGGAGGAGATCTTCAAGAGCGTGCTGTGGGGCCACCTTGACTTTGACACCGACCCCTGGCCCCAGGTGTCGGACGCGGCAAAGGATCTTGTGCGGCGGATGCTGTGCAAGAACTACGCCAAGCGGATCACTGTGGAGGGGATTCTGCGTGAGTGGAGGGGGGCGGGTGCGGGTGTGAGTATGGGTATGGGTGGGGGGAGTGTTGGTGTGGGTGGGTGGGTGTGGGGGTTGGTGAGGGTGGGGATTGGGTGGGGCGGGTGGGGGTGTTGGTTTGGGTGGGAAGTGGGGGTGTGGTTGTGCAGAGTAGATTTGTCAAGCGCGCTAGCTGGCATGTGCGTGCAGCTGAATTGCACCCTTTCCTCCATCGCCCCCACTTACCCCCTTCCGCTCTTCCCCTTCCTTCACACACAGACACCCATATCCACCCACACACACACTCAGCAATTTGTTTTTTTCTTAGGCGCCTCATATCCACTTTGCCCAGCGATTGGGATTTTTGAATGCACTCACATGCTGCCCTGCCCTGTTCCCCTTGATCACCTTTTTACACATCTTCTCACCTCCTGTCCCCCAGGCCACCCTTGGATCGTGGCTTACACCACATAGCATGCACGACCATCGGCCCCCTGCCCTGATCTACCCAGCTGTTGCCTACAAGCACAGAGGCACATGTGCTTGGTGGTGGGATGGGATGCCACAGGCGTTGCAGATGGGTGGTGAGGAGATAGGGGAGGAAGGAGACAAAGATGCACCTGGGAGGTCATGGGAAGGTAATGGGCTTCGGAAAAGCCATGGGTGCATACATACATGCTCCCTGCTTTTGGCGATGCTAGGGTTGGGTTGGGCTGGGTGGATAACAAGAGAGCTTCTTGCAGTGGGTTGGTGAGGTGATACTGTAGTCATGAGGGGCTACAGACAGATCAGGTGCCGCACAGTGTGGTATTCAGAAGCCTTACTAGTAAGATGACAGATGTGTGCTTTAGGGCACCGAGACGAGAAGCAGCTGAATTGATGACCGTACGGTCCATGCTAATTTGTTACATTTAATTAGTTGATTGATTGATGTGCTCTTCACTGTGAGCGAGCTGCTGTGCATGAAAATTCTGACATGGGATGGGAAGTACTGTATGTTCGCATCTGTGGGGTGGGGATTCTGCACAAGCCAATCTCCCCACTTACTGTCAGTTGGGGGAACACAGTGCCCAGAATTGAATCCAGAGGTGTTTGCTTGCGATTTTTCTAGCAACACTGAGGGACGAAAGAATGGATGGCAAGGATGTGGAGGGGGGCACAGTGAAGGGGCAAAGTGAAGGGGCAACAAAAACAGCACATGTGTACTCCCCATGTGTTTGTTTGCACTCCCCATCCTGGTTCTTGAACATACGTGCAGCACAGGCTGCTTCAAGCGATGCAGTGAAGGCTGGGAGACCTCTTGCACGCGCTAGACCATGTAGATCAGATGCACATACCGTATCTTCAGTTGAGAATCTCTCTCGCACTGAAGCTCTCTCCCATCCCATCCCACACCTTTCTACCACAGCGCCTTCACCAGTCTTACGGTACTGCTGTGAGTGGTGCACCGGCATTCAACTTGTCATTCGCCCTTCCTCCACCCTATGTATAACAGGTTCCTGGCAATCAGAAGGCGACAATGCCGCACTGCTACTGCTGGTGCTGCTTGTGCTGGTGGTGGTGCAGCGGCTGAGCTCCAGGAAGCTCCACACGAGATTCACCGGTGCTGCCTCAACCTCCTTCTCTCTAGTGACCGAACACAGAAAAGAAAAGAAAAGAAGAACGAATCATATATGACACATAAGTTGAGCAGAACTGAAGCCAGTGTGACCAGTGTGTAGTATCATAGAGGCGCCTGATGGTGGCCCCCCAGCGATAGCCACACCGCCACCACCACCCAGTGCACCGCCACACACGGCCACACGGATCCCACACTCAAATACAGCCAAGCGCAGCCGCCCCCGAGCAGGCAACACGCCAATAAAAACCCCGGATGCGTGAAGAGGCGCACGGCGGGCTCGCGGAAGAGCAGCGCGCACGCGGGGTGGTAGAAGACGAAGAGAGCCGTTGACAGCAGCCACCAGAAGAGCGCGAACGGGAGCGCCTCGTCGGGCGCCATGACGTCTGGAGATAGCTCCGCGGGGTGCGGGAGCAGGAGCACGCGGAAGAGAGTTTCCTCAAAGAGGCACGGGATGAACGCGATCTGCAGGAGCAGGAGCGGGTCGAAGCGCGCGTGCGGTAGGGAGAGCGCGTCGGACCATCGCGCGCAGAGGTAGATCGGCGGGGCGAGGAGGAGGAGGAGGAGGAGCGTGGAGAGGAGAGCGGGGCGGGGGAGAGGAGAGAGGAATGCGCGGGAGAGGCGGGAGGAGAGGAGGAGGAGTAGGTCCCAGGGGAGCGATGCGATCTCGGATAGTAGCGTGGGGGGATGGGGGAGAAGAGCTAGCGCGAGTTGAGGAGGGTCCATGGCTGTGGATCACTGGAGGCGGGAACCGTGGCGGACTGCAGGCTGGCACGCGTGATCTAGACCGAGCGAGATCTAGTCCACGCTCGAAAAGGCCGGAGGGAAAGCATGGCGGAGCGCGTTGGAATCACATTGAGATTCAGAGGAGCAATGGCCACCTGTCGCGTACTAGTCAAGCGGCAACTGCGAAGAGGATTCGGCCTTGTCGTCTCTCGGTAGGCGCCATCGCGGAGATGACGCGGTCCGTCGCGCTTGGCCTCTGGTCGGGTCTGGAGGTGCTGCTGCAGCTCCCAAGATTCAAGTGTTGTGAAAGCTGCGGTATAATGCGGCCCAGTTGCAAGTATGAGATCGTGCATGTAGGATATAAGGTACAGAATCCGACAATATTCAACTATTTTTTCCTATTTGTACGCAATACACGACGAACTTTCAGCCAGCACTTTCGTCCAATGAGCGGGTGCGCATCTGCTGTCGCTCCATGTCGCATCCAATTCCATTTGTCGTCCACGTCCACCCAGAAGTCCTTGGAAACTTCGCGGGGATCTCCCACTTCCTGCTCACCTGATTGGCTCTTGCGACATTCATTGCGACACCATCTAGATGTGATTTTTGAGGGCGTATGCCTGGCCGTAAAGCACCAGATTTTGGAGACTTCACACGAATTTCTCAACCATTCGTGTCGGAAACCCGTGATCTGTCAGTAAGCTAGTTGAGACACAAACGGCATGTGTCAAATTCAGGAATACTTCTGGGGACCTCAGGTCAAGAACAAACCAGCTCTCGAACTGCGGGCAGACCAGCTGCAGCGTACTTCGCACAGTGCCCGCACAAATTCGCCTCCACGAGCTCAATCTGCGACAGCAGTACGTTGCTCGCACGACGCCTAGTGGAGGCAGCGGTGGAAATTGGGATGGCGCTTTCATTGACAAATTTCGCAGTTGCCCCTCCGACGATGCGATCCCACCGTCGTGCTGCCACCCCATGCGAACGCTAATTCTGTCGCAGCAACCATGCAGGCAGGCAACCATCCTTCCCCATGCTTGCGCTTTTCTTCGTGCACCAGCTGGAAAGCTGAAGTTTCTCTGCCGAGCTTCTTGACATTTGAGATCGCGAATTCGAATCTCCGCCTAGACTGCCGCTTAGACAGATTTCACAGGAAAACTTGTTGGTCCCATTCGTCTCGTTTTCCCACCCGCTCTGAGACCCATGCGTGCGCAGCGTGAAAGCGAGGAAGCGCGGTAATTGTTGTCGGCGCAAGTTGCATCCTGTCACTTCGCCTCATGGCCCTTCAGGAAGTCACTCCGTCTTCCTCCGCCCCTGCCTCCTCTCCCTCCCCCGCCTCCCCCGCTTTTTCTACCCCTTCTCGCCTCGATCCCCCCTCTCCGTACCTCCCATCCCCGCTCGGTGCCTCTTCCGCGGGTCCCGCGCCCGACAACCCCATTTCCCCGCGATTCTGCTCCCCGCGCGCAATCTCTCCCCCGCCGCTTCCGCCTCCCGTTCCCCCGTCCCTCTGGGCGCGCGTGGAGCGCACGATCAACTCACTGTGCCACAACCGCTGGCTGGGGCTCATCTGCGGGCTATGGCTGCTCGCGTGCGCGGGGAGCTCCGCGACGTTCGCGATCTACTCGCCGGCGCTTAAAGCCGTCGGCGGGTACAACCAGCGGGAGGTGGACGGGCTCGCGGTGGCGAAGGACATGGGCGAGAGCGTGGGGTTACTGCCGGGGCTGCTGTGCGACGCGCTGCCCGTGTGGGCGCTCGTGCTCGTCGGGTCGCTGCACTATCTCGTCGGCTTTAGCGGGCTCTTCGCCGTCGCCACTCAGCGGATTCTGCCGCTGCCGTTCTGGCAGGTACGCGGCCAGGGGAGCGTGGGGAAGGAGGGATAGGAGATCGCGCGCGCAGGGGCGTGAGGGGAAGAGAAGGGGGATGGGCGGGGAGGTGGCTGTGGAATGGAGCATGGGGAGTGGGGATTATGGGGATGGCGGGACGGGAAGGAAGAGTGCAAGCGAATGCGGGAGGCGGGCGCGTGAGGGAGGAGACAGACCAAGGAGGGGCGGGGGAATGGGGCCGCATGGACGCGTACGGTAGTGCGAAGCCCGCGACACTTTAATGCCTTTCGTTTGTCGATCCGAATCGCTTTTTCGTTCCTCCCACATTGCCACCCTCACTGGTCACCCCTTTCCCCCACCCCTCCAACCTCCAACTCCCCTCTTCTTCCTCCCCGCTCCCTTTCCCCACCCCTTCCACTCCCCTCCCTGCATTCCCCCCCTCCCGCACCCAACTCCCTGCTGCGTGCCCGCCTCCCCCGCGACGCGCGCGCGGTCGCGCGCAGATGTGCGGGCTGATGCTGATGGGGTCGCAGGGCACGGCGTGGTTCAACACGGCGGTGCTCGTCACGTGCGTGCGCAACTTCCCGCGCTCGCGCGGCTCGGTGGTGGGGCTACTTAAAGGCGTCGTGGGGCTGTCGGGGGCCATCTTCACGCAGGTGTACGCCGCGCTCATCGCGCCGGATCAGGCGGCGTACCTCGGGTTCATCGCCGTCGTGCCGCCGCTCGTGTCGCTCCCCGCCATGACGTTCCTCAGGTTTGTCGGAATCGCGCCACGTGTGGATGGACGAATTTACGGAATTAGGAAGTGCCCCGCTTCCCCGCTCCGCCTCCCCTTCCTCCCAACCAACCCCCGCCTCCTCCCCGCGCCAACTCCCCTTCCCCCCCCTTTCCCCTTTCCCCCCCTTTCCCCTTCCGCCCCCTTTCCCCTTCCCCCCTCTTTCCCCTTACCCGCCCCTTTCCCCTTCCACCGCGCGCTGCAGGCCGTCGAAGCGGCTGCGCGCGGGGCACTGCACGGCGCACGAGACGGAGCGCGACGTGCGGCGGCGCGAGGAGCACGAGGCGCAGACGCTGCACACGTTCCTGGTGATCGCGCTGGGGCTCGCGGCGTACCTGCTGCTCGCCATGCTGCTCCACGACAGCAACTCCTCGCAACAGGTGCGGCGACGGGCGGGGTGGAGGTGGGCAAGGGGCAATGGGAAAAGGGGGGAAATGGGGAAATGGGGAAATGGGGAAATGGGGAAATGGGGAAATGGGGAAATGGGGAAATGGGGAAGTGGAGAGATGGGAGAGTGCTGGAATGGGGAATTGGAAAGAGGGAGGAGGGAGGAGTGGAGGAGAGGGAGAGGGGCGGAGGAAGTGGGGGAGATAAGTATGGACCGGGGCGGTTGGGTGGGAAGGAGGACGATGATGGGAAGGGCTGAGTGGCCATCGTGCTGTGCCTCACTGGAATCGGGATTGCTGCCTGCTCCCTCTCTCCTCCTTCCGGATGCTCGCTATCGCCACCAACACACATCCAACTCACCATTCCCCCTCTTCCTCCGTCTGCCCGTCCGTCTTGCGTACCCATTCTCCCTTCCTTCCCCCCAACCCGTTCCCCTCTTCCTTCCCCCCAACTCGCCCCCCACGCTCTCCCGCAACCCGTCCTCCCCTCTTGTGCAGTTCAACCGCGGCATTCTCGCGGGCATGGTGTCGTTCCTGCTGCTGCCGCTCGCCACCTTCCTCCCCCCGCTCGTCCCCACCTCCTCCGCGCTCCCCTCCACCGCGCTCACCCCCACCGCCTCCGTCACTCCCCCCAAGTCCCGCCGCCCCTCCGCGGAAGATGGGGGCGCAGGCGAGGGGGGGCTGGAGAGGAGTCGGACGTGGGACGGCGGGGAGGCGGGGGCAGCAGCGGGGGCAGCGGGAGCAGGGGGGGCGGGGGGAGCGGGAGGTGGGGAGGCGAGGGAGGAGCGGGCAGTGATGCTGGGAAGCTTCCCGGAGGATGAGTCACTTCTGGGGGGGGACAGGCGCGGCAGGGAGGGGGAGGGGACGGGGGGCGGGTTCCGGGGGGGAGTGTTGGAGCGCAGTGAGAGCTACGACTCTCTGCTGTCGGACATCAGCCGCGTCAGCTCCCTCGCTGACCTCCAGTCCTACTTCGCTCGCGGAGGAGGAGGAGGAGGGGGCGCGCTAGGAATGCCCTCGCCCATGGGCATGGGCATGGGCATGGGCATGGGTGGCGGTGGTGCCATGGGGGGTGCTTCGGGCGCTTACTGGGCGACGGAGGGGAGCAGCAGCAGCAGCATGGGCGCGGGTGGAGGGTCGTCGGGTGTGTTCCTCGCAGTCCAGGGCGTGGGGGGCAGCAGCAGTCCCATGGGCAGTCAGCAGGCAGGGAGCTGTAGCAGCACGGGAGGATATTATTACCCTCCGTCAGGCTCCATCCCCTCCGCCTCCGCCTCCTCCTCCTCCGCCCTCTCACTGGCGCCTCCCAGGGCCAGGCCGGTCTTCTCACAATCCACCTTCTCCCCGCCCGCGCCTGCCTTCACCATTGGCACCTCCCCCCCGCCTCCCTCACTCACCCTCGCTGCTCCCTCCGCGACCTCTGCTGCTGCACCTGCAGCTTCTGCTGGCGCTGCTGCCACAGTTCCACCTGCAGGTGCAGCAACAGGTGCGAGCCTTACCAGCGGTACTGCTACTACTACTGCTGCGTCCTCCCTGCGCAGCCCTGTGGGACTGGCAGCGGCCCTGGCACCAGCGTCACAGCGCTTCTCCTCGCTCCGCCCCCCTGCACAAGGGAGCACCTCTGACTCGGCGCGCAAGGAAGCGCCGGCGTCCCCATCTATGGGTGCTGGCGGTGCTGGGGACGTGTTGAAAGAGCCGCTCTTGATGCGGCAGCAGCAGGAGGAGGAGGGGGAGGGGGCAAGGCGGGGACCTGGGCCAGTCGCCGGAGCAGCAGCAGCAGCAACAGCAGCAGCAGCGCCATCCGCACTGCCTTCCCCTCCACCCAGCACCACCGCCTCCTCCCACTTCTCCTTCCTCTCCCGCTGCCTCCCCATCTCCTGTTGGCCCCTCCGCCCGTCCACCAGCCTCCCAACGCAGCAGCAGCTTCAGCAACACCATCACCACCACCACACAGAGGAGGAGCGGCGGCGCAAGCAAGCAGAACTACTACTGGCAGTGGGCGAGGGAGCAGTGCGCGTGGGAGGGGGCAGGCGCCGGTCAGGGCCGAGAAGAGGGCAGGACTTCACTCTGCAGCAGGCGGCAGTGAAGGCGGATTTCTGGCTGCTGTTTGTGTCGTTCCTGTGCGGCACGGGCAGCGGGCTGACGGCGATTAACAACCTGGCGCAGATGGGCGCGGCACAGGGGTACTCGAGTGTGCGTGTGTTCCTGTCGCTGCTCAGCGTCAGCAACTTCGTGGGGCGGCTGCTGGCGGGATATGCATCGGAGCATGTGGTCAAGTGGGTGCCTGGGGGTGTGGGTGCATGGGGCTGTGGGTGGCTGCGTGGGTTCATTTGTATGTGGGTGCATGTATGTGTCACTACACGGTGCAAGCACGGGCCACACACATGTGCACCATTGCGCCACACTATCCTGCCATTGCCATTGCCATTGCTATTTGCCATCACCACATTTGCCATTACCAACCCACCTTCCCTCCTCTCCTCCCCCCTCCTGGTCCACCCATGCTCCAACCCTCACCTCCCTCCTATCCTGCCCATTCCCCTCTCCTCTCCCCCCTCCGTCCCCCCAGGGATCACATGCTCCCGCGCCCCGTGCTTCTCCTGCTAGCGCAATCCCTCATGGCCGTAGGCCACATCTTCTTCGCCCTGGCATTCCCCTCCTCGCTGCATCTGGGGTCGGTGATAGTGGGGCTGTGCTACGGCGTGCACTGGTCCATCATGCCGGCCACGGCCAGTGAAATCTTTGGCCTCAAGCACTTCGGCATGCTCTACAACACGCTCACCGCCGCCTGCCCCATGGGCTCGTTTGTCTTTTCTGGGATGATTGCGGGGTATTTGTATGATCGGGAGGCGGAGAAGGATCATGGCGGGGGTGGGGGTGGGGGTGGCGGCAGGGTGGGGGGAGGGTGGGGGTTCAATGGGGTGTGGCCGTGGAGTGGGGTGAGTGCTGCGGCTAGTGCTGCTGGGGTAGGGGGAGTGGCAGGGCTGGCAGGGGCGGGTGGTGCATCACCTGCTGT
Organism: Closterium sp. Naga37s-1; assembly: GCA_947471745.1. Taxonomy (NCBI): domain Eukaryota; kingdom Viridiplantae; phylum Streptophyta; class Zygnematophyceae; order Desmidiales; family Closteriaceae; genus Closterium; species Closterium sp. Naga37s-1. The sequence goes on along the minus strand of CANJKZ010000271.1, from coordinate 205,425 downwards.
GGCGCACACGGTTGTTTCTGCTTCAGACTCTCTGTCCCGACGCGTCTTGCGTGCGACATCTGAAATTCTGTTGCATGGCAATAGCAGCAGCGCCAGCAGCAGCAGCAGTGTGGTGACACAGAGCATGAGCACCGTGGGCAGCGGCGGTCTGCATGGGGCGGAGTGGCCAGTGTCAGACAAGGTCGAGGAGTGCTACGGCGCGCACTGCTTCCGCCTCACATTCTTCATCATGGCCGCGGTGTGCCTGCTCGGGGTGTGCTTGAACCTCATCCTTATTCTGCGCACCCGTGTCGTGTATGCGTCACTGTATGCCCAGCCGGATGCAAAGGCGCAGAAAGAGGAGGCAGAGGTGCGGGCTGCTGCAAGAGAAGTGGTTTCAGCAGCAGCTGCTGCTGCACGGAGGGCCCAGTTAGAAGGACATGGAGGACGACGAGGGGTGGATCAATTAGCAATCCAGGGCCGAAGGGCCTAGCATTGTTTGGGCACAACGATTTCAAGGACAAAGTGGCTTCGTGATGACATGTACAATGTGCTGTTACATTACAAAGCAGCTGAATTCTTCAAGTTGATTCAATTCTTGTTCAGAAGTCAAACTTCCTCGCCGAGCATCCCAATAGGAGCATAAAGGACAACAGAAAATGGATCTTTTGTTTGAGTAAGAAATCTATTTACCACGGCTGGTGTTTCTGGTCTGTTAGTCGGTCGCAGACAGTTTTGCGTGAAACCTTGTATGGAGGAAGGACGAGGTACCAACTGTGGTTTATGTGCTCTGGTGGAACCGCTCTGCGCAGAAACTGCTCGTGACGTGATACGCTGTGATATAAGCTGCTCGTTAGTATCATCTCGCCGTCATTGGCTTCTCCTAGCCCCTTTACCTGCGGCGCGGATGTCGGATCGCAGATGCTAGCTTAGGGTGCCAAACCCCCCTGCAACAGGTCAGCCGGAAACGAATTCCGTCAGCACTCGCATGATTTTGTTTTGTCGAACCCAGAAACCTGGTTCCTTGAAGCAAGGCATTTTAGAGTGGAGCTTTATAATGGCTGTTACCAGGAACCAACGAACGGGAAAATCTAGTCGAAAAAGAGAGAGTCGTGAACGCCCGTACCCCCCTTCCTTTCAAACAAAATCGAGTGGTTATCACCATGCACTGTACTTTTTCAAATCACCAGCCTCTCGCTCGTTCTGCCAGCTCTTCTCCTGGCGAGCGCGACTCGAGCGAGATGTTCACCAATTCGCGGGAGTGATTGAACGAAACAGCTGAGGTGAGTCGTGCCAAGGATCCAAGACCACCTCCATCTGTGCCGTGCTGTGTCGCTCAATGCTCACTCTTCTCTTCTCCCTCACCACCACCACTCTACTCCAGCCCACCCACCCACCACCGACAATCCCTCTCCCTGGTGCTAAAGCATTGCTCAAATAGCTCCCCGTTATCTAATGACAGAAACCCTTCTTCGTATCATCAGTCAATTGTGATCAGAACTCAAGCGAGCGCTACGCAAGGCGGTTTTCCAAGCAGGAGCTGAATCTGATGCTCACGGCTTCAGAACCCTATCTTCCACCTCGTGGCCTTCCATCTTGGCGCTCACAACTGACAAGTAGTATTCCCACGTACTTTTTTACCATGCAGAAGTAACATGGGCAACGTGAAGAGCAGATTGCGACGAAGTAGCTCGTCGTCGTCGTCGTCGTCGTCGCTGTCGTCGTCCGCCTATAGCGATCACTCGCCAGCCTATCCTCGCCGCTTTCGCGACTTAGGGCGACAGAAGTCAGAAAGTGCGGTAGCAACCAGCCGTCTAGAAAAGTCACGCGCCTCTCGCGCTGCGTCCTTGCGGCGTGCGGCGCTTCCCATGAGCGGCATTATCTTAGAAGGTCTATGTGCAGGTGGTTTAAACCATGACATCGTCTGTGCGTCTGACAGCGACGCTTCTAATCACAGCACCAGTCCGGCTCGGCGCGCTACAGGAACCACTGCCCGCCTACACAGACAAATCAATACGGAGAGTCCTTCGCCCAGCTTCGGTTCACCGACTCATGATTTTATCGAGAAGAGAGTGGATGCGTTTTGTGACGAGTGCGACACAGAGAGCCACCTGACACCACCTCACAGTCGGAGCAGCCTGAGCCTTTGCCTGCCGTTCGATCTCTGCAGCCGATCGTGTTCGTCGAGCGACTGCAGCTCCCCTGCAGCCCTCATTTTCCCCGCGCATCCCGGCGAGCCCCTATCCAGATACGTCCCCACAGGCCACACGCTCGGTCGCGGCGCCTTTGGCACCGTTCGCGTGTGCCGAGACTCCGCAACAGGCGGCGAGGTCGCAGTCAAGACAATATCGAAGCGGGTGTTAGCACTCGACAATCCGGATTTCGCGGATGACTTCCGCCAGGAGGTGGCAATCATGCGGCTCGTCTCCCGCAGTGAAGTGAGTGGCGTGGTGCGGCTGCTGGATGTGCGGGAATCGCGCGACCACGTGCATCTCGTCATGGAGCGGTGCAACGCCGGGTCGCTCTCGGCCCTGATCAAGTCGCGCCAACGGCTACCTGAGCACGAGGCTGCTGACGTCATCAGGCAGCTGCTGACGACAGTAGCAGGGCTTCACAAAATAGGAGTGATCCACCGCGACTTAAAGCCGGAGAACGTGCTGCTGTGTTGCAGCAATACTAGCTGCATGACCACTGCTGACTGCCAGACTTGCAGTCGAACGGGAATAGACGCGATCAGCGGTGTTTCTAGCAACAGCGGCGACACAGCGCGCGAGGATTGCGCAGAGAGAGGACGGCGGAGAAGCGAAGATAGCAGTTGCTCGAGCAGCGAGAGCGGCAGCACCAGCGCTAGCGCCAGCGGCAGCCCTAGGGTACCCTCCTGCCCGAGCGGCGGCAGTTGCGACGACAGTGCTTGCAGCAATGGCGGATGCAGTTGGCCGAGCAGTCGTGGCGGCGCGAGATCCTTATGCCACTGGAGCGTAAAGCTCGCGGATTTCGGCCTCGCCGTCTGCCTCCCCGCGCCGTCCGCGCAGATCCGCGGAGTGGCGGGCACGGCGTTCTACATGGCGCCGGAAGTGGCGCGCGGGCGGCTGTACGGGCGGGAGGCGGACATGTGGTCGCTGGGCGTGGTGCTCCACGTGCTGCTGTCCGGCCGCCTCCCTTTCTACGGACGCACCGAGGACGAAACGCGGAAAAAGGCATGTGCGGGCCACGTGGTGTTCTCAGATAAGTACTGGGCGGGAGTGTCTGGGGCAGCGCGGCAGGCGGTGCTGCAGATGCTGACGGTGGAGCCAAGGTGGCGGGCGACAGCTGAACAGGTGCTGCACTGTGACTGGCTGAGGGAAACAGGGCAATGCTGAGATCATGTCAGTCGGAAGCAGGAACAATCTACAGTTCTCCACCTAGATACGACGATCCCTGCTGCACAGAGAGGGTGCTCTTTGCAGTGGTGGATGGGCGGAGCTGCACTACAGCACTGAGCACTGGGGACATCCTGAGAGCCGTTCATGCCTTAATACCATACTCTTCATCACTACGTACCTGGTTCAGGGATGTTTCCAATTTAATCAGGAGGGTGCGCACCTGCCTGTGTATCATAGGTTTGCCGTGTGGCATATGCTCATAAATGAGCCTGACCCGTTATTAAATCCTCCATACAAGCAGCACCAGGTGAATGTGCGCCTGTATCTTGCTGCATTCTGCACGTGTGCCATATAAAGCAGGGTACTCGGTTGCTGTACTACTACTGTATGTGCTATCCCATAGGACAGTTGTACAAGGCCAGGCAGCAGGGCTCCGAGTTTAAAACCAGGGTGCAACTTCTTAGAGACAGTAGGGGGACATGTGAGTAATTGGCAGATAGCACCCCTGCTTATATGCTCGTCATTACCGGTAGTAAAGCGTTGCAGTGCAGTGTGCAAGTCATGGATTCTTCCCACAGACCAAACCCTAGTGCCAATACAGCAGCTTACAAAAGCCGTAATAAATATTATAGCTCACACCGGCGGTTCTAAAGTGTTCCTGAATCCCTTGATCTATAAAGAAAAGGGGTCAGAAAATCCCTCAAGAGTGCCCCGTACTCACTCAAAAAGAGAAAACACAAGGACAAACACACGGAAACTGCAACAGGTGTGACAGTTGCACCTGCTTCATTTACAGAGAGCAGCGCCCTTATCGCCCATCATCTAGGCACGTACGCAACCCTCAAGATATACAGTCGCACCACGTCGTATCTGGGCGGATGCATGGAGCAAAAGCAGCTCACAGAGCAGCAAGCAAGCACACGGAGGAGCAAGAGTGATCCCCACAAGGGCATGCACTGTTCCACACACAAGCTGTGAGCAACCCACCCTCCAGCCACGCCCTGTCTCCACACCACTATTACCACTGCCAGTCACACACGCATGCACTTCACCTTGCAGTATAACGCCACGTCAGCATGACACACCCTTGCCATGAGCACCCTCCTGCACATTCCAGCACCTCTTTGCTCTGTACCCTGCCTGTTTAGTACTCACCACCTCCATCTATACAACCCCACATCTCCTCGCTCCATGCCCCTCCTCATGCTCCTCCTCACCCCCTTCCTGAGATGCTCCTGCTTCTGCCCCATCTGACACTGCCACTGCCACTGCCTGAAAAGGACCAAGGCAGCAGCGAGGACGTGCTGCGACGGTGCGACGCCTGCCCGTTGGATCCCTGCATATCCACGCTGCCTGTCGACCCGCTATACTCCCCCCCTCCGCCCCACCGGCTGCTCAGCCCCATGCTGCTCTCCCCCGCGCCTCCCCCCCCTCTAACGCCCGCGTCTCCCCCCAGCTGCGCGGACAGCTTCACCACGTGCCACTGGTTGTCCGCTGGAACCGACCCGAACCGCTCCCGCGCCTCCAGCGTACACACGAACTCCTCTGAAAACCCCTGCTGCTGCTGCTGCGGCTGCTGCTCTTGCGACCCCACGCCCTCCCTCTCTTCCCCCGCCGCCGCCGCGGAGGACGCGCCAGTGTGGTGGAGGCGGCCGCGGAACTGGATGCAGTGCGCCGCGGGGAAGGAGCCCTGCGACGGCACGAACCACGCGCGGCAAGGCGCCGCGGAGAGCTCGAGGGAGACGTCGGGGCGGTTCTTCTTGGTGGCGACGCAGCTCAGCGTCAGCGCGTCCACCCAGTCCGCCGGCAGCTCGTACTCCGTCGGCGCGCGCGCGCGCTTCGCGCGGTTGAACGCGCCGGGGGGCCCGTCGATGGGGGGGAAGCCGGTGGCGACGGAAAAGAAGTGGTGATAGGGCTTCGTGCCGCTTAGGTCTGCGCGCGAAAGGGAGGGGGGAGGCGGAGGGGGGGAAGGGAAGAGCAGGGAGGCAGGGAGACGAGGAGAGAAGCTTCAACGGAGGAGGAGACGATTCCGAGAGGCAGAAGGAGAGGAGGCAGGGGGACAAGGGGAGCCCTCCGAGATTTACCTTTGAGCGAGCAGGAAAGCACCCAGAAGCTGTTTTGAAAAACGTCGATAGCGAACACCAGCTGGTCCGCCGTCAGCGTGCGCGCTTTTGGCCTCAGCGGCCACCACCGCTCGCGCCGCGGCCTCTCAACCGGCGCGCAAACCTCCGAGTCCGACAATCTGCGATTGACGCCATTCGCGCTGCGTCTGCTTGTCCTGTCCCTGCCCAGCAATGAGTTTCCGGGACGTGGCACTTGCCCGTGACTACCCGAACCCATCCCACGGTCTGCCGAATAAGACGACACGACGGAAAAAGACGCTGTACCTCCGGAGCTATCCTAACTGCCAGCACGACGACAGTCGCTCGTCGCTTGCGCGCTGTTAGAACGACAAACTCACAGCTCTGCTGCCCGTGCGCAAAATCAGGTTGCGCTGCGTTACCCTCGGACGGAGTTCACGCAGACATCCCAAAATGCGTGGGGTCGGGGTGGCAGCTTTTTTAGGGTTTGCGAGAGAGTAACTCTCCAGAACTTACCCGCAGGTAGCATTTCGGGGTTCGCGGCTCGGGAATCAGTGGGCTGCATCAACTACGAAGTTTCGACCAGTTCCTCGCGAGCGATTTTATTGGTCGAACGCTTTCCACCAGATCCACGAAACTTCCCTTGAGACCCTTCGAATGATTTCTATTGGACATTCGATTCGAACCTACTGCTCGGTAAGTTTACGGCCCAGTTCGGCTGGCGTTATGGCCCTTGTGGCCTTTTTAACGGGACTCGAAAAACGCAGGTCGAAATAACGACGAAGCCAAGATGCGCTAGCTTTGTAACTTCGGAATAACGGGGTTGAGTGTTCGGCAGGCGTTAACAATGATGGCGTTATGGGCGCTGAACATTCGAAGAGGCCAGAGTGCAGTTGCTCTGCTGGATCGCACAATCTCTGTTAACTGCCCTGACAACTGTTACTCCTGGCGAAAAAAATTCCGATAGGGGAAACGCACCCCTCCAACCTCGTCCTCCTACGCTAAAGGAACCAGACACATTTCGCCAAAGCAAGACTCTTCCCTCTAGAGCCGTGACCAACATATTTCAACCCTAATACGAGTGGATGATGTGTCTGATTTGTTTGTGGATGTGTGGTTGAGTCTCAATGTTTTGAATGGGCAAGAAAAGGGGTATGAAAGCTGGGGTTTGTTTTTGTCAGGGCATGGTGTGGTTGCCCCGGATCAGTGATCTGTCGCATGGTGGTGGCTCTCGACGATGGACCATGCGGCGGATCACTGGTGCGTCTGTTTGCCAGGGGCGACGGATTCCTGGAAGCATCGAAGGGCTGAAAACACCAGCATTTAGAGGGCTGTTCGGCTGGCGTTTTCAACCGCTCAGGCTCGGAGTAGATCCGCTTATATCGAGCCTTGATAACCTCTCAGACGGTTATCACGGAAGGTTCCAGGGTGGTCGGTCTACTGTAGCCTGTCCCCGAGCCTGCGAAATTAACGCCTGCCGAACCGGGCCTAGGTTTTCGAAAAACTCCTTCCAAGAAGCAGCGGCTTTGAGAAGGTTTGGCACAAATGCAGATACGTGACCCGCACAAGAGCATCTCCGTTCCAGTGTACAGTGATGATTGCTATTGAAATATCTTGTTCTTATGTGCATGAATTTTGTACACAGCTTATATTGACACCAACATATTCTATTGGGTTGATTTGCATGCGTAACTAAAGCAGTTAAACACTCTGATCTTGTCTGTTGTGATTTTTCGGACGTTAAATTCACTACATAATTATTTCTGCTACTTATATTTAGGTGCATTGTTAGGGAATGGTGGAAACAAGGTGGAAACAACCGGGGTAAGGGGGGCAGGGCTATAGACAGTGAGTCGTAATAAATGCGACTACTTTTCCAAATACAACCTGCACTATAGTACCTGGTATAGAGTATCAGAAGCTACCGCACCATCCAGTGAAGCATTTTCATCACCACGCATACGGGTTCAATAGTTTCAGCGTGGTCCTCTTAAAGAGAGGAACTATGTGCTCAGCCCTCAAGATGGCATCAATGTGCACGACGCGATAGGCATCAGCCCTACGACGGCAGGCCAATTTTACGAAGGCTGTGTCTTCGTCCTTTCCTCTCACGTCCAGGAGCTTCACGTACGCGAGTGGCTGTTTCTCTATCTCCCGTCCAGCTCTGGTTTGGACATGGAAAAGCATGAGGAGCTGGGCATACACAACATCTGACCCCCCTTGAGTACGGTTACTGACCATACTCCCGTCCAGAGCTACATAGGAAAACCATGGATTCCCATGGAAAGCCACGGTTGCCCTTGCATAGTGAGCATCGGTCAAATCATTCCTTGGGAGTGCAACTGCAGAATGCACCTGCATAGGACGAGAAAGTTTGGGATGGCGAATGCAAAAGTTTCATTCTTCGGGAAATACAAACTTCAACGTCGGCAATATAAAAGTGACAGAGTTTAGAATAACACTGCGCATAATGGTGGTCATGGTAGGTGAGGTGTTTTTCTTACATGGACGATGTCATTTCGAATGCCACGTTCAGCGAGGGCTATTGTGATATCGTTCATGGCGCTGCCGTGTTGCTCCAACAGCCCTTGCCAGAGTTTCTCCGCTTTTGGACCATCAACAACATGTGGAAGTGTCATGGCTGTGCTTGTCGCCGTGAGAACAGGGTTTTTGTTCCTTTCAGCCTGGACGTTGAAATAAAAAGGGATAGGGGAAGTTGCACATGTATGGCATGATGTGTGTTTGTGAAAGTGGCAAGGCATTCCTTGCTGGCCTTACAACCAGCAATGCATGCAATGATGCATGTGTGTGAAATGAATGGCATGGCATTCCTTGCTGGCCTTACAACCAGCCATGCATGCAATGATGCATGGCTGTGAAACGAATGGCATGGCATTCCTTGCTGGCCTTCCAACCAGCCATGTATGCAATGATGCATGGCTGTGAAACGAATGGCATGGCATTCCTTGCTGGCCTTACAACCAGCCATGCATGCAATGATGCATGGCTGTGAAACGAATGGCATGGCATTCCTTGCTGGCCTTACAACCAGCCATTCATGCAATGATGCATGTGTGTGAAACGAATGGCATGGCATTCCTTGCTGGCCTTACAACCAGCCATGCATGCAATGATGCATGGCTGTGAAATGAATGGCATGGCATTCCTTGCTGGCCTTACAACCAGCCATTCATGCCATGATGCATGTGTGTGAAATGAATGGCATGGCATTCCTTGCTGGCCTTAAAACCAGCAATGCATGCACTGATGCATGTGTGTGAGATGAATGGCAAGGCATTGCTGGCCTTGCAAGCAGCCATGCATGCAATGATGCATGTGGGTGTAAATGGCAAAGAATGTCTTGCTGGCCTTACCTCCAGCCATGCATGGCATGATGCATGAGAGACGACACGAGAAAGGCATGTCATGCTGGCCTTACCACCAACAACGCATGGGATGATGCATGAGACACGACACGGGCACAGCATTCCATGCTGGCCTAAACACCATCCATGCATGGCAATGATGTGTGAGTGTGAAATGCACTCTAGCTACGAAGATCGCATGCATACATGGGCACCAAGAGGAAAATGGAGAAGGGGACAGAGGAATGGCGGACACACTGCATGTAGAGGGTTGCGTTTGGTATCACACCTTCATTATGGCAGTATCACGTCCTGGCAGGTTGTTGAAAACTGACGGCAAATCCAGCAGTGCGCATCTCATTTCAGACGACCGCATGATGGCATCGTCGTAGTTACGGTAGTTCGATGCGCGGAAAGGTCGTTTGCAGGATGTTGTGTGGGCGTTCTCGAAGAGCTCGGTGCAGTACTCTCCGGGTGCACCAGCACGTCGGACTGCATCAGGGAAGTGGACAAGCTTGTGCACCTTGACAAGAAGCCAGCCATGCCCGGCCCTTGGGAGGTTGGTCCTGAGCAAGCGCACCAACCTGATTTACACACAGAAGTGGGGTGGGGAACAAAGGGGATAGGATGTGGGGTACAGAAGGAAGTGGGTTGGGAAACAATGGGGAGTGAGGTGAAGAACAGGGGGAAGGGAGTAGGGTAACAGGGGGGAAGTGAGGTGGGCAACATTGGGAAGTGAGGTGGGCAACAGGGGGAAATTTTGAGGGGAACAGGGGGAAGTGAGGTGAGTAACAAAGGGAAGGGAGGACTTACTCTTTGGTGTCCACGGTGTACTGGCGCAAGAGACTCTCCGGATAGACTGGTGCACGGAAGTATGTGTGAAACCACTTTACGAAAAATTGCAGGACAGCCATCTTGATTGGTGCTTTCAGTAGCCCATCGGACATAATAAGCAAGACCACCTGTTCCATAAACAATACGGGTTGGTTACGTCATTGTGACATCAAATTGCAACTCAATGAAAGGCTCTAAGGACTCAACCATAGAGAACACCAACATTCGCACTCACACACCCGAATCACGGCCGCATGCTCCGCCGCAGAATAGTTGGCTCCTGGATTGAAATAGTGACCGTCAGCGGGTAACTTGTATGAGGAAAACCTCTCCTCCTTCGCTAGGACACCGAGTCGCCTATGATATTTGAAAAACGGGATGGGGGAGGGGGGTTTGGGTGTAGAGGTCCAGGGTGGAGGGATAGAGGGAGGGAGGGGGGAAGGGGACAGGCGGAAGAGGGATAGGGAGGGTGGAAAAGGCATACAGATTGTGGTTGATTAAGTCATCAATATCACATTGCACATAGCAGCAAGACAAACACACCTGTTCATTTCGTTTATGTCTTCACCATGTACCACCTCTTCCAAAATGTAGCGCCACACGCCAGCGAGTACAACATGTAACACATCCAGCATGATAGCCAAGTAGGGGTTGCCCCAAGGGTCGTGGATCTCATGCGCGCGGTTCACATTCCAGAGGAAGCTCTGCAAAACGTGGATGAAAAAAAAAAAAACAATAATGAGTCCAGTACTGAAACGCACCCTCTCAAGCCCTTACCCTCCAATGCAAGAGAGGTGTGAGCGAGGATGACGGGAGGACGGTATGTCAATCAACCCTACACCCTCCAGTACACAAGAGGTTTGAGTGAGGGTGAGGGGTGGAAGGTAAGCTCTCTGCCCTACACTCTTCGATCCATGGGAGGCACGAGTGAGGCTGAGGAAGGGGCAATTATGTACGTACGGGGATGGGATGTGTTGAATAAGCGGTCCGCCACTCCGTGCTTGCCGTCATGAGCCATTGTTGGTGCTTCACGGTCCGCCATTGAAATGACGCTGGTTCCATGTTTGCAAGGTCATCCTTATGCACGTAACAAACCGAGCAGGGACGGTTCGAGGCGTGTTGCATCGTGCTGGTCACACGACTCCCTTCAGGGTAATCGGCAACATACGAGTATAGCTTCGGCCAGACGGTGTAGACATTCCCAAACGGATCTGTTAATGGTAAGGAGCTGGGGAAGCATTACAACCATGGAGATTGGGGGGTATAAGAAGATTTATGAGAAATGCACTCATGCATGGCAACCTCACTCACTGCCATGCGTGGCAGGATGAGTAAAAGCGTTATGAGCAATGGACCCATGCATGGCAGCCTATGGTTCCCTGACATCATGCGTCAAATGGTGATGAGCAGTCCACCCATACATGGCAGCCTTACTCACTGCCATGCATGGCATGATGAGTAAAAGCGTGATGAGCAATACACCCATGCATGGGAGCCTTACTCACTGCCATGCATGGGTGATTGGCAAAAAGCGTGATGAGCAATGGACTCATGCATGGCAGCCTTACTCACTGCCATGCATGGCATGATGAGTAAAAGCGTGATGAGCAATACACCCAGGCATGGGAGCCTTACTCACTGCCATGCATGGGTGATTGGCGAAAAGCGTGATGAGCAATGGACTCATGCATGGCAGCCTTACTCACTGCCATGCATGGCATGATGAGTAAAAGCGTGATGAGCAATACACCCATGCATGGGAGCCTTACTCACTGCCATGCATGGGTGATTGGCGAAAAGGCGTGAGGAGCAATGGGCCCATGCATGGCAGCCTTACTCACTGCCATGCATGGCATGATGAGTAAAAGCGAGATGATCTAGCGAGTACAAGGCTTGGATTAGTGGGATTCATGTGTACAACAACCAAAAACGGTGTGAGGACGTACCTCTACAGGGTCAATAAATTTGACCTTGAACATCCTGTGCCACCCCGAAACGCTAACATTTTCGGTTTTGTAGCGCCTTTTCTCAATGCCCAGCTTCTCCAGAGCGTATTTATCGACCGCATGCTTCGTGTTCCAATTCTTCAATGCTTTTATGTCAAATCCGGCGTGCTTGATGAGCTTGAAAAACCACCACACGTCATGCGCGCTGAGACCGACTCCCTTGTTGCATGAAGCTAAGAACTTGAAGGTTTCCAACAGCGTGTCGAACTCCGGTGTCTCTTTGGGTTCGTCAACGTCGGCAAAGGAGGAGTTGGCGTCGTGGAAAACCTCCTCACGGTCACATTCCATCGCTGCCGCTGAGAATGGCGTTTCCACATGGTGCGTGTCTTCTGTCGTCGCCACTCCAACGTCGGGAATGACACTGGAGTTGTATGGGATTCCCGGAAGCACGTCATTCTCAGTGTTACGAGATTTATTTGCTCTTGCACGCGCATGAGCAAGCAAGCATTTGTCGCTGCGCTCGTGGTTTGAGAGTGCAACCTCGTTGTCGAATGAAACCTCACAAGTCTCGCAGCTGAAACCATCTGTCGGCAAAAATACCCTTTCCATCTCGCAGCATCCGTGAGGCATTGGTGATTCAAAGCTAGATGTCACGTCAAGGCGTTCGGCGTGAAGCACCAATAGAAGTAGTGCTATAGCGCACCGTAGCCGTATGGCATGAAGATTAGGGCCCATTGAGAAGAGACCACATTACAGAGGGTTCTGAAAAGAACTGTGAATCAGCCAGGCTTGCTCTGATTATGAATGGGCTTCTAGACTGTTGTGCGTACTATCTGTGAGAGAAATTTGGCTGGGTAGGGAAGGGGGGAAGGGTGACGGGTTTCTTGCTGGAGTCGCGAGGCTTCTGGTTACTTGGTGGGCTGGCAAGGGCTGGGATTAGAACTGTACTAGAGTCTAGCTGCATTTGATTGGTTGGAGTACAGGGAGTGGCTGAGATTTGTCGCCAGAGCGAGTCGCATTTCCAAATCCGAGATTTGAACAACCAAATCACTCGCAAACCCTTCATTGAGGTGTTCGATATTATAGGTAGCTCTATATGGGTTTGCAAAACAGATACAGACTGTTTTGGATATACCCGATGTAAGGCGCTTGAGATCTCTGTACATTGTATTAGTGGTATTGTTCAGGCATCAGCCATAAAAGAATGTTATGATTGCTCATGTCAAGTCAGAAATATAGACATGAATAACAACAGCAGAATACATGTCCCATCAGGCATTGTCAAGCTTAAGTGGTGTTTTTTTCAGAATACATGGCGTGATTATGCTCGTAGGTTTTGTTGTTTGAAAAATAGGTGCCCTGTAGTGCCAGCGCGCCTTAGTCGTCTCGCGGCTTGTGACGACGTCCGTTCAGATTTGTGGCTCACAGCTTGGACAGGTTGCGTTCGGAGGTGCATTTGGACAGGTTACGCCACGGACTGTTTTGTAAACTTAGCATCTTAACGTCATTTACTGAGTCGCGCTTGTTAGAGGCGTGTAACCGGGCGCGCGCCATGCTAGTAAAATACCGTATCACTTGTGAAGTCGGTATCGTTACGGAAAACGAATACCAGCGTCTCGTAACAGGCTGAAGGAACTCCGAGAAGACGCTGATAACAGATGGGAATGAACGGGTGGTGCTCTGCCGATCTGATGCTGGAGTTGGTAATTAAATATCGCGTTGCGGTCGTTATCGTGTCCTCTAAAAACACGTAGAAACCGTGAAAAAATCGGCGGGAATTGTGATGACTAGTAAGTCAGCAGGTAATGAACGGGTGGTGCTCTGCTCTCGTTCTATCGTGCGTATTTGAAGAAGAGAGTGAAGTTGAGAGCCTACTCCCCGCAGGCCCAGCAGGTCAGGCTACGTGAAGTTTGTTGAATACACCTGCCTGGCAACACGCTCGAACAAGCACATGTTCGTGACCAACAACCAACGGAAACAGAGCCGTCACCCAACCAGCATGTCAACACCCTCGTTACAAAACGGTTAAAAACCTTGATATTTCATAAACAACGTTACATATGAAGACAATCATGAGTAATCATTAGTATAAAACCAGGTGTCACTAATTATATAAAAAGGGCGTCAACTCAATATGGTTCCATTCGCACTAATGACGTAGTATTGAACAACGAATGATGTGAAACCGTGCGAGTACAGACTTGGACTACAGATGATGCCGTTTCGACGCTGCGTTGCTCATTTTTGCAGGGTTTCTTCACACCACTGGGTCATGAATGATATTAGAAGGGTGTCAAATCATCTTGGTGCCATTCGCACGACTGGAGAACGAGTGACGCAGTTGTGAACGTCGAATGATGTGAAACCGCGCAAGTACAGACCTGGACTGCAGATGATGCCGTTTCGACGCTGCGTTGCTCATTTTTGCAAGGTTTCTTCACACCACTGAGTCATGAATGATATTAGAAGGGTGTCAAATCATCTTGGTGCCATTCGCACGACTGGCGAACGAGTGACGCAGTTGTGAACGTCGAATGATGTGAAACCGCGCGAGTACAGACCTGGACTGCAGATGATGCCGTTTCGACGCTGCGTTGCTCATTCTTGCAAGGTTTCTTCACACCACTGAGTCATGAATGATATTAGAAGGGTGTCAAATCATCTTGGTGCCATTCGCACGACTGGCGAACGAGTGGCGCAGTTCTGAGCGTCGAATGATGTGAAACCGCGCGAGTACAGACCTGGACTGCAGATGATGCCGTTTCGACGCTGCGTTGCTCATTTTTGCAAGGTTTCTTCACACCACTGAGTCATGAATGATATTAGAAGGGTGTCAAATCAGTTTGGTGCCATTCGCACGACTGGCGAACGAGTGACGCAGGTCTGGACGTCGAATGATGTGAAACCGTGCGTGTACAGACCTGGACTGCGGATGATGCCGTTTCGACGGTGCGTTTATTTGTCTTGCAACTTTTATTCCCAGAAACTGAGACACTTATGATGCTATACATTCGTCACCCCAATTAGTTGTCGTTCCCGAAATGTTATGGTTTTCAACTGGACCTTTTGAGTGAATGTTTACCGTTTTATATATACAAAACTAAATGGTTTGTTTTTCAAACAATTCTGAACCTACACCCAACCCCCCTTCATGAACTCAACCTCAGCGGTTGGATGTGCTGAGGGTTTCATTATCGAGGGCTAGGAGAGCTTCACGCGAGCCCTGAAACAAACCTGGGCGTTGTTCCTTGTCCATCTCCTTGCTCGACGTTTTCAAACCCTTGGCCTTGCTTGAGAAGAAACGAGGAATGCAATGACTAAGTGAAAGTTGGGTACAAGAAGCAAACCCTAGACAACTGTACCCCATATGTGCTACCCCACTATAGCCTACAGTAGCTATGTCATATAAATCTGACACACCCCCATAGGCAAAGTGGGGGAGAACAAGGGGTCACAAGACCAGTCAAGCAAAGCAAAGCAAAAACAAGCTCAGGGTGGATCACAAAGTCACCACACATTCCGAGCACAAGTTCAAGGCCACAAGGCCAGTTTACAAGCAGGAGTACACATATATATAAAAAAGGCTAGACAAACAAGAGCAGGTATATATATATGTAACAGTACAAGCAAGGTCAAGAGGTGAGCAAGTGAGGCAAGGTAGGCACAAGGCCCAGCTGAGTACAGAAGCGCTGATGGTCACAAGGCGCAAGTGCCTTGGTGAAGATATCAGCAGTGTTGGCCTCAGAGGCCACGTACGCAAGACGCAGCTGGCCACGCTGCTGCAGCTCACGAGCAAGAAAGTAGCGGAGAGCAATGTGCTTCGTTCTGTGCTCCAGTCGCTGCTCCCGACACAAGGCCAGCATGGCCTTGTTGTCTACGTACAGCACTGGAGGAGAACGAGGCAACTCTCCGAGGTCAGTCAGCAGGTAGGTGAGCCAGCGAAGCTCCTGTGCAGCCATGGCTCCTGCGTAGATCTCAGCCTCACAACTGGAGCCGAGAACAGAAGACGAGCGAGTAGCCCGCCACGAAACAGAGCCGGAACCAAGGCTGAAGGTGTAACCCTGTGACGACCGCTGCGTAGCCTGGTCGTCAGCCCAAGAAGCGTCTGCGTGCCCAGTAAGGACCACTGGACTCTGCCCTCCAAGCACAAGCCCCATGCCCGACGTACTGCACAAGTAGCGCAACACCCTCTTCGCTGCAGCCATGTGCTCCGGTCTGTGTCTCCCAGGAGCAACATAGCGTGCAAGAATGCTAAGAGGGTATGCAAGGTCAGGTCGTGTGCAGGTCATCAGGTACATGAGGCAGCCAACAAGCTCTGGGTACGGGCCACTCGACTCTACGGACTCATCCGAAGGCAGAGCTGAGAGCGAGTGGCGAGTAGGCAGAGGAGTGGCCTGAGGCGAGGAGTACGTGAAGCCGAAGCGCTGAAGGACCTGCTGCACCATGTGTGACTGAGTCAGGGTAATGGTGCGGCGTGCTCTGTCCCGAGTGATCTGCAAGCCAAGGTAGCTGCGCAGTTCACCCAGGTCAGTGCACGTGTGTCTCTTCTGCAGCTCGGACTTCACGTGGGCTAGTCCAGCAGTGTCAGCTGTGGCAAAGACCAAGTCGTCGACGTACACGAGGATGTAGAACGGCGGCAAAGAAGTGTCGGTGCGCAGAAACAGCGACGGGTCGGCAGTAGAGGGAGCAAACCCAAGAGCTGCAAGTGTAGTCCTCAGTGTGTCGTGCCACTCACGCGGTGCCTGGCGGAGACCGTAGACTGGCCGCCGTAGGCTCCACTGGGTGCCAGGAGGAAAAGACCCAGTGAAGCCAGGTGGGCGACGCAGCCAGATCTCCTCGTGCAGGCTGCCCTGCAAGAAAGCAGTGCTGAAGTCAAGAGAGTGTAGCTCGTAGTCACGGTGAGCAGCTACGTGCAGCAGTACCCGAAGAGTGGTCATCTTCGGGGTGGGAGAGAAGGTCTGAAAGTAGTCAACTCCCTGCCGCTGACTGAAGCCACGAGCCACGTAACGCGCCTTGAAGACAGGCGGAGAACCCGGCGGTCGCTTCACCCTGAAAATCCACATGCCACTGACGATGTTCGCCCCAGGAGGGGGAACAGCGTCAACGTAGGTGCCTGTGGACTTCCAGGAAGCCATCTCTGCGTCCATAGCTGCCTGCCACTGAGAGGAGTAGGGACCCTCTATCGCCTCCGCGTAAGAGCGCGGAGTCGGGATATCAAGTGCATCCGGGTCTCCCTCAGGGGTAAGCAGTACGGACACGAGATGAGGCGAAGCAGCGGCCAAGCACTGGAACTCCTTCTGCCTGTCCTCAAGGACGTCCGTGCCAAGGGCACACTCACCCCCGACGGACGGAGGACAGACAGACTCAGACTCAGCAACAAGACTGGCGACGTAGTCTAGGCGACAGCGAGCAGCAAAGTCGACGAGCTCAGCAACTAGAGCAGACGCAGCAGTGGACTCAAAGGAAGGGTCAGTGACAACCGTAGCAAGGAAACGCGTGACAGTAGGACTGGCAGCGCGAAGAGAGTCCGACTCCGGGTCGGCAAGAGTAGGAAGAGAAGACTCAGGAGGAGAAGGCAAAGGGGCACGCAGAGGAGCAGTGGACGGACGCAGAGACATCCGGTGCGTGCCAGGGACAGGAGGAGGACGCTGACGCGAACCGCGACCACTAGTGCGAGCAGCACGGACAGGCGACGCAGGGCGAGACGCAGGCTCACGACGCTCAGCAAGACCTCCAGTAGGACCAGTGTAGGGAGACGGAGCAGGCAGTGGGGAGGCCGGCTGTAACTGTAACTGCGACGGGACAGGCTGTGGACACTCTAAGGGAGGAGGAGGACCAGTAGAAGGCGGGAGACCAAGAACCTGCTGAAGGAGCGGAACGAAGTACGGCCGAGGCCGCGCGGCGACTCCAGACACAGGAGGGACAGCACCAGCACCCGCAGGGGCAGCACCAGCACCAGTAGCAGCTCCAGCTCCAGAACCCCCAGCAGCACCAGTAGTACCCCCAGCAGGACCGCCCCCAGGACCGACAGCAGTAGCCTCCGCGCCAACACCCGCAGCAACTCCAGCCCCAGAAGTACCCGCAGGTCCAGCAGCTCCAGTACTCCCAGTACGAGCACCTCCGGGACCCGTGGCACCAGCTCCCTCAGAAGCAACAGAACCTCCAGTACCCGCAGCACCTCCAGCTCCAGCAGCTCCAGCAGCTCGCCTCCAGCGCCGGGCAAACCACTCACGCAGCTCCTGGGGAGAGAGTGGCTCTCGGCGAGAGGGAGCACCCGGTGAACCGCCAGGCACAGCACCACCAGGCGTAGCACCCCAAGGCTCAGCACCTCCAGGCGTAGTACCCCCAGGCTCAGCACCCTCAGACGCAGCACCCCCAGGCTCAGCACCTCCAGGCGTAGTACCCCCAGGCTCAGCACCCCCAGTCGTAGTACCCCCAGACTCAGCACCCCCAGGCTCAGCACCCCCAGGCTCAGCACCCCCAGGCGTAGCACCCACACGCTCAGCACCCCCAGAGTCAGCACCCCCAGGCTCAGCACCCTCAGCAGCACCAGAGTCACCAGCGACCTCGACAGGCTCAACAGCGTCTACCTGGGACACACCTGAAGGGGCAGGACCCTGAGGGGGGAGGGGGTCTACGGGGGGGGGACCTGGTACAAGGAAGAGCGGTGGCGGGGGGAGGGACGGAGTGCGGTAGGGGAAGAGGCGGTAGTAGGGGACCGACTCGTCGAACGTGACGTCCTGGGAGGACAGAACACGGCGAGAGGTGGGGTGGTAGAACTGCCACCCTGGGGCGTCAGGGGGGAAACCCAGGAAGACGCAAGGAGCAGCACGAGGGGACAGCTTGTCCGCAGACAAGTCGCGGACAAACGCCCGAGATCCCCAGACACGGAACGCAGACGCATCGCCAACCTTCCCCGTCCACAGCAAAGCTGGGGAGGTCTCCGGCCTGGAGACCCTGGGCTGAAGGTTGATCTGATGCGCCGCGTACCGAACCGCAAACGGCCACAGAAAATGGGGGGCAGCCGCATGCATCATGGACGTACGGGCGACGTCCATGACCATGCCAATGCGGCGCTCAGCAATCCCATTTTGCTGTGGAGAGTCCGGAAGCGTGAAGGTCTGGCGGATGCCTCGTGCACGACAGTAGGCTCGCAGAAGGCCAGAGGAGAACTCTCCGCCTCTGTCAGAGTGCAGACGCAGAACAGGAAAGTCCGAGCCAAAGCTCCGCCTGAGCTGGAGACGAGCTGCGCGGATCCAGTCGATCAACACCTCAGTGACATCACCCTTGCTGCGCAAGGGGAAGACTGTGGTGTAACGCGAGTAGTCGTCAACCACCAGCAGGAAGTAGCGCTCGTGACCCTGTCCACGGACGCGGGCCGGGCCCCACACGTCCATGTGAAGCGTCTGCAGCGGGGCCTCTGTCGGAGGAAACTGGGAGGAGTGAGGGGTAGCCCGCTGCCGTCCCTCGACACAGGGGACGCAGGTAGGGCCTGGCCCCGGAGGAAGGGGAGGGAGGGACCGGGGAAGACCAGAGACAAGGACACGGGAGGCCATGCTCCGGAGACGAAGCAAGGAGGGGTGGCTAAGGCGGTGGTGCCAGAGGAGAGTCTCGTGAGACAGGAGGCGACACGAGCAGGGGGCAGACTCAGGAC
Organism: Closterium sp. Naga37s-1; assembly: GCA_947471745.1. NCBI lineage: Eukaryota > Viridiplantae > Streptophyta > Zygnematophyceae > Desmidiales > Closteriaceae > Closterium > Closterium sp. Naga37s-1. Next base: position 186,204 of record CANJKZ010000271.1, on the reverse strand, counting down.
CAGACCTGGACGCTGCAGCAAACACCTGACCCGACGCAGCTACCTGACCAGACGCAGGGACTGGAGGAGACGCAGTGGTCAGTGTGTACAGGCTCGACCCTGGCCGACGTGTAAACGTGGCCAGGTGGCGGCCTGTCCGAGCGTCCGTGCAGTGGGTCACCCGCTGACTCGCAGGAGTGAACTGGTGAACCCCCGCATCCTGTAGGTCAGCACCACTCACCAAGTTCGTAGAGAACGAGGGGAGGTAGAGACCAGACAGGGTGCCAGAGGGGGCCGCCGGACACGGGAGGACAGTGGAGAAGTGAGCAAGGACAGGACCCCCAGAGGGGTCTGCCAGGGAGACCGCAACTGGCCGGCCAAGCGGCGTGAGTGTGGTGCGGTCTCGAAAGAAGGAGCGAGAAGCCCCCGAGTCAAGTGTGAAGGTGTGGGAGGCCGAAGCCGACGCAGAACCTGAGAGAGCAGACTCACCAGCACCTGAGGGAGCAGACGCACCTAGAGCAGCAGCCTCGCTAGCACCTAGAGCAGCAGCCTCACCAGTACCTAGAGCAGCAGTCTCAATGCCCGGGTCGGGCGGAAAACACCGGTAACAGTCACCCTCATCACTAATAGTCACAGTATACACGGCAGCAAGAATAGCATCAAAGTCAAGGTCAAAGACAGCTACACCCGCCCTAGACAGCTCACCCCAGCGGGGGATCTCAGTGGCCTCAGGGAACTGGTGACGCCAAGCGTCCGTGAGGCGGCCAAAGCAGCGCTGGGTGGAGTGCGCACCCCCGCACTGCTCACCCGCGCGGTCGCCGGTGCGCAGGACGTAGGTGCACGGACCAGCACCCCCACCCCTCTGGCGTGCAGTGTACCACTCACGGAGCTGCTGAGGGGAGGGGACGTCACGAGTGCGCTGCTGCTGCTGCTGCTGCTGCTGCTGCTGGCGCTGACCACCACCGGAGCTGACCCTCTGCGCAGCGCCACCCCGACCAGCTCCACCTCCTCCGCCGCCTCCTCCTCCACCGCCGCCACCTCCGCTCCCTCCGCCACCGCCGCTGCCTCCTGCGCCTCCACTGCCGCCACCTACACCTCCACCCCCGCCACCACTCCCACCGCCACCCCCACCTCCTCCACCACCTCCACCGCCGCCTCCACCGCCCCCGCTAGCTCCTCCAGCGCCCCTGCCCCCCTTGCCCCTGCCAGGGCGGCGTCTCCCGCTAGGGGTAGACGCTGCCCCAACCGACTCCAAACCAGCGAGGTCGGCCGCAGCAGCAGAGGCAACAGAGGGCAAAAGAGGGGAGGGGGAACACCCCTCAAAGATGGGGGTGCGAGGGTCACCACGAGAGGCTCCTACAGCGACTATGCTCTTTTCTGCTGCTAGGAGGGCCTTCTCGAGGAGGTCAACGGTGAGAGTGGTGGGACAAACCGAGAGGAAGTGGTTCCTGACTACGCGAAGGGAGTCAGGGAGACAGGTGACTATGTAGTAGAGGGTGATGTACATGGGGGGGGGGTTCTTGGCGCAGAACTCAGCAGGAAGCGCAGCGCGGTAGCGAGTGTCACTAGAGCGGAGGTGCGTAATGAGGTCAGCGACTGTGGGAAAGGCAGCAAGGTCAGGGAAGAGGTACGGTAGCATGAGGCGGCTCAGTGCAGCAGTGGCAGGGGAGGAGTAGCGTGCAACTACAGCGTCGTACAAGGTCTGAGCACTCTTGTACTGGCTAAAGTGCGCACGCTCAGAGGTAGGGAGGTGGCGACGCACAGCAAGACGTGCAGCAGCATCGCGCGTGGCCCACTGTGAGCGAACGGTGGCGTCAGCATCAGCAGCGGGGGCAGGAGAGGCACCAGAAGTGAGGTCAAAGAGGGAGAGGCCGTCTGCTCTGTCGCACTGTAAGAAAAGCTGCAGGTCATCTATCCAGACGTCAAAGTCAATGGCCCGACCCTCAGCGTCAAAAGCGAGGACACTCGGGGTAGCCATGACAGCAGTAGACTAGCAGTGCAAACAGTAGGGCGAGGGCAGTGCTGTGAGAGAGGCGCTGCTCTTACCGGACAGGGCGGTTCGGGCGGCTCGGCTGCAGGGCGGCTCGGCGGCTCGGCGGCTCGGCGGCTGGGCGGCTCGGCGGCGGGGCGGCTCGGCTGCTGGGCGGCTCGGCTGCGGACAGGGCGGCTCGGCGGCTGGGCGGCTCGGCGGCTCGGCTGCTGGGCGGCTCGGCTGCTGGGCGGCTCGGCTGCTGGGCGGCTCGGCGGCTGGGCGGCTTGGCTGCTGGGCGGCTCGGCGGGGCCGCTGAGAGGGCGGCGTCCGGCGCCGCTGGGAGGAGGCGGCGGGGCCGCAAAGGTAAGTGGCGGGGCCGCGGAGGTAGGTGGCGGGGCCGCACAGTGAGGTGGCGGGGCCGCGAAGGTAGGTGGCGGGGCCGCACAGGTAGGTGGCGGGGCCGCGGAGGTAGGTGGCGGGGCCGCACAGTGAGGTGGCGGGGCCGCGAAGGTAGGTGGCGGGGCCGCACAGGTAGGTGGCGGGGCCGCGGAGGTAGGTGGCGGGGCCGCACAGTGAGGTGGCGGGGCCGCGAAGGTAGGTGGCGGGGCCACACAGGTAGGTGGCGGGGCCGCACAGGTAGGTGGCGGGGCCGCGGAGGTAGGTGGCGGGGCCGCGGAGGTAGGTGGCGGGGCCGCACAGTGAGGTGGCGGGGCCGCGAAGGTAGGTGGCGGGGCCGCGGAGGTAGGTGGCGATGGGCGCGACGGGCGCGACGGGCGCGACGTGCGCGACGGGCGCGACGGGCCGAAAGGGCGGCGCGACTCGGGCCGGCGCAAAACGCGCTCCGGGCAGGAAAAAAAAAATTTCGTGGTGGTGGGCCCTAGGAATCGTTCCCACTAGGGAACCTGCTCGATACCATGAGAAGAAACGAGGAATGCAATGACTAAGTGAAAGTTGGGTACAAGAAGCAAACCCTAGACAACTGTACCCCATATGTGCTACCCCACTATAGCCTACAGTAGCTATGTCATATAAATCTGACATTGCTCTATCTGCTCTGTTCGGCTGTTTGAATTTTGAGATTTCAAACTTGAGAACTCTGTGCCAACCCTAGCCCACGACCATAGCTACTAACCTCACCTTACACCATGCCTAGCGTTCGGTACCAACCCTGGCCGACCACCACAGCCACTTACCCCAGATATCCGCCAGGCCTAGCGTCCAGTTCTCAACTGAGTAAGGGAACGTCACCTGCTGTGAACGCGTTACCATACCTCACCTCCCTCCCCAAGCCTGATTCAGTGACACAGTCATTACCACAGATTGCCACCAGGCCTTGCGTCCAGTTCAGCTTTGCTACGGATCGTCAACTGCTGTCGGCGCGTTGCCTCACCGCACCTCATTCCCAAGCCTGATTCAGTGACGAGCCTTACTTTCCACCGTCTCACCAGGAGTCACGCTATTTTCGTAATATATAATGGCGGGTCCGCCTCATTTTCCGCACAAACTTACCGAGAATCACTCTTCAAAGCTTCTCTACTTCTTCCATCATGGAACAGTCTAACGCAACTGCTTCCGCCCTAATCTCTTCCATCCGCGGGCGTCGCCAAAATGGCCGGTTTCCTGCGATGCCCGGAACCCAGGCAATTCGTGCTGCATCGATGGGACATGCTACCTCTCTCGGTATCAACGTGGCGGCTCGACCATCTTCTCCGAAAAGTGAGTTTTTTGATGTTGTTTTGTTGCACACCATTTTACGCTCTGTTTCTAGCTTCCTTGTGTTGATTCCGCGGGCCAATGAGAGATATTGACACATTGTTGCTGGATCTCATTTGTGCAGGTCCTGTTCGGACGCGCTCCTTACACGCTGTGTTTTCCGACGCGGTAGGAAGTCAGCCGCGTCACGAGGAGAATCGGCCGCTCAACACCAGTGGTCATGCTCCACAAATCCCGGCCTCGCGTGGTGATGCGACTTCCGCTCACGTCAATGGCGTGGGAACGCGATCTGCTCACCATTCTCTGCGTTCCGGAAGTCAGGGCCGGTCGGGTAGGCGGCGAGCAGGTCAGGCGGCCCGCCAGAGTTCCGCCAATGCCGCAGGGCGCACGTCTGCTGCTGCTGGCGCAGGCCAGCAGTTCCGCCACGCTGCAGGGAGCAACACCGCCGCTGATGCATCTGGCGGGCTGCTTGGCGAGACCGCTGGGCGCACGTCTGCTGCTGCTGGCGCAGGCCAGCAGTTCCGCCACGCTGCAGGGAGCAACACCGCCGCTGATGCATCTGGCGGGCTGCTTGGCGAGACCGCTGGGCTGACGTCTGCTGCTGCTGGCGCAGGCCAGCAGTTCCGCCACGCTGCAGGGAGCAACACCGCCGCTGCTGCATCTGGCGGGCTGCTTGGCGAGACCGCTGGGCTGACGTCTGCTGCTGCTGGCGCAGGCCAGCAGTTCCGCCACGCTGCAGGGAGCAACACCGCCGCTGATGCATCTGGCGGGCTGCTTGGCGAGACCGCTGGGCTGACGTCTGCTGCTGCTGGCGCAGGCCAGCAGTTCCGCCACGCTGCAGGGAGCAACACCGCCGCTGATGCATCTGGCGGGCTGCTTGGCGAGACCGCTGGGCTGACATCTGCTGCTGCTGGCGCAGGCCAGCAGTTCCGCCACGCTGCAGGGAGCAACACCGCCGCTGCTGCATCTGGCGGGCTGCTTGGCGAGACCGCTGGGCTGACGTCTGCTGCTGCTGGCGCAGCCCAGCAGTTCCGCCACGCTGCAGGGACGACCTCGGCCTACACTGCACCGGGCGGTCAGCTGCGCCAGGCCGCTGGGAGCAGCTCTCCTGACCCTCCATCTGGCGGTTTGTTCCGCCAGCCTGCGGGTCTGACCTCCGGCGATCCTGCACCTGGTGGTTCGTTGGGGCAAACCGCATTGAACAGCTCTCCTGATCCTGCACCAGGCGGTCCGTTTAGCCAGGCCGCTGGGAGGAGCTCTCCTGACCCTGCATCAGGTTGTCGGTCGGGGCACGAGGATGGGAGGAGATCCGCTGACCCTTCAGCTGGCGGCCAACTGGGACAAGTGGCTGGGTGGAGCTCTGCCAACACTCCTACTGGCGCTCATTTGGTCCAGACCGCTGGAAGACCTACAGCCGACCATGCTCCTGACGAGATGCGCACGATAGCTGCTGGGCACACCTCCACTGAGACCCATGATGGCAGCATGTTCCTGCCGTCATGCGAACCGGTTCCGGACGCCCCTTCCTGCCCGTCTGCTGGCATGACCTCTGCCGACCCTGCTGTTGATGGCGTGTTAGGCCAGGCTGCTTGGAGGACCGACGCCAATCCTGTTGCTGGCGTGCTGCTAAGGCCAACCGCGAGGCGCATCCCCGACGACACCAACACTAACGGCGTGTTCTCCCCGCCTGGAGGCGCCGAGCTTGGCGGCCACTTTGGCGAGGCCAATGGGAGGACCTGGACCAACTCTGGAGCAGACGAGCCGCTCATCCCGAACGCTGGTGGAACCGAGGCCGGTGATGCTGTGGGCGGTCAGACAGGAGATGCGTATGGGCGGGCCACTACACACGCTGCTGATCATGAACTGCACGGGCATGTGGCAGAACCGACCTCTGATGTTGAAGAGGCGCGTGCCGCACATCGTGCTCTCCAGCGTGAGAACCAGCGGCTGTTGAATGAGCTTGAAGAGCTTAGGCGTTCGCTTTCTCGGTCAACGTCACCTGCTGAGACCTCTGGTGGTGCGGGCGAGCAGCAGGAACCGTCTCCAAACTCTGGGAATGTCGCAGCTAATGTGCAGCCAGGAAGGCATCCCATCGTACCGATCAACGATCGGCTGCTTGGGAGGGCCGTTGGGAACGCTCACGCCCGGGGAACCGAGCATGGCCTGCAACACTTGACCCCGGAGCAGGAGGTCCTCGCATTCGACCTTGCTGCAGCGATGAGGCGAGTCCCCGAGGTCAACAAAGGGCTTTATGTAAGCACCTTCCATGCTGGCACGCCATCCACATTCTTATGTTTTTCGCCTCTCATGCTTACGCAGGCAACAGTTTCTCTATCTCGTATCTTGGTTTTCAATGTAACACACCCTCAACATGCTGCGTGTGTTACTTCCCCACTGTCACCAGGTGGCAATGTTGGATGCACTCACCGTTCTTTTCTGGGATATGCCGGATGGTAGGATGGACTTCTGGCCATCTCAGAAGGTGCTGCTGGGAGCGCTTGCTGCTGCTTTGAAGTACAAGACGGTTGGTCAGCGGACCGACCTGCTTCATGTGTATCTTTTTGACCCAGTTCGACGTGGCTATATCCGCAACAAGCTGCAGGATGGACGGCATGTCATTCTGCATACCGGTCGATGCGGTATTTACAGAGCGTTTGACTTGTACATTCAACGCCCCGACCAAAACCGCAAGCTCATGGGTTCCACCTTGATCGAGGCGTGGAAAGTGCAATACAAGCCAGGTATGTCTCTGTTGCCCCACTACCTGGAAGGAAATGTTTTTGATCCCATATCCATATGAGCAGCCTGGCTGCTGCATGCCTGTAGTCGAGGCTAGGCAATCACCTCACCCCACCCCACTTCACTCCACTCCCCTCTTTCCTTCCCGTCCCCTGCTCAGGTAAAAAATTGCCAACAAAGTGCTAATTGGAGATTCAGGGGAGGGTGCTGAAAGAAACCCTTTTCATCCAACCTCCATCCATCAACTCCCGCTCCCGTCCTCTTTCCCCTGCCTTCGCACCCCCATATCCCTGTGAGCAGCCTCCCTGCTGCATGCCTTCTATCGCCAGAAGTAGTCGAGACTAGGCAATCACCTCACCACCCAACCCCCTTCACCACTCCCGTCACTCATTCCCTTCCCCTGCTCAATCAATAAAACCGCCTGTAGATTGCTCGCAGGAGATTCAGGAGAGCTTTATGAAACAAAAAAGTTCAAAACGTTTTTATCACACCCCCTTTACGTCAACTCCCGCTTCCCTTCTCTCTGTCCTGCCTTCTCACTACATATCCCTGTTAGCAGGCCTCGTACTGCATGCCTTTTCCGCCAGCTGTGGTCGAGGCTAGGCAATAACCTTACCCTACCACCCTTCTCTCCACTCCCCTCTCTCCTTCCCGTCCCTCTCAGTGAACTAAGCCGCCAGCAGTGATGCTCATAGGAGATATCAATAAGCATGCTAGAAATTTCGCTCTCATTCCACCTCCTCTCAACACCCGCTTTCCTTCTCTCTCCCCTATAACTCAACCCACATCTCAGCAGCCCCACAGGTGCATGCTTTGTATCGCCATCCGTAGTCGAGGCTAAGCAATCACCTCACACCAACCCCCTTTCCTCCACTCCCCTCTCTCATTCTCGTCCCTATTCATTGAAAAAAACCGCCAGCATAGTGCTCACAGGCGATTCAGGGGAGGTTGCTGAGGAATTTGTTCTCATCCCCCACCTCCTTCTCTCAACACCCGCTTCCCTTCTCTCTCCCCTAAACCCTTCTCACCCCATATCTCAGCAGTCCCACTGGTGCACAGCTGGTATCGCCGGCTGTAGTCGAGGCTACGCAATCCTCCACCCCACCCTCCTCTACTCCACTCCCCTCTCTCCTTCCCGTCCTTATGTGAAAAACCGCCAGCATAGTGCTCACAGGCGATTCAAGGGAGGGTGCTGAAGACTCTGTTCTCATCCCACCTTGTCTCAACTCCCACTTCCCTCCTCTCTCCCATGTGCCTTCCCCAAATCCTTGTGAGTAGACTCCCTGTTCCATGCCTTGTATCGCCAGCTGTAGTCGGGGCTAGGCAATAACCTCACCCCACCCCCCTTCACTCCCCTCTCTCCTTCCCTTCCCCTGCTCAGTGACAAAACCGACAGCTGAATGAGAGTCAGGGGCGCTGGCTGGAATATGGTTCTCATCCCTCTTCTGTTTAATCCGGCCCCGTCTTCTCTCCCTATGTTGCTTCTGTTATGCAATCCCATCTGTTTTGCAATGCCTGAATGTGTGTGCAGTCGATGGGTCTTACGATCTGTACACGTGGCATTGCAACCAGAACGGGGTCCCTTTCTCCAACGCTGTCTTCACCAGGCCTCACGTTTTCAGAGTAAATTACTCAGTTTCTCTGAAAATCAGAGTCATTTTTGAAAGTAACTCTTGTCAGAACATATATAGCTCATGCATATTGTGTAGGCTATAGTGGGTAGCCCATAAGGGGTACAACCCAATTAGGGTTAGTACTTGTACCCAATTCATTCATAGTTCATTCATTCCTCGTTTCTTCTCATGGTATCGAGCAGGTTCCCTAGTGGGAACGCTTCCTAGGGCCCACCACAAAATTTTTTTTTCCTGCCCGGAGCGCGCTTCGCTCCCACAGTCGCGCCCTCTCACGACCCCTCACGGCCCCTCGCGTCGCCCTTAGCGGCCCCTTACGGCCCCTCACGCCGTCCCTTACGGCCCCTAGCGCGGCCCCTTACGGCCCCTTACGGCCCCTAGCGCGGCCCCTTACGGCCCCTCGTGCCGCCCGTCGGCCCCTTACGGCCCCTTACGGCCCCTCGCGCGGCCCCTTACGGCCCCTTACGGCCCCTCGCGCCGCCCGTCGGTCCCTCGCACCGCCCTCAGCGGCCCCTTACGGCCCCTCGCGCCGTCCCTTACGGCCCCTCCCGCGGCCCCTCACGGCCCCCCCCCTACGGCCCGTCGCCGCCCACCGCGGCCCCTCGCGCCGCCCCTTCACGGCCCGTCGCCGCCCTCCGCAGCCCCTCGCGCCGCCCCTTCACGGCCCGTCGCCGCCCTCCGCGGCTCCTCGCGTCGCGGCCCCTCGCACCGTCCCTTCCGGCCCCTCGCGCGGCCCCTTACGCCCCTTACGGCCCCTCCCGCGGCCCCTCACGCCCCCCCCCCCCCCCCCTACGGCCCGTAGCCGCCCTCCGCGGCCCCTCGCACCGCCCTCTCCGGCCCACTGTCGCCGCCCCTACCGCAGCGGCCGCCACCACCTCCCTCGGGGCCGCGGCTGCTGCCGCAGCTGACTGCACCCGCCGACGCCGCTCCACTCGGCCCCGCCGCCGCTCCCCACGCGGCCTCGCCGCGCCACCTGAGCCGCCCGTACCGCCGAGCCGCCGTACCGCCCGAGCCGCCGTACCGCCCGAGCCGCCCGAGCCGCCGTGTCGCCGAGCCGCGCTTGCTGCCGAACCGCCGTACTACCGAGCCGCCCGAGCCGCCCAAGCCGCCGAGTTGCCGAGCCGCCGAGCCGCTGAGCCACCCGAGTCGCCCTGTCCGGTAAGTGCAGCGCCTCTGTCCCTGCACTGCCCTCACCCTACTGTTCGCGCTGCTAGTCTACTGCTGTCATGGCTACCCCTAGTGTCCTCGCCTTTGACGCTGAGGGTCGGGCCATTGACTTTGACGTCTGGGTAGATGACCTGCAGCTTTTCCTACAGTGCGATAGGGCAGACGGTCTCTCCCTCTTTGACCTCACCTCTGGTGCCTCTCCTGCCCCTGCTGCTGATGCCGACGCCACTGTTCGCTCACAGTGGGCCACTCGCGATGCTGCTGCACGTCTTGCTGTGCGTCGCCACCTGCCTACCTCTGAGCGTGCGCACTTTAGCCAGTACAAGAGTGCTCAGACCTTGTACGACGCTGTAGTTGCGCGCTACTCCTCCCCTGCCACTGCTGCACTGAGCCGCCTCATGCTACCGTACCTCTTCCCTGACCTTGCTGCCTTTCCCACAGTCGCTGACCTCATTACGCACCTCCGCACTAGTGACACTCGCTACCGCGCTGCGCTTCCTGCTGAGTTCTGCGCCAAGAACCCCCCCCCCATGTACATCACCCTCTACTACATAGTCACCCGGCTCCCTGACTCCCTTCGCGTAGTCAGGGACCACTTCCTCTCCGTTTGCCCCACCACTCTCACCGTTGACCTCCTCGAGAAGTCCCTCCTAGCAGCAGAGAAGAGCATAGTCGCTGTAGGAGCCTCTCGTGGTGACCCTCGCACCCCCATCTTTGAGGGGTGTTCCCCCTCCCCCCTTTTGCCCTCTGTTGCCTCTGCTGCTGTGGCCGACCTCGTTGGGCTTGAGTCGGTCGGTGCGGCGTCTACCCCTAGCGGGAGACGTCGCCCTGGCAAGGGCAAGGGGGGCAGGGGCACTGGAGGAGCTAGCGGGGGCGGTGGAGGCGGCGGTGGAGGCGGTGGAGGGGGTGGGGGTGGCGGTGGGAGTGGTGGCGGGGGCGGAGGTGTCGGTGGCGGCAGTGGAGGCGGAGGCGGCGGTGGCGGTGGCGGTGGGAGCGGAGGTGGCGGCGGTGGAGGAGGAGGCGGCGGAGGAGGTGGAACTGGTCGGGGTGGCGCTGCACAGAGGGGCGGCTCCGGTGGTGGTCAGCGCCAGCAGCAGCAGCAGCAGCAGCAGCGCACTCGTGACATCCCCTCCCCTCAGCAGCTCCGTGAGTGGTACACTGCACGCCAGAGGGGTGGGGGTACTGGCCCGTGCACCTACGTCCTCCGCACCGGCGACCGCGCGGGTGAGCAGTGCGGGGGTGCGCACTCCACCCAGCGCTGCTTTGGCCGCCTGACGGACGCTTGGCGTCACCAGTTCCCTGAGGCCACTGAGATCCCCCGCTGGGGTGAGCTGTCTAGGGCGGGTGTAGCTGTCTTTGACCTTGACTTTGATGCTATTCTTGCTGCCATGTATACTGTGACTATTAGTGATGAGGGTGACTGTTACTGGTGTTTTCCGCCCGACCCGGGCATTGAGACTGCTGCTCTAGGTACTGGTGAGGCTGCTGCTCTAGGTGCTAGCGAGGCTGCTGCTCTAGGTGCGTCTGCTCCCTCAGGTGCTGGTGAGTCTGCTCTCTCAGGTTCTGCGTCGGCTTCGGCCTCCCACACCTTCACCCTTGACTCGGGGGCTTCTCGCTCCTTCTTTCGAGACCGCACCACACTCACGCCGCTTGGCCGGCCAGTTGCAGTCTCTCTGGCAGACCCCTCTGGGGGTCCTGTCCTTGCTCACTTCTCCACTGTCCTCCCGTGTCCGGCGGCCCCCTCTGGCACCCTGTCTGGTCTTTACCTTCCCTCGTTCTCTACGAACTTGGTGAGTGGTGCTGACCTACAGGATGCGGGGGTTCACCAGTTCACTCCTGCGAGTCAGCGGGTGACCCACTGCACGGACGCTCGGACAGGCCGACATCTGGCCACGTTTACCCGTCGGCCGGGGTCGAGCCTGTACACCCTGACCACTGAGTCTCCTCCAGTCACTGCGTCTGGTCAGGTAGCTGCGTCGGGTCAGGTGTTTGCTGCAGCGTCCAGGTCTGGTCCTGAGTCTGCCCCCTGTTCGTGTCGCCTCCTGTCTCACGAGACTCTCCTCTGGCACCACCGCCTTGGTCACCCCTCCCTGCTTCGTCTCCGAGGCATGGCCTCCCGTGTCCTTGTCTCGGGTCTTCCCCGGTCCCTCCCTCCCCTTCCTCCGGGGCCTGGCCCTACCTGCGTCCCCTGTGTCGAGGGGCGGCAGCGGGCTGCCCCTCACTCCTCCCAGTTTCCTCCGACAGAGGCCCCGCTGCAGACGCTTCACATGGACGTGTGGGGCCCGGCCCGCGTCCGTGGACAGGGTCACGAGCGCTACTTCCTGCTGGTGGTTGACGACTACTCGCGTTACACCACACTCTTCCCCTTACGCAGCAAGGGTGATGTCACTGAGGTGTTGATCGACTGGATCCGCGCAGCTCGTCTCCAGCTCAGGCGGAGCTTCGGCTCGGACTTTCCTGTTCTGCGTCTGCACTCTGACAGAGGCGGAGAGTTCTCCTCTGGCCTTCTGCGAGCCTACTGTCGTGCACGAGGCATCCGCCAGACCTTCACGCTTCCAGACTCTCCACAGCAAAATGGGATTGCTGAGCGCCGCATTGGCATGGTCATGGACGTCGCCCGTACGTCCATGATGCATGCGGCTGCCCCCCATTTTCTGTGGCCGTTTGCGGTTCGGTACGCAGCGCATCAGATCAACCTTCAGCCCAGGGTCTCCATGCCGGAGACCTCCCCAGCTTTACTGTGGACGGGGAAGGTTGGCGATGCGTCTGCGTTCCGTGTCTGGGGATCTCGGGCGTTTGTCCGCGACTTGTCTGCGGACAAGCTGTCCCCTCGTGCTGCTCCTTGCGTCTTCCTGGGTTTCCCCCCTGACGCCCCAGGGTGGCAGTTCTACCACCCCACCTCTCGCCGTGTTCTGTCCTCCCAGGACGTCACGTTCGACGAGTCGGTCCCCTACTACCGCCTCTTCCCCTACCGCACTCCGTCCCTCCCCCCGCCACCGCTCTTCCTTGTACCAGGTCCCCCCCCGGTAGACCCCCTCCCCCCTCAGGGTCCTGCCCCTTCAGGTGTGTCCCAGGTAGACGCTGTTGAGCCTGTCGAGGTCGCTGGTGACTCTGGTGCTGCTGAGGGTGCTGAGCCTGGGAGTGCTGACTCTGGGGGTGCTGAGCGTGTGGGTGCTACGCCTGGGGGTGCTGAGCCTGAGGGTACTACGACTGGGGGTGCTGAGCCTGGGGGTGCTGAGTCTGGGGGTGCTACGCCTGGGGGTGCTGAGCCTGGGGGTGCTGAGCCTGGGGGTACTACGCCTGGAGGTGCTGAGCCTGGGGGTGCGGAGCCTGAGGGAGCTGGGCCTGCTGGTGCTGTGCCTGGCGGTTCTCCGGGTGCTTCTTCTCGCCGGGAGCCACTCTCTCCACAGGAGCTGCGTGAGTGGTTTGCCCGGCGCTGGAGGCGAGCTGCTGGAGCTGGAGGAGCTGCGGGTACTGGAGTTTCTGTTGCTGCTGAGGGAGCTGGTGCCACGGGTCCCGGAGGTGCTCGTACTGGGCGTACTGGAGCTGCTGGACCTGCGGGTACTTCTGGAGCTGGAGCTGCTGCGGGTGTTGGCGCGGAGGCTACTGCTGTCGGTCCTGGAGGCGGTCCTGCTGGGGGTACTGCTGGTGCTGCTGGGGGTACTGGAGCTGGAGCTGCTACTGGTGCTGGTGCTGCCACAGGGGGTGCTCGTGCTGTCCCTACTGTGTCTGGAGTCGCCGCGCGGCCTCGGCCGTACTTCGTTCCGCTCCTTCAGCAGGTTCTTGGTCTCCCGTCTTCTACTGGTCCTCCTCCTCCCTTAGAGTGTCCACAGCCTGTCCCGTCGCAGTTACAGTTACAGCCGGCCTCCCCACTGCCTGCTCCGTCTCCCTACACTGGTCCTACTGGAGGTCTTGCTGAGCGTCGTGAGCCTGCGTCTCGCCCTGCGTCGCCTATCCGTGCTGCTCGCACTAGTTGTCAGAACATATATATAGCTTATGCTGTTGTGTAGGCTATAGTGGGGTATCCCATAGGGGGTACAACCCAATTAGGGTTTCCTATATGTACTCACTTCATTCATAGTTCATTCATCCTCGTTCTCATTCTCACATGGAATCAGAGCAGGTCCCCTCCTAGGGACTGTTCCTTGGGCCCACCGAAACGCGCCTCGAGTCGCGCCTGCCCTTTTTTTTTAGCGGCCCGTCGAGTCGCACCTAGCGGCCCGTAGTGCCGCCCTTACGGTCGCGTCGAGCCGCCATAGCGGCTGCGGCGCGCCGCCCCTTTTCCCGGCCCGTCGCCGCCCTTACCCGCGGCTTTACGCCGCCCTCACCGGCGGCTTCGCGCCGCCCCTTACTTGCGGCCCCGCCGCCCGTCTTCGCGGCCCCGCCGCCATCTCTCGCTGCGGCCCCGCCGCCACTCACTGCGGCCCCGCCGCCCGTCTTCGCGGCCCCGCCGCCTCTCTCGCTGCGGCCCCGCCGCCTCTCACTGCGGCCCCGCCGCCCTACTCAGCGGCCCGGCCGCCCGACTTCGCGGCCCCGCCGCTTCTCTCGCTGCGGCCCCGCCGCCTCTCTCGCTGCGGCCCCGCCGCCTCTCTCGTTGCGGCCCCGCCACCCTTCCCTGCGGCCCCGCCGCTTCTCTGCAGCGGCCCCGCCGCCCGTCTTCGCGGCCCCGCCGCCTCGCTACGTCAGCGGCCCAGCCGAGCCGCCCAACAGCAGCGCAGCCGAGCCGCCCAGCAGCAGAGCAGCCGAGCCGCCCCGCCGCCGAGCCGCTCTGCAGCCGAACCGCCCGGCCGCCGAGCCGCCCTGCCGCCGAGCCGCCCTGCTGCCGAGCCGCCCGGGAGCCGAGCAACCGAGCCGCCGTGCAGCCGAGCCGCCCTGCTGCCGAGCCGCCCTGCCGCCGAGCCGCCCGGGAGCCGAGCCGCCGAGCCGCCCTGCCGCCGAGCCGCCCTGCCGCCGAGCCGCCCTGCCGCCGAGCCGCCCGGGAGCCGAGCCGCCCAGCAGCCGAGCCGCCGAGCCGCCCAGTCGCCGGGCCGCCCTACTGCCGAGCCGCCCGACCTGCCCTGCCTGGTGAGCACAGCACCACTGTTACTGCGTGCCCTTCCCCTACTGCTTGCACTACTACACTGTCGTCGTCATGGCTACCCCTAGTGTCCTCGCTTTTGACGCTGAGGGTCGAGCCATTGACTTTGAGGTCTGGGTCGACGACCTGCAGCTGTTCTTACAGTGCGATAGGGCGGACGGTCTTTCCCTCTTTGACCTCACCTCTGGCGCCTCTCCTGCCCCTGCTGCTGATGCTGACCCCACTGTTCGCTCTCAGTGGGCCACCCGCGATGCTGCTGCACGTCTTGCTGTGCGTCGCCACCTGCCTACCACTGAGCGCGCGCACTTTAGTCAGTACAAGAGTGCTCAGACCTTGTACGACGCTGTAGTTGCGCGCTACTCTTCCCCTGCCACTGCTGCCCTTAGCCGCCTCATGCTACCGTACCTCTTTCCTGACCTTGCTGCCTTTCCCACTGTCGCTGACCTCATTACGCACCTCCGCACTAGTGACACTCGCTACCGTGCCGCCCTTCCTGCTGAGTTCTGCGCCAAGAACCCCCCCCCCATGTACATCACTCTCTATTACATAGTCACACGCCTCCCTGACTCCCTTCACGTAGTCAGGGACCACTTCCTCTCAGTCTGTCCCACCACTCTCACTGTCGACCTCCTCGAGAAGTCCCTGTTGGCGGCGGAGAAGAGCATCGTCGCTGTAGGAGCCTCTCGTGGTGACCCTCGCACCCCCATCTTTGAGGGGTGTTCTCCTTCCCCCCTGCTGCCCTCTGTTGCCTCTGCTGCTGCTGCCGACCTGCTTGGTCTTGAGTCGGTATGCGCGGCGTCTGCCCCTAGCGGGAGACGCCGCCCTGGCAGGGGCAAGGGGGGCAAGGGCGCGGGTGGACCTGGCGGGGGCGGTGGAGGTGGCGGTGGAGGCGGCGGAGGGAGTGGGAGTGGCGGTGGGAGTGGTGGCGGGGGCGGTGGTGGCGGTGTCAGCAGCGGAGGAGGAGGCGGTGGCGGCGGCAGCGGTGGGAGCGGAGGCAGCGGTGGTGGTGGAGGTGGAGGCGGCGGTGGCGGAGGGGGTGGAGCTGGTCGGGGTGGTGCCCCGCAGCGTAGCGGCTCTGGTGGTGGCCAGCGTCAGCAGCAGCAGCAGCAGAAGCGTTCGCGGGACATCCCCCCGCCCCAGCAGCTCCGTGAGTGGTACACGCAGCGTCAGCGGGGTGGGGGTTTTGGTCCGTGCACCTACGTCCTTCGTTCCGGCGACCGCGCGGGTGAGCAGTGTGGGGGTGCCCACCCCACCCAGCGCTGCTTTGGCCGCCTGACGGACGCTTGGCGTCAGCAGTTCCCCGAGGCTAGTGAGATTCCCCGTTGGGGAGAGCTGTCTAGGGCTGGCGTAGCTATCTTTGATCTTGACTTTGATGCTATCCTTGCTGCCATGTATGCTGTGACTATTAGTGAGGAGGGTGACTGTTACCGGTGTTTCCCGCCCGACCCGGGCATTGGTACTGCTGCGCCAGGTACTTCTGCGTCTGCGTTCCGTGTCTGGGGATCTCGGGCGTTTGTCCGCGACTTGTCTGCGGACAAGCTGTCCCCTCGTGCTGCTCCCTGTGTCTTCCTCGGCTTCCCCCCTGACGCCCCAGGGTGGCAGTTCTACCACCCCTCCTCTCGTCGTGTTCTGTCCTCCCAGGACGTCACGTTCGACGAGTCAGTCCCCTTCTACCGCCTCTTCCCCTACCGCACTCCTTCCCTCCCCCCGCCACCGCACTTCCTTGTGCCAGGTCCCCCCCCGGTAGACCCCCTTCCCCCTCAGGGTCCTGCCCCTTCAGGTGTGTCCCAGGTAGACGCAGTCGAGCCGGTCGAGGTTGCTGGTGACTCTGGTCCTGCTGCGGGTGCTGAGCCTGGGGGTGCTGCCTCTGGGGGTGCTACGCGCGTGGGTGCTGAGCCTGGGGGTGCTGAGCCTGGGGGTGCTGAGTCCTGGGGCACTGAGCCTGGGGGTACTGCGACTGGGGGTGCTGAGTCTGGGGGTGCTGAGCCTGGGGGTGCTGCGACTGGGGGTGCTGAGCCTGGGGGTGCGGAGTCTGGGGGTGCTGAGCCTGGGGGTGCTGCGACTGGGGGTGCTGAGCCAGGGGGTGCTGCGTCTGGAGCTGCTGAGCCTGGAGCTGCGGAGCCTGCGGCCACTGGACCTCCCCTTGTGGCGTCTGGCGGTGCGGGACCTGGCGGTTCTCCGGGTGCTTCGCCTCGGCGGGAGCCCCTCTCTCCACAGGAGCTGCGCGAGTGGTTTGCTCGCCGCTGGAGACGTACTGCTGGAGCCGGAGCTCCTTCGACTGCTGAGGGTACTTGTGCCGCTGGTCCCGGAGCTGCTGGGCCTTCGGGTCCACCTGGAGCTGGAGCTGCTGCGGGTGTTGGTGCTGCTGGTGCTGCTGGAGGTCCTGCCCCTGGAGGTGCTGTTGGCGCTGGTGCTGCTGCTGAGGGTGTTGTCCCTGCTGTGTCTGGAGTCGCCGCGCGGCCTCGACCGTACTTCGTTCCACTCCTTCAGCAGGTTCTTGGTCTTTCTCCTCCTGCAGCGTGTCCACCGCCTGTTCAGTCACAGTCCCAGTTAGAGCCCGCCTCCCCACTTCCTGCTCCCTCTCCTTACACTGGTCCCACTGGAGGTCTTGCTGAGCGTCGTGAGCCTGCGTCTCGTCCTGCGTCGCCTGTTCGTGCTGCTCGCGCTAGTGGTCGCGGTTCGCGTCAGCGTCCTCCTCCTGTCCCTGGCACGCACCGGATGTCTTTGCGTCCGTCCACTGCTCCTCTGCGTGCCCCTTTGCCTTCTCCTCCTGAGTCCTCTCTTCCTGCACTTACCGACCCAGAGTCCGACTCTCTTCGTGCTACCAGTCCTACTGTCACACGTCTCCTTGCTACTGTCGTCACTGACCCCTCTTTTGAGTCCACTGCTGCGTCTGCTCTTGTTGCTGAGCTCGTCGACTTTGCTGCTCGCTGTCGTCTAGACTACGCTGCCGGTCTTGTTGCTGAGTCTGCGTCTGTCTGTCCTCCGTCCGTCGGGGGTGAGTGTGCTCTTGGCACGGACGTCCTTGAGGACAGGCAGGAGGAGTTCCAGTGTCTGGCTGCTGCTTCACCTCATCTCGCGTCCGTACTACTTGCCCCTGAGGGAGACCCGGATGCACTAGACATCCCGACTCCGCGCTCTTACGCGGAGGCCGTAGAGGGTCCCTACTCCTCTCAGTGGCAGGCAGCTATGGATGCAGAGATGGCGTCCTGGAAGTCCACAGGCACCTACGTTGACGCGGTTCCCCCTCCTGGGGCGAACATCGTCAGTGGCATGTGGATCTTCAGGGTGAAGCGGCCGCCGGGCTCTCCACCTGTCTTCAAGGCGCGGTACGTCGCTCGTGGCTTCAGTCAGCGGCAGAGAGTTGACTACTTTCAGACCTTCTCTCCCACCCCGAAGATGACCACTCTTCGGGTGTTGCTGCACATAGCCGCTCAGCGCGACTACGAGCTCCACTCTCTTGACTTCAGCACTGCTTTCTCGCAGGGTAGCCTGCACGAGGAGATCTGGCTGCGCCGTCCACCTGGCTTCACTGGGACTTTCCCTCCTGGCACCCAGTGGAGCCTCCGACGGCCAGTCTACGGTCTCCGCCAGGCACCGCGTGAGTGGCACGACACACTGAGGACTACGCTTGCGGCTCTTGGGTTTGCTCCCTCTACTGCTGACCCGTCGTTGTTTCTGCGCACCGACACTTCTTTGCCGCCGTTCTACATCCTCGTGTACGTCGACGACTTGGTCTTTGCCACAGCTGACACTGCTGGACTAGCCTACGTGAAGTCCGAGCTGCAGAAGAGACACACGTGCACAGACCTGGGTGAACTGCGCAGCTACCTTGGCTTGCAGATCACTCGGGACAGAGCACGCCGCACCATTACCTTGACTCAGTCACACATGGTGCAGCAGGTCCTTCAGCGCTTCGGCTTCACGTACTCCTCGCCTCAGGCCACTCCTCTGTCTACTCGCCACTCGCTCTCAGCTCTGCCTTCGGATGAGTCCGTAGAGTCGAGTGGCCCGTACCCAGAGCTTGTTGGTTGCCTCATGTACCTGATGACCTGCACACGACCTGACCTTGCATACCCTCTTAGCATTCTTGCACGCTGTGTTGCTCCTGGGAGACACCGACCAGAGCACATGGCTGCAGCGAAGAGGGTGTTGCGCTACTTGTGCAGTACGTCGGGCATGGGGCTAGTGCTTGGAGGGCGGAGTCCAGTGGTGCTCACTGGGCACGCGGACGCTTCTTGGGCTGACGACCAGGCTACGCAGCGGTCGTCGCAGGGTTACACCTTCAGTCTTGGTTCCGGCTCTGTTTCGTGGCGGGCTACTCGCTCGTCCTCTGTTCTCGGCTCCAGTTGTGAGGCTGAGATCTACGCCGGGGCCATGGCTGCACAGGAGCTTCGCTGGCTCACCTACCTGCTGACTGACCTTGGAGAGCCGCCTCGTTCTCCTCCAGTGCTGTACGTAGACAACAAGGCCATGCTGGCCTTGTGTCGAGAGCAGCGCTTGGAGCACAGAACGAAGCACATTGCTCTCCGTTACTTTCTTGCTCGTGAGCTGCAGCAGCGTGGTCAGTTGCGACTTGCATACGTGGCCTCTGAGGCCAACACTGCTGATGTGTTCACCAAGGCACTTCCGCCTTGTGACCATCAGCGCTTCTGCACTCAGCTGGGTCTTGTACCTGTCTTGCCTCACTTGCTCTCCTCTTGACCTTGCTTGTACTGTCACATATATATACCCGCTCTTGCTTGTCTAGCTCTATATATATATGTGCACTCCTGCATGTGAACTGGCCTTGTGGCCTTGTCGTTGTGCTCGGACTGTGTGGTGACTTTGTGATCCACCCTGAGCTTGCTGTTCTTTGTGTGACTGGTCTTGTGACCCCTTGTTCTCCCCCACATTGCCTATGGGGGTGTGTCAGAACATATATATAGCTTATGCTGTTGTGTAGGCTATAGTGGGGTATCCCATAGGGGGTACAACCCAATTAGGGTTTCCTATATGTACTCACTTCATTCATAGTTCATTCATCCTCGTTCTCATTCTCACACTAGTGGTCGCGGTTCGCGTCAGCGTCCTCCTCCTGTCCCTGGCACGCACCGGATGTCTCTGCGTCCGTCCACTGCTCCTCTGCGTGCCCCTTTGCCTTCTCCTCCTGAGTCTTCTCTTCCTGCTCTTGCCAACCCGGAGTCGGACTCTCTTCGTGCTGCCAGTCCTACTGTCACGCTTCTCCTTGCTACTGTTGTCACTAACCCTTCCTTTGAGTCCACTGCTGCGTCTGCCCTAGTTGCTGAGCTCGTCGACTTTGCTGCTCGCTGTCGCCTAGACTACGTCGCCAGTCTTGTTGCTGAGTCTGAGTCTGCCTGTCCTCCGTCCGTCGGGGGTGAGTGTGCCCTTGGCACGGACGTCCTTGAGGACAGGCAGGAGGAGTTCCAGTGCTTGGCCGCTGCTTCACCTCATCTCGTGTCCGTACTGCTTACCCCTGAGGGAGACCCGGATGCACTTGACATCCCGACTCCGCGCTCTTACGCGGAGGCGATAGAGGGTCCCTACTCCTCTCAGTGGCAGGCAGCTATGGACGCAGAGATGGCTTCCTGGAAGTCCACAGGCACCTACGTTGACGCTGTTCCCCCTCCTGGGGCGAACATCGTCAGTGGCATGTGGATTTTCAGGTTGAAGCGACCGCCGGGTTCTCCGCCTGTCTTCAAGGCGCGTTACGTGGCTCGTGGCTTCAGTCAGCGGCAGGGAGTTGACTACTTTCAGACCTTCTCTCCCACCCCGAAGATGACCACTCTTCGGGTACTGCTGCACGTAGCTGCTCACCGTGACTACGAGCTACACTCTCTTGACTTCAGTACTGCTTTCTTGCAGGGCAGCCTGCACGAGGAGATCTGGCTGCGTCGCCCACCTGGTTTCACTGGGTCTTTTCCTCCTGGCACCTAGTGGAGCCTACGGCGGCCAGTCTACGGTCTCCGCCAGGCACCGCGTGAGTGGCACGATACACTGAGGACTACACTTGCGGCTCTTGGGTTTGCTCCCTCTACTGCCGACCCGTCGCTGTTTCTGCGCACCGACACTTCTTTGCCGCCGTTCTACATCCTCGTGTACGTCGACGACTTGGTCTTTGCCACAGCTGACACTGCTGGACTCGCCCACGTGAAGTCCGAGCTGCAGAAGAGACACACGTGCACTGACCTGGGTGAACTGCGCAGCTACCTTGGCTTGCAGATCACTCGGGACAGAGCACGCCGCACCATTACCCTGACTCAGTCACACATGGTGCAGCAGGTCCTTCAGCGCTTCGGCTTCACGTACTCCTCGCCTCAGGCCACTCCTCTGCCTACTCGCCACTCGCTCTCAGCTCTGCCTTCGGATGAGTCCGTAGAGTCGAGTGGCCCGTACCCAGAGCTTGTTGGCTGCCTCATGTACCTGATGACCTGCACACGACCTGACCTTGCATACCCTCTTAGCATTCTCGCACGCTATGTTGCTCCTGGGAGACACAGACCGGAGCACATGGCTGCAGCGAAGAGGGTGTTGCGCTACTTGTGCAGTACGTCGGGCATGGGGCTTGTGCTTGGAGGGCAGAGTCCAGTGGTCCTTACTGGGCACGCAGACGCTTCTTGGGCTGACGACCAGGCTACGCAGCGGTCGTCACAGGGTTACACCTTCAGCCTTGGTTCCGGCTCTGTTTCGTGGCGGGCTACTCGCTCGTCTTCTGTTCTCGGCTCCAGTTGTGAGGCTGAGATCTACGCAGGAGCCATGGCTGCACAGGAGCTTCGCTGGCTCACCTACCTGCTGACTGACCTCGGAGAGCCGCCTCGTTCTCCTCCAGTGCTGTACGTAGACAACAAGGCCATGCTGGCCTTGTGTCGGGAGCAGCGACTGGAGCACAGAACGAAGCACATTGCTCTCCGCTACTTTCTTGCTCGTGAGCTGCAGCAGCGTGGTCAGCTGCGTCTTGCGTACGTGGCCTCTGAGGCCAACACTGCTGATATCTTCACCAAGGCGCTTGCACCTTGTGACCATCAGCGCTTCTGTACTCAGCTGGGCCTTGTGCCTACCTTGCCTCACTTGCTCACCTCTTGACCTTGCTTGTACTGTTACATATATATATACCTGCTCTTGCTTGTCTAGCCTTTTTATATATATGTACTCCTGCATGTGAACTGGCCTTGTGGCCTTGAACTTGTGCTCGGAATGTGTGGTGACTTTGTGATCCACCCTGAGCTTGCTTTGCTTTGCTTTGCTTGACTGGTCTTGTGACCCCTTGTTCTCCCCCACTTTGCCTATGGGGGTGTGTCAGAACATATATAGCTCATGCATATTGTGTAGGCTATAGTGGGGTAGCCCATAAGGGGTACAACCCAATTAGGGTTAGTACTTGTACCGAATTCATTCATAGTTCATTCATTCCTCGTTTCTTCTCAACTCTGTACCCGCTAGGTAATTTTTTTGGGACTTCCGATTTCTCTGATTTGTCAGAGTTATGCTGTAGTTTACTCTGAGGCCTCTGGGTTTTTTTTTCGGGGACCGAATTTACTCTGTATAGGGAATACCTGCCGGCCCCCCCTCCCCCGCCCCCCTCCCCTCCCCACCTCCCCCTGCGTTTAGCGGGTTTTCCCCGAATCGTCGAGATCATTCTCCTGATTTCTGTCGTGTGTTGGCGGCAATATGAGCACTGATTGGCTACCGTAGTTTGACAACTTTCCCAACCAGCGCACGATGCCAGCCAGTCCCCTCTCTCTTTATGTCTGAAGTGAACGTCGACGTTTCCCGACGAAACTTTGAGGGACGTCGAGGAATCCTGACGGTCGGAACGCTCAATCCGAGGGTTGAGATTCGCCAGCATTCCCCGACGAAACTGTACATCCGTCGACATTTCACTTCAGACACGCTCTTTGGGGGTGTCCGAAGTGAAACGTCGACATCCGTGGACATCCGTTTGGGGATGTTGGTAAATCCTGACGGTTGGAACTGTCGATCCGTGGGATGACATTTACCGACATCCAGCGACATCTATTGACGTTTCACTTCGGACACGCCCTTAGTCAAATTATCGGTGCCGCCAACACCTCACTCTGAAACATCGCAGTGAGGGGGGAAACGTGGGCGACGCGGAAATGCAAGTACAAAAGGCGTAACAAAAACCTATTAAGGTCATGGTACACCAAACTTAACTAACATCAGAGTAGAGAAAAATATTACTCTGACGTGCCTGGGTTTTTTTTTGAAAGTATAGGGTTACTCTGACAAATCAGAGTAAGGCGCAGGAACAACCCTAGATTTCAGAGTTGGGAAAAAAACTACTCTGGAAATCAGAGTACCTAAAATCCAAAAATAGGCCCTGGTCTTCACGCGCTTGATTGCGGCGTCTTTCCGCCGCGATGGGGAGGATGTCCTTGTGCTGAAGCTCAAACAGATTGCTTTTTGGCTGTATGGGGTGAGTGAGTGTAACGTCCTTTTCTGAATTGAGTGTAACGCATACTAGTTGTAATTCATCAATGCCTCCTTATGTCCATGCAGGTAGAGCACAAGATCATACATGGGGAAGAATTGCCCCACATCACGACAAGGAACAGAGAAGGTGTTGTGCTGTACCACAACAACGTGCGACGTTGGGCGCGAGACGCAGTCGACACGAGCACCAATGCTACGGGTCCCTGGTGGGACAGTGCCAACAATGCCTGGCGCTTTTCGCGCTCGGACTGTGGCGTTTTTATTAGCCAGGAGGGTCTGGATGATATTTGAGTATGGCGTGGTGCTTGATGGGTAATAGCAGTTGAGGAAGGTCCTCAATTATTACTGTAGCACTCGTCTTGCTGAAAAACGAGTGCATATTAATCTGGAAATATATCCAGATTTATATTAAATATATAATATATAAAATTGGTTTAAGAATTATGATTCACGTATACGGTAAAATTAAAATTTCTAAAATGTATTGTTACAATATGTAGTAACAAAGTAACGTAGTAGCGCCGTAACAATTGTTTATCGATATGCGCATAGGATAATTGCATTCTACGTTTGAGTGTATGCGTAACTAGAATCGTAACCAGGTAGACTCCATGTAATCGCCGGATTGATGTCGCAACGAATAAGAACAATCTGTCGTGAACCAATACGATGAAGTCGATGGCGATTGGGTTCACCGCGGTAGCCCATCCCTGCAGACCAAGTAACGAGCTCCGATTGGTCAGTCATTTCAAAGTTACGATAAAGCAAGATTTGGGTGTAAATGAGATTAACGGCTGAGATTCAGTGGTTTAGATTCCGAGAAGTTTCTGTTGAAGCCGAGTCATTTCAAAGTTACGAGAGGGAATGTTGGCCACAATCTTTGGAGTAGGTGTTGGAAAACCTACCGAAATGTTACCCCAATGTTGCCAGGTGGTAAGAAACGAAACCCCCGCGTTTTGGGATGGACCTCGCGTGGTGGAGGACGTCAGGCGAAGGAACTGGGCGGAGGAGGAGGTGACAAATGAGCACTGGACGGCAGCCGACGAGTACTAGAGTCGATGCTCAGCCTATCACAAAACATTTGCTCCTTACAATTAGAAATTTAGTCACTCACGAACGTTTTGCCCGTGAGTGACTAAATTGACCATTGTGCCGATTTCAGGGTACAGTCACCAAGTTGAGGAAGAAAAACATCTAAAGCACATAAACAACAACGGTTGCCCGTCATCAAAGAAGTTAACCTGGTTACGAATTTAAAGCCCTTGACTTGATTCACGGTGCAATTTCATATTACACACATTTTTGCCCGTGGCGACAAGGGCGAACGTGGCGAAAACTCAAACACGTTTCACGCACATGCCACCCGCCTACCTGGTGTTTTTGAAATGGGCACCGACTGTACAGGGTGCGTCGGAACAGAACGACTGCGACCAGACAGGGTGTGGATGAATGAAAGGTGTGGCTGGCAGACGAGACAAGTTTCCCGAAGTCGTGCGGAAGGAAAGCCTGGATTCAAAACCCGCTTGCTCAAGTGCACTGCCCACTGCCCGATGGGGAACTGCCCGCACCGAAAACAGCCGTTTGTGTGGTTCGCTTGTCCACGTGGGCGGTGGTGAATGGCCCGATCCACCGCAACAAAGTTTCTTGCATCGAATGATCGAATCCCTGCCAGCCTTCCGCGCCAAAAAAGATTCCCTTGCTGTGCTAGTCAGTAGGGTTGAATTTGGGAGTGGAGTACGGTGCAGTACAGTTCTTACGGCCAAAGAATCTCCGTAGGACGTAGTGCTGTGACCACTGGGCACTGCAGAAAAGGTTTGGCTCATGAGTTTTGCATGATGCTTGTGGTAGGGCGCGTTTTTTGTCCATGTTTGTTGAGCTTCGGGTCCGTATATCTAAACGGACAAGCCGACGACGATTAGGTCCTGCCAGTGGAGATTAGTAACTATCCTAACTCACGTTCCTGACAAACTCGCTTGGGAGGTGCGACACGAACCAATTCAGCCCCAAGCTTTAGGAGCGCGTAAACACGAAATTTGCGAGCTCTTTTAAACTCGCCAGCATGTGGTGCCAATCTGTGCGTCCGTCCCCGACTCTTCTTCAGGCGTCCGCAGCATCGCCATGTGCTGCTCTATCTCGACTGAGGTACGCGTACGCGCGCTGCTCGCATTGCGTCGCGGTTCGCGCATTCGTCGCAGTTCCACGGGTAGTCGCACGGATCGTGGAGCAACAGCGAGTCGATGGCAGGTGGCGATGGCAGGAGGTCGAATGTCTGGGGACCGTCGCTATCACTGGCGATGAAACTGCTGCGATGAATATCCGCCATGTCTTCAGATCCCGCCCTTAAATCTTTCATATTTGGCTGTTCCTACTTTTGTTATCTCTTTCAACCCACTCCCGCCCGCCCCCTTACCTACTTCCTCTGCTCTCCCTACCTGCAACGTCTCCCATTGTCGGCTTCTGAATAACGAGTTGATTTCATTCCTGCCTATCGTGGACGCTACATCCGCGCAGTGCCTGCGCCTCGCGTTGCCACCTGCGCATGCCCTCCATTCAGCCGCTCGGCCTACCCCGCGCTGATCGCCCACGAACCCGCCGCTCTCCGCCGCTCCACGTCGTGGCCGTTGGTTGGGTGCGCCCTCCTTCAAACTCCGCACACACTCATAAATATACATACATAGTGTTTATAATACATTTATTTGAATGTATCCCCCATTCCTCGTTCCCACTCGCATATAAACACGCATCCCCACAATCTCATGCACACGCGTTAAGCCCAATAACTGCATGCTTCTTTCTGGCGGGCTGCTCCCATGGGCGCACTTGAACACCTCCCTCCGCTCCCATCTCCCCCTCCGCTCCCATCTCCCCCTCCGCTCCCATCTCCCCCACCGCTGTTCCCCTGGACGGCACGGCAGGACCCGGAGGGCATACTGGCGCCGCCGCAGCCAGGGCACATTGCACGGCGCAAGCAGCAGCACCAGATGGTGGACGAGGAGGCGGAGAGGGCCAAGCGGGAAGCCGCCGCTAAACAAGAGGCCGCCAGGAGAAGGGAGGCGCGCGCCGTGCGTTCCTCAAACTTCCCTCAACCCGCCCTTCACCCCCAACCCTTCTCTCGCTCCCCCCCCCCTTCCCTCCCTCCCTCCCTCCCTCCCTCCCTCCCTCCCTCCCTCCCTCCCTCCCTCCCTCCCTCCCTCCCTCCCTCCCTCCCTCCCTCCCTCCCTCCCTCCCTCTCTCCATCCCTCTCTTCCTCCCTCTCTCTCCCCCTCTCTCCCTCTCTCCCTCGCATTCTTTCGTTTTCTCTATCGCTCCTCTTTCGCGACCATGAGTACAATCAATGACTGACAAGCAGTCCTGTGCGCAGGGAGCACTTGCTGCAAGCTGAGGCAAGGAGTAGTCACAACCTTTGGCTTTCCACTCATCTATTTCACCTTTGCTTAGTTCATATTTCACTCACCGTTTATGTGTGCCTCATTCGGTGTATCATCCTATCTTTTGCGCCTGCACCCGTCCCCCTCCTCTTGCCTTGGCTGTCTGTCCGCATCTCCCTGCATGCTGTGCCATGCCACCTGGACTGACTGCGTGTGTGTGTGCAGAGCCGAGTGGTACCGGACACGGACGAGGGGCTGATAGAGTTCTTTCTCTCCACGGAGGTCCCTGACATGGAGGCCGAGATAGCGCGCTGCCGCCCGCGCCTCACGCCCGCCTTCTTCACGTCGCTGCGCACGGCCATGGGGCAGCTGCGCTTTGCGGCACGGCCCAGTGCGGATGATGCGGACAAGCTGGCGGAGCTTGAGGCGCTGGAGACGGTTCTGCAGGAGGGAATTGGTGAGGCGGGTGATTAGAGCAGTACTTTTGACAAGGTATTCGGTCAATTACGATTTTGACCACTTATTCGCAAAATATTCGAAAATGAGTATTCGTATTCGACTCGATACTTGTTTTTACAGGCATAGGTGAGGTGCAATATGTGAGGTAACTGAGGTTGCGTGCGGAGGGGATTAGGTTGGGGTTGCAGGTAACAAGAGTGGTTACATGAGTTAATAAGTGAGAGGAAGGTGATGGCACAGATGCCACCCAGTGGTGAGAGCCAGTTGTCAAGTCAGTCACATGGTTAGTATGTGGCGATTCTGTCTCTTCATCTCTCCAGCACCGTCTTAGCTTGAAGAGTATGGACCGATCAGCAAGCATTGAGATCTCCCTTGGCATGCCATGCGATTTTAATTGTGTGCATCCTGTTCTGCCTGGCCATCCACCCTCCGCTCCAGCTGCCTACGACGCCCTGGAAAAGGCAATGACGGGTGCAAGGGAGCGCCTGCACCGCCTGCTGTCAGCCAAGGACAAGCGGGCAGAGCTGCTGGCCATGGCAGCCAGCAACGAGCTCGATAGGGACTTGCTCACCCTGCTTGATGAAAACATTGCTGCTGCCACTGCTGCCAACCAGGTCAGCGCCCCCTACCTCCCCTACCTCCCCTGCCTTCCTGCCTGTCTTACTTCTTTCTCCTGTCCTTTCTCTCCCTCTCTCTCTCCCTCTCTCTCTCCCTCTCTCCCTCCCTCCGTCCTCCCATTTCTCATGTCCCCTCTCTTTCTCTTTTTCCATGGTTAGCTAAACTGGCTTAGCTCAAAGAGATATTTTTAACTTAATTTTATTTTATCTTCCGCTACTCTCTCTTTCACTCTCCCCTTCCTTTTTCCTCATTCTCTCCCTCCCTCCCTTCACTCTCATTGTGCGAGAGCCTGTCCGTTTCTCCTGCCTTCCTTTCTCTCCTCCCTCCTATGCTGATTCCTCTTGCTCCCGTCGTCTCACTTTTGATTCCGGAGTTCGAAAATTTTCTTCTTCCTCCCTTTTCTGACTCTTGTCCCCTTTTCTTGCTTACACAGGCCCCTTTATGTTTAGTCAGTTGTGTCCTACCTGCTGAGCCAGTGACCAGCATTGTTTAGAGCACAAATTCCAATCTTGGAGCTGCGATAATGGTATCACTCGAGACATAAATTCTTCATATCTATGGATGGAGCGACCTTCCGCTTATGGGCTGCACTGCGCATTGGGTCTTTTCACGCTACACTCATGTGGGTGCCCATGTTGAACTGTGTGTGTGCTCTTACTGCAGAAGGAAGCAGTTGAATTTATGGAGAAGGTGCGCGGGGCCATGGTCAAGTATATGGTGAAGACATAAAGTTTGTGAGCACAAGGTTCCTCGTTGCCACTGTTCATGAAGAGTGACTGGCTTTAGTACTAGAGAATACTGTAAGATCTTTGCATTTTGTTGACTCATATCCTATCCATCTTCAAGTTTCGACCCTTCAAATGTTTAGTCAATCTCCAGCTGTCAGCCAGTAGCACATACAAGTGTTGGCTTTTTACCCTCAGATTTAATGCATGACTCCTGGTTTGTCTTTCACAATCAGCAATCTATCCGTTGGTGATCCAATTGGCTTCTCCTATTCGTCAAATAGCTGGAGGGTACAGACACCATTGAACAGGTGAGGTTATTGACCTAACGTTTAGCTCATGCCAGGTGGCAGGGTGAAGCTAGGGCCACGGGTGAGGAGGGCAAACAGAAGCCCAGAAACAGTTGCCGCCAGTGGTAATGTAAGCAGCCAACCGAAGCCAGCCACAGCAACCATCGCCCAGTTAATGGCGCGCCAATTGCCGTGGCACAGGCCGACAGCGACAGTGGAGCCAACAATGCATTGCGTGGTTGAGACCGGCAGCGCCAGGAACGAGGCCGTGATGACAGCAAGGGCTGCTCCGAGCTCCATGCAGAACCCGCGCGAGGGTGACTGGTAGGTGAGGTTGTTGCCGAGGTTGCGCATGATGTTGTAGCCATCTGCGACATGGACACGCATAGATGGGCTCGGATGAGATACGCGAGGGTTTGGGGCAAAGCGGAACAACAGGTTGTAAAGACCTGGTCACTTACAGAGGGCGAGGCCAAAGTCGATAGCAATCCCCGAGTATGCAAGCATCCACCGGGGTACTTCGGCTGTGGTGGTGAAGACGCCTTCGCTCCAGATTTGGTAGACGCCAGCCAGGGGGCCGAGAGCATTCGCTACATCGTTGGAGCCGTGGGAGAAGGAGGCGAAGGACGCTGTGACGACTTGCAGCAGCGAGTAGAGGTACTCCGTCTTGTTGTCGTACACCACGGCCACCTCCTGCGCCTGCACGGCGCCGTGGTTGTCCTTCTGCACCGACGCCACGTCCATGAAGATGGACCGGTACAGCAGTGTCTTGACCTTGTTGAATGCGCGCACCGCGAGGTTCTTCGACGGCGGCTTCGCGAGCTCGTCCTTGGCGCCGTCCTCCGCGTCGTCCACCTCCATGCCCAGCTCGCGCTTCTCGTCGTCCTGCAGCAAATGCGGCGTGAACGCGCGCTTGAGCCACAGGTCGATCTTGGGGTCTTGAGGCTGCGTGGGCGTGCAGTGGATGATGAACATGTGGTACCACTGGAGCGTCTCCTCGTTCTGCAGCCGGCGAATGAAGTACGGCACCAGGAAGCCAGCACAGAAGATCAGCATTGCCCCGGTTATGGCGCCAATGATACCGAACGCCAGTCCGACATTTCCTGTCACCTGGAGACTCCCGCCCGTCGTCTTCGGCTTAATTTCCAGGGTGGTTTGGCCATTTTTCGACACAACATAGAAGGAGACTATGAAAGTGGTGATGGTAAAATAGATAGGAATAGCCCAAATGCCCCTTTTTAGGGAGTTCTTGCTCTTCATGACCACGTGAAGGGTTATCAGGTAGATAATAGCCGCAAGGATACCCGCCAGGACTGGAGACACGAACCACGAAGTCACGATCTGCGCAACGCCCTTGTTATCCCAACCCCAGTTGACAGAATCAAAGCCGTACCCGCTGATGCCTACGCCGATGAGTGCTCCGATGATGGAATGCGTGGTCGACACGGGCCAACCCATGTACGTCGCGAACATGACCCACGACGAGGATGACACCAGGGCACACAGGAAGCCCGACATCAGAAGATCTGGCCGCGAACTGAAGTAGGAGGTCTTTATGATGCTGTCCTTCACGGTCTTCGTTGTGGTCGCACCCAGCGCAATCGCTCCACCGAACTCCGTGAATATCGCAATCAGGACAGCCTGTGCAAGGGTGATGGACCGCGAGCCCACCGACGTCGCGAAAGAGTTGGCGACGTCATTGGCACCTGAGGACAACACCAAGACAGCGCTTTAACATTGGACGGACTTGAACAATGAATGCAAGGGTGAAAGGTATAACTGACAAGAACTTACCAATGGAGTAGCCATCCAAGAACGCGAACAGCATGGTCATGACGAAGACCCATGTGTACGAGTGTATAGGGAGGGTGACAGCCATTGCGGGAATCTTGCGGGCCAAACTTCAGAGCACGATTCTACTTGAGTGCCCGACAGCCGGGCTGAAGTTTAGGGGTTCTGGGATCTGGGCTAGATGAGGGTTCAGAGAGTTCCTATCTCCTTTTGAGGAAAACTCCGAGACAGGAGCAGCAAAATGGTTTGGTAAGGACTCACCTCAAAGCGTGTCACCGCGTCGTCCCTAACCTGGCTCCCTCCATGAGTATCGCTGAACCAGATAAGCAGCCGCCACATTTGCGGCTCGACGACTCAAGCCCAATCAACTTTCGATTTTGCACGCGAAGTAAGCAGGTTTGGAGGAATATTCCTTCGTCGAGCCAGATCTCTGGCTTCGGATTCAGGTGTCAGATATTCCGAACCTCCAGTGTTTCGCTATTGTGTGCCTTGTCAGCATTCACACAGATCAGCAAATCTATGAAGGTTCGGGCATCAAAATGTAACGACGTGTTGCGACCCAGCAATATTGGGTTGGGTCTGGTCGACCAGGTCGACCTGACCATCGCAGCTCGGAACCACAAAGAATTCTGGAGAAATTTCGGCACACCGTCGAAGCACCTCCAGCGCAATTGGCATCCAGCTTCCTTGCAGGTTAGGCGAGCTGTGACGAGAGACAACTACTCGCTAAACCAGTGGTTACGCAGAAACCTTAAACCGCTGGATTTTTCATTGGTACGCAACTGTAAAACGAGACCTGAGCGAAATATTACAAATCGTTAGCTAAAGTAACTTCTCGCAAACCGTTGAGATGGGTTGGGTCGACCTAGTCGACCCAACCTGGTCAACCCGTTCGGGCAGACCCAACCCAATTCGGTTGGGTCGAACTGGTCAGCTTTTTCCGCAAAACAGCCTTCCTAGAAATGAGGGATCGGGGAGTCGTCGACCCGACCGCTTTGGGTCTCAACACGTCGTCACCAATAAATTGTACGCGGGAATAACCCCGAACTTGTATTGGCACTCTCGGTTTTCTACCCAACGATTGAAGCAAAAAAATCTAAACTGCACCGCCGAGTTCCTCATTGGTGACGAGTCAGCGATGGCACGTGCCCACCGACAAACTCGGTGATTGCACAGCTTCGAACATGTGGAGGTGGAGCCCTGGATGTCCCATCTCTCACGTCACTGTATCATGAACACACACAACCCACAAACGCACCAACACAGGTTTGGGATATTCAAAAGCCCCCAAACGTGGAGTCAACAAGATAATGAATATTCCAGTTCAGGCAATTTCCATCCCTTCTGTTATAAGCTCAGTCATGAGTTGTAGTAAGACATAGTTGCGTGGAAACTGAATATGGAATTGTGACTGAATTACCTGAAAATACAATGAAGGCACGTGATGATGTAGTGACTACCATAGCTATGTGTTGGAATATATTTGCATACATTCTATATAACTGCCTGTGGCGTAGCCTATTACGTTTAGTAATGAATGAAGCATTATTGTGCACTCCTAACCGCAGCAAATCGAAGCATGCAGTACTGAGGCTGAATGCGAAAAGGCGGAAGTGACGCGAAGGGTCGTACAGTTATGAAAGGATCTGGACCGTCCGGCAGGTAGCATCGGGCAGCAGAGTGGCGAGCATTCTGCCCCGACAGTTTTGTAACTGTCTGGAGTAGCACGGTAGAGTTTCGCTGTAATAAGGGAATTGTTAGAAGTTATATTTGTTATATGTAACTACATGTACACTAGGTAGTGTATATTCTTGTTCTCTCTTGGTGGTGTACCCCCCTGTGTGCCACCTTCTCTTTCCTATTTGTACCCACAATTCTATAGTCCCTTATCATTTCTTCTCTCGACAGTTGCCTAACACCCAAACCCTAGGCATAACTAAGAACATGCTAACATGGTACAGAGCAGAAAAACGGTCTAAGGACCTAATTTTCTCTTAAAGTAACATGGGCCCGCCCACTAAAGCGTGAAATGCGCCATTTTTCTTCGTCCCGTCGCGCCCTGCGCCTGTCGCGCTCGTTGCCCTGCGCTCTGCCCGTTCTGCCAGTCGCGTCCTCCGCGTCGCCCCGAGCTGTTTCATCGACCCGCGGCCCCCGCGTCGCCCTGCGCCGTTTCGTCGCCACGAGGCCCGCACGTCGCCCCGCGCCGTTTCGTCGCCACGAGGCCCGCACGTCGCCCCGCGCCCTTTCGTCGACCCGCGGCCCGCACGTCGCCTCGCGGACGCCAACGCCAGGCGCCAGCACGAGCGCCAGCGCCTGACGTAGACGCCAGCGCCAAGCGCCAGCGCCCGTCGTCAGTGGGGACACCAGCGCTAGGCGCCTTCGCGAGCGCCAGCAGCGGCCCACGCCGCCGCCCCCTGCCCTCCCTTCCGCGGCTTCCGCCGTGGGGGGGGGGGGGGGGGGGGGGGGGATGTGGGGGTGGCAGGTGTGAGCAGCCAGCAACCCGTCCCTCCCTTGCCTCTACCTCTCTCCCTGCAGCACTTGTTGCTGTGTGGGGGGGGGGGGGGAGAGAGAGGTTAAGGGGGGATGAGAGAGGTTAAGGAGGGTGAGGGGGTGGCGGACGTAGAAAGGTGCGGAGGGAGTGAGGTTAAAGGGGTTGACTGAAAAGGGGGGTGAGGACTAGGAGGTTATTAACGGGGGGGGGATCGCTATGAGCGTGCGCGCTCATGCCCACCTAGCCCACCTCCTCTCCCTATCCTCTCTCACCTCCCCCTTTGTAAAAGGAGGTTCATAAGCGGGTACCCGGGCATTGAGCGTGCGCGCTCCTGCACACCCCCACCTCTCCTCTTCTCTCCTCTCCTCTCGCCTCCTCCTCACTTGCCTGCCTCTCACTACCTACTTGTGCATGCAATTAAGGGGGGATGTTAGAAGTTATATTTGTTATATATAACTGCATGTACACTAGGTAGTGTATTTTCTTGTTCTCTCTTGGTGGTGTACCCCCCCTTGTGCCACCTTCTCTTTCCTATTTGTACCCACAATTCTATAGTGAATGCCCCTTTTCCTTTCTTCACTCAAACCCTAGGCACTACTAAGAACATTCTAAAAGGAATGTACCCCTTAGAGTACATTGCTAGATAGGTCGTTTCTGTTGGAAACAAGTAATTTAATGCTTCTGATGTGTCGGAACATCGAACTAGAAACGAGGCACGTTACAGCGAAGCAAATGCCGAGTCAACCAAGGAGGTTGACAAAAAGTAACAGCTGGAGGTTACGCGGAGGTCAAAGGTCGGCGACCTTTGACTTGACGAAAGGCAGCGCGACAGCAAGGACACACAACTGACTCGGTATTGAGCAATTGCCCGAGTCGTTGCTGTATCGAACCGCAACAGCAACAAAACAGTTAAAATGCATCTCTTCGTATTCTCTGTAATCTTATTAAAAAAACCTTGTATTACTTTGCTATAACCAATCTCTTGCTCTCACACACTAGTGCGAGGTGGTTCAATAGTTCACTAAGAACGCTTCCGCAATATCAACATTCTTACTCAGGGTCATAGCCAGATCCTAAGGGCATTTCTCAGCCCAACATGGTATGAGAGCCTCCAAGGCAAGATCCAACTTCATTCGAACTCGTATAACAGAAGGCATGGCAACACAGAAGGAAAGAAGCTCCTCTAACGGATCTCCCGGCACTACTCATACTCCACCTCCAGCCTCTAGCCTACAGACAAAGGATGGCACGGCGACAAGACCAGCTGCTGAGTCTACTGAAACTCCTGCGAATCGAACAACCAGCTTCGACCCAAGCATGATGGAGAAGTTCTTTGCATTCATGTCCTTCTACGAGCAGCACCAGCAAGCAGCACCTGCGCAATCAAACAACAGCGACAACAACAATGGCGCCACTCCAATGAGTCTTGACGGCTCATCATATATGCGCGGAAATAAAAAACCTACATTTGCTCCGTACGAGCCTCAACGCTGCTCCACCAGCTTCATGCCGAATCAGCCTCCACCTGGACAAGAAAGGACACTGGACGCACTTCAAGTACAGTCGCAGTTTGCTCACGTTCTAAGACTGCAAACGTCAACACCATTCAACGGCAAGGATTTTTATGCCTGGTCATTCGAGTTCGAGCTGATGATGGAAGGCGCGCAAATCCTCGGATTCTTCGACGGTTCCTTGCCATACCCAACGCACGGAACACAGTACGACAAGCAGCAGTACACGTATCAGTCGCTGATGGCGTATACAATACTTCTACAAAACATAACGCCGAACGAGCAGCAGAACATCCGGTCTTATCGTGGTTATGGCAACTCCGCCGGGCTCGCGTACAACCATTTGAAGAACCTGTATCAAGCAACAGACAACGTTAATCAGAGCCGCCTCATGGCACAAGTGACAACAGTGGAAATGAAACCGGGTGAAAAGGGAATGGCGTATATCAGTCGTTGTCGCGGACTGCACGATAGACTCATTCGATGCGGTGGATCGATATCTGAAGAAGCATTCGTTACAGTCGTCATCAGTGGCCTTGGCCCTCATTGGCGCTCCACTCGAGCTATTCTCCGAGCTCACGGAAAGATCTCCGAAGCGGCACTCTGCGCCAAAATTCACGCTGAACAGCAGGACATGGACCTGCACGAAGAACGTCACAAGAGAAGAACGTCAGCACCTAAGTTTGCATTTCACACTCAACGGCACTACAACAACAACAACAACAACAACCGGTAGAACAAGTATCAAGCACAACGACACGTACCACCATTGTGCCACCTCTGCAAAACGTCAGGACATCCTCGCACTCACTGCCCAAATCAGCAGCAGACATCGCCGACGCAACGTCAACTTCGACCTTCAAGCAGTCATGTGGCTTCCACACAGGCGCATCCCACCAATCAAGTGCAGTCTTCAACGACATCGACAACTCAACCTGCACAAGGCACAAGAAACATCGTGAGCTGCATGGCAAGAATATCAGACTCCTGCGTTACCGAACCACCATCGCACTACTCACCAGAAGAACTGCTCGATAAAAGTGCTCCTCGCCGCGAGTCACTGGAGCCGAACCTGACGTACGCAGCCATCGCCCAGAGCGAGCCGTCCGGGAAAGACACCTGGTTTAGACACACGGCGCAACTGGAGCAACTGGCACACGGGCAACTGCAGCAACAGGCACACTGGCAACTGGAGCAACTGGCACACAGGCAACTGGAGTAACTGGCTCCGCGGCTAGACGAGCGGCAGGAGCAACTGACCCACGGGCTACTGGAGCAACGGGCTCACTGGCGACTGGAGCTACGGGCTCACGGGCGACTGGCGCAACGGTCTCACGGGCGACTGGAGCTGCTGGCTTCACGGCGGCCACCTCCACTCAACCTCCCCCACCTGTCCCACACTCATCACCCCCACACCCGCCCCCCCATACCCATCACCACACTCATCACCCCCACACCCGCCACCCCCATACCCACCCCCCCACGGCTGCACCGGGTCCAGGAGCGGCTGCTGCAGTGGCGGCTGCTCCAGGGGAGGCTGCTCCAGGGGCGGCTGCTCCAGGGGCCAGGGGCGGGTCCTGCAGTGGCGGCTGCTCCAGTGGCCAGGGGCGGCTGCTACAGGGGCGGCTCCTCCAGGGGCCAGGGGCGGCTGCAGGTGCGGTTGCTCCAGGGGCCAGGGGCGGCTGCTGCAGTGGCGGCTGCTCCAGAGGCCAGGGGCGGCTGTTGCAGGGGCAGTTGCTCCAGGGGCGGCTGCTCCAGGGGCCAGGGGCGGCTGCAGGTGCGGCTGCTCCAGGGGCCAGGGGCGGCTGCTGCAGCTGCGGTTGCTCCAGGGGCCAGGGGCTGCTGCTGCAGGGCTAGCTGCTCCAGGGGCGGCTGCTGCAGTGGCGGCTGCTCCAGGGGCGGCTGCTGTAGTGACGGCTGCTCCAGGGGCGGCTGCTGCTGGGGCGGCTGCTCCAGGGGCTGCTGCTGCAGGGGCGGCGTCGCCGGTGCAAAGCAGGCCCGCGCGCTGCTGCAAAGCAGGCGCGGGCGCAGGGGAGGCAGAGGCGGCGGCCAGGGAGGGATGCGCCGCGATGAGCAGGTGACGGGGCCACTAAGGGTGGCGACGGGGCCGAGAAGGGCGGCGACGGGGCCACTAGGGGCGGCAACGGGGCCGCGAAGGGCGGCGACGGGGCCGCTAGGGGCGGCAACGGGGCGCTAGGGGCGGCGACGGGGCCGAGAAGGGGCGGCGACAGGGCCGCGAAGGGGCCGCGAGGGGCTGAGAAGGGCGGCGACGGGGCCGCTAGGGGCGGCGACGGGGCCGCTAGGAGTGGCGATGGGGCCACTAGGGGCGGCGACGGGGCCGCGAAGTGTGGCGACGGGGCCGCTAAGGGTGGCGCGAGGGGCCGTGAGAGGGGCAGCGACGGGGCCGCGAAGAGGCCGTGAGGGGCCGAGAAGGGCGGCGACGGGGCAGGAAGACGCCGCGCGTCCGGGGCGCACGGCGGGCGGAAAACCGCCACGCGCCCCGAGCGCGTGGCGGGAAGAAAAAGGTGTCGCGCGCCACGGGGCGCGCGACAGACAGGAAAGCAGCGGAAGCACGTGGGGCCCACAGGCCAAAAGCGTAGTCGCTCTGATTCCATGTTGAGAGACTAAGCATGAGTAGGCTTAGGAGCCACAGGTTTAGTAGCTTAGTGATCGAGTTCGAGGGTAAGGAGAAGTGTCGAGAAAGTTGAGAGGGGAATGATGTTCACTATAGCACAAGAGTACATATAGCAAACAGAGCATGCAAGGTGCACCACCAACTAGAAAACTATATGACTACAGTATTCTACACTATAGGCAGTTATAGAACAATATATAGAATTATATATTAGTCTGACAACATCCGGTCTTATCGTGGTTATGGCAACTCCGCCGGGCTCGCGTACAACCATTTGAAGAACCTGTATCAAGCAACAGACAACGTTAATCAGAGCCGCCTCATGGCACAAGTGACAACAGTGGAAATGAAACCGGGTGAAAAGGGAATGGCGTATATCAGTCGTTGTCGCGGACTGCACGATAGACTCATTCGATGCGGTGGATCGATATCCGAAGAAGCATTCGTTACAGTCGTCATCAGTGGCCTTGGCCCTCATTGGCGCTCCACTCGAGCTATTCTCCGAGCTCACGGAAAGATCTCCGAAGCGGCACTCTGCGCCAAAATTCACGCTGAACAGCAGGACATGGACCTGCACGAAGAACGTCACAAGAGAAGAACGTCAGCACCTAAGTTTGCATTTCACACTCAACGGCACTACAACAACAACAACAACAACAACAACCGGTAGAATAAGTATCAAGCACAATGACACGTACCACCATTGTGCTCAGGACATCCTCGCACTCACTGCCCAAATCAGCAGCAGACATCGCCGACGCAACGTCAACTTCGACCTTCAAGCAGTCATGTGGCTTCCACACAGGCGCATCCCACCAATCAAGTGCAGTCTTCAACGACATCGACAACTCAACCTGCACAAGGCACAAGAAACATCGTGAGCTGCATGGCAAGAATATCAGACTCCTGCGTTACCGAATCACCATCGCACTACTCACCAGAAGAACTGCTCGATAAAAGTACTCCTCGCCGCGAGTCACTGGAGCCGAACCTGACGTACGCAGCCATCGCCCAGAGCGAGCCGTCCGGGAAAGACACCTGGTTTTTGGACAGCTGCTGCGACAGTGTGAAGAAATGAGGAGTGAATGAACTAGCAAGCAGGTGGGTACAAGTAGGAAAACCTAGAAGTGTTGTACCCCATATTGTCTACCCCACTATAGCCTACACAGACTATAGCATAAGAGTTTGACACACCCCCATAGGCAAAGTGGGGGAGAACAAGAGGTCACAAGACCAGTCAAGCAAAGCAAAGCAAGCTCAGGGTGGATCACAACGTCACCACACAGTCCGAGCACAAGAGCAAGGCCAGAAGGCCAGTTCACATGCAAGATCATATATAAAGGTAAACAAGCAAGTGCAGGTATAGAAAGATCACAGTACAAGCAAGGTCAAGAAGTGAGCAAGTGAGGCCAAGTAGGCACAAGACCTAGCATCGTACAGAAGCGCTGATGATCACAAGGCGGAAGTGCAATGGTAAAGATATCAGCAGTGTTGGCCTTAGAGGCCACGTAAGCAAGGCGCAGCTGACCACGCTGCTGCAGCTCACGAGCAAGGAAGTAGCGAAGAGCAATGTGCTTCGTTCTGTGCTCCAGTCTGTGCTCCCGACACAAGGCCAGCATGGCCTTGTTGTCTACGTACAGAACTGGAGGAGAACGAGGCGGCTCTCCTAGGTCAGTCAGCAGGTAGGTGAGCCAGCGTAGCTCCTGTGCAGCCATGGCCCCCGCGTAGATCTCAGCCTCACAGCTAGAGCCAAGAACAGAAGACGAGCGGGTAGACCGCCACGAAACAGAGCCGGAACCAAGGCTGAAGGTGTAACCCTGTGACGACCGCTGCGTAGCCTGGTCGTCAGCCCAAGAAGCGTCTGCGTGACCTGTGAGAACCACTGAACGTCGCCCTCCAAGCACTAGCCCCATGCCCGACGTACTGCACAAGTAGCGCAACACCCTCTTCGCTGCAGCCATGTGCTCTGGTCGGTGTCTCCCAGGAGCAACATAGCGTGCCAAGATGCTAAGAGGGTATGCAAGGTCAGGTCGAGTGCAGGTCATCAGGTACATGAGGCAGCCAACAAGCTCTGGGTACGGGCCACTCGGCTCTACGGACTCATCCGAAGGCAGAGCTGAGAGCGAGTGGCGAGTAGACAGAGGAGTGGCCTGAGGCGAGGAGTACGTGAAGTCGAAGCGCTGAAGGACCTGCTGCACCATGTGTGACTGAGTCAGGGTAATGGTGCGCTGTGCTCTGTCCCGGGTGATCTGCAAGCCAAGGTAGCTGCGCAGTTCACCCAGGTCTGTGCACGTGTGTCTCTTCTGCAGCTCGGACTTCACGTGGGCGAGTCCAGCAGTGTCACCAGTGGCAAAGACCAAGTCGTCGACGTACACGAGGATGTAGAACGGCGGCAAAGAGGTGTCGGTGCGTAGAAACAGCGACGGGTCGGCAGTAGAAGGAGCAAACCCAAGAGCCGCAAGTGTAGTCCTCAGTGTGTCGTGCCACTCACGGGGCGCCTGGCGGAGACCGTAGACTGGCCGCCGGAGGCTCCACTGGGTACCAGGAGGAAACGACCCAGTGAAGCCAGGTGGGCGGCGC
Organism: Closterium sp. Naga37s-1; assembly: GCA_947471745.1. Lineage (NCBI taxonomy): Eukaryota > Viridiplantae > Streptophyta > Zygnematophyceae > Desmidiales > Closteriaceae > Closterium > Closterium sp. Naga37s-1. Next base: position 147,004 of record CANJKZ010000271.1, on the reverse strand, counting down.
AGCGTAATAGGAGAATGTCGAAAAGGATTGATAAAAGGAGGGTTGCAAATTTGTAAGTACAAATGGAGAAGAAACAGGCAAGGAGAACGTGCTGTCAAAACATATGCATAAAACTATCTAGGCTATATTGGGGCTAGCCTTAGGGGGTACAGAAATATTCTCGACACTCTAGTTTTGTACCCCACTCTTGACCTAATCACACCATTCATGCCTTAGTCTCTAACATGGCATCTACAGCAGTAAGTCCTTAGGATCTAAGAAATTCGGGCCCACCTACTACTGAATTACCTCACCTACAGCTGTGCCTATCTGCCTGCCTTACCTGCTGCCCGCGCGCGCCTCGGCTGCACGCGCGCGTGCATATTTTTTTTTTAGCGCGCCCCGCTGCCTTAGCCGCCCGCGCGCTCGCTGCTGTCGTGCGCAGCCCGCCGCCGCGCGCAGCCTGTCGCCACGCGCAGCCTGCAGCCGCGCGCAGCTCGTCGCCGCGCGCAGCCCGCAGCCGCGCGTAGTCCGTCGCCGCGCGCAGCCAGCCGCCACGCGCAGCCCGCAGCCGCGCGCAGCCCGTCGCCGCGCGCAGCCCGCTGCCGCCCACGGCCACTGCAGCAGCCGCCCCTGGAGCAGCCGCCCCTGGACCCCGAGCAGCCGCCCCTGGCCCCTGAAGCACCCGCCCCTGGAGCAGCCGCCCCTGGACCCATAGCAGCCGCCCCTGGCCCCTGAAGCAGCCGCCACTGGTGCAGCCGCCCCTGGACTCCGTGCAGCCGCCCCTGGACCCAGAGCAGCCGCCCCTGGACCCTAGAGCAGTCGCCCCTGGACCCTCGAGCGCCGCCCCTGGACCCAGAGCAGCCGCCCCTGGCCCCTGCAGCAGCAGCCCCTGGAGCAGCCGCCCCTGGCCCCTGAAGCAGCCGCCCCTGAAGCAGCCGCCCCTGGTGCAGCCGCCCCTGGACCCTCGAGCAGCCGCCCCTGGACCCAGAGCAGCCGCCCCTGGCCCCTGCAGCAGCCGCCCCTGGTGCAGCCGCCCCTGGACTCCGTGCAGCCGCCCCTAGAGCAGCCCCCCCTGGAGCAGCCGCCCCTGGACCCTAGAGCAGCCGCCCCTGGACCCTCAAGCGCCGCCCCAGGACCCATAGCAGCCGCCCCTGGCCCCTGCAGCAGCAGCCCCTGGAGCAGCCGCCCCTGGACCCCGAGCAGCCGCCCCTGGCCCCTGAAGCAGCCGCCCCTGGTGCAGCCGCCCCTGGACCCAGAGCAGCCGCCCCTGGCCCCTGCAGCAGCCGCCCCTGGTGCAACCGCCCCTGGACCCCGTGCAGCCGCCCGCCGAGCGTCGGCCCTGCTCGCCCGGCGAGCGCCTGCTCTTCCCGCCACTGGTGAGCACCTGCCTTGTTTGCGCGCTGCCGCGCCATCTGCCTGCCTGCCTGCCGGCCTGCCTGCCTCCCGCGCCTGCCCTGCACGCGCTGCTGCTACTACTACCGCTGTTACTGCTGCTACTACTGCTACTACTGCTACTGCTGCTACTGGCGGTGGCTAGATGGAGCTCCAGCGACGTCCGCGTGAGTCCCTCACCCCCCAGCAACTTAGTGAGTGGTACGCTAGTTGGGGTTGTAGGGGTGGCCGCGCTGCTACTGCTGCTACTGCTGTTACTGCTGCTACTGCTGCTACTACTGCTACTGCTGCTACTGGCGGTGGCCAGATGCAGCTCCAGCGACGTCCGCACGAGTCTCTCACGCCCCAGCAGCTTAGTGAGTGGTACGCTAGTTGGGGTTGTCGCGGTAGCCGTCGTAGCTGTCGCCCTGGAGCTGGTCAGTTGGGAGCGTCTGGCAGTGGCCAGCTGCAGCTGCAGCGGCGTCCACGCGAGACACTTACGCCCCGGCAGCTTCACGAGTGGTACGCTCAGAGTAGAGGGTCTTTGAGTACCGTTCGCTGCCCGTACGTCATTCGCACAGGTGATCGAACTGGTCAGGCTTGCGAGACACTTGGTCACACACAGTCCCGCTGCTTCGCCCGTCTAAGTGACGCCTGGCGTACCGAGTTTGGCGACGAGGCTGAGCTCCCCGACTGGGTGGAGCTGCTTGGGCAGAAGGTAGATATATTTGCTCTTGACTATGATGCTATTCTCACTGCCGTGTATGCATTGCCTACTAGTGCTGACGGTGCCTGTTACCTGTGCGTACCGCATGACCCAGGTATAGAGCCTGCCGCTCCATGTGCTGGTGAGTCTGCTCTCTCTGGTACTGCGCCTGCTGAGGCCTTGTACACCTTCACACTTGACTCTGGTGCTTCTCGCTCCTTCTTTCGCGACAGCACCACCCTCACGCCGCTCAGTCGGCCGGTTCCAGTCTCCCTAGCAGACCCCTCTGGGGGTCCAGTCCGTGCGACCTCTTCCACTGTCCTCCCTTGTCCTGCTGTCCCGTCCGGCGCACTGTCGGGTCTTTACCTCCCCTCGTTCTCTACGAACTTGGTGGCGGGTTCTGCGCTCCAGGATGCGGGTGTTCACCAGTTCACCCCTGCCTACGGGCGTGTGACACACTGCACGTGTGCTCAGACAGGTCGTCACCTGGCTACTTTCACTCGGCAGCCTGGGTCGGGCCTGTACACACTGACCACTGAGTCCCCTCAGGTAGCTGCGTCTGCGTCAGGTCAGATGCCGGCCCCCTGCTCGTGTCGCGCCTTGTCGCACCAGACGGTCCTTTGGCACCACCGCCTTGGTCACCCCTCGGTGCAGTGCCTTCGTAGCATGCACCGCCGTGTCCTTGTCTCTGGTCTTCCCAGGGTTCTCCCTCCCCTCCCACCCTCGCCTGCTCCTCCCTGTCTTCCCTGTGTCGAGGGGCGGCAGCGCGCCGCTCCTCACTCCTCCTCGTTCCCTCCCACAGAGGCTCCCCTACAGACTCTCCACCTGGACGTGTGGGGCCCAGCCCGCGTCCGTGGACAGGGCCACGAGCGGTACTTCCTGCTGGTCGTCGACGACTACACGCGTTACACCATGGTCTTCCCCTTGCGCACCAAGGGTGAGGTCCCTGGTGTTTTGATCCCTTGGATCCGCGATGCTCGTCTCCAGCTCCGCGAGCGGTTCGGGACGGAGTTTCTGTCAACATATATTTTATATGTGTTGTTTAGGTTAGTCTAGGTGTTACGTTTCTACTTACTTGCATGATTAGGGTTTGCTATATCTAGGGTTGTACTTCACATTTTCTATCAATTCATTCTTATCGTAACATGGTATCAGAGCGAAGGTCTCGGGTTCGAATCCCGGTGTGTGCACTTCGGGCATCCCAGTGCGGGGGGGTGTCAGAGGTCCACTGGTGATCCCCGATTGATCCTAGGGAAGGGTTACAGGCATGTTGGCCTGGGGGGTTATGGGCGCACTGACCCGCTACTTAACAAGCCCTTTTATCCCAATGGTCTAGTGGTTGGGATTCTGACATGGTATAGAGCTAGGTTTCCCTTAGGCGATTTTTCCCCTAGGCGATTTTTTTTCCCTTAGGCGAAATTTCTCTCGATAGTCTATGGGCCCACCACCCGCGCGCCTCGTAGCGACCCATAGCCCGAAGCGCCCTGCCCCGTAGAGCCCGAGTAGGTCGCGCCCCCCCGTCGACATCGCGCGTCACCCGTTTCTGCCCTGCGCCCCACCCGTTTTTGCCGTGCGTCACTCGTTTTCTGCCCCGCGCCCCACTCGTTTTACCCCGCGCGTTTCCCCCCAGCCCTCTAGCGCGCAGCAGACGAACGCGCGTAGCTGCGCGCGCAGCCTTAGTCGCACCCGCAGCTTCGCGCTAGTACGTCGCGGCCGCGCGCACGTGCAGCCCACCGTCTTAACCGCCCCCCAGACCTGAAAACCCGCCATTACAGACCTGAAAACCGCCGCCGAACTTGGAAACCCGCCGCCCCAGACCTGAAAACCGCCGCCCCAGACCTGACAACCGCCGCCCCACCTGGAAACCTGCTGCCCCACCCGTTCCAGGCACCTCACCCGGGATCAGCCGCCCCACCCAGTCCTCTCCACCGCATTGAACCGCACAGAACTGCACATAACTGCACAGAACCGCACAGAACCGCCGCCTTAACAGCTTCCCCACCTGAAAACCACCGCCCCAGACCTGACAACCGCCGCCCCACCTGGAAACCTGCTGCCCCACCCGTTCCAGGCACCTCACCCGGAATCAGCTGCCCCACCCAGTCCTCTCCACCGCATTGAACCTCACAGAACCGCACAGTACTGCACATAACCGCACAGAACTGCACAGAACCGCCGCCTCACCCGTAGCCCGCTGCCTTAACAGCTTCCCCACCTGAAACCTGCCTCCCCACGACCTACCACACCCGCCGTCAGTAGCCCCAGCCGATTACACTGCCGCCAGCTACACCAGCAGCAGCATAGGCTGCCCCCAGCGCACCAGCAGCAACGTAGGCTGCCCCCAGCAGAACCAGCAGAACCAGCAGAACCAGCAGAACCAGCAGAACCAGCAGAACCAGCAGAACCAGCAGAACCAGCAGAACCAGCAAAACCAGCAGAACCAACAGAACCAGCAGAACCAGCAGAACCAGCAGAGCCAGCAGAACCAGCAGAACCAGCAGAACCAGCAGAACCAGCAGAACCAGCAGAACCAGCAGAACCAGCAGAACCAGCAGCAGCACAGGCTGCCCCCAGCGCACCAGCAGCAGCTTAGGCTGCCCTCAGCAGAACCAGTAGCAGCATAGGCTCACATGGCATGTACTAGGGTTCTACAGCAGCAGGGCCAGCCGCAGCACTCCCGTCAGTTGGGGCCTGCGGGTCCAAAGTGTGGCGCCCCCAGCAGTGGCTCAGCTAGCAGTGGGCGAGACGTCGGCCCCTGCGGGTACCGGGCCCTGACAGGCCCTGGTGCTGGCACTACCTGCTGGAGTCCTGACCACACTGCGTCCAGCTGCTACCGTCGACTCGACGACCTCCACCGTGAGCGTTTTGGTCCTCACGCTATTACACCGCACTGGCCTTCGCGCCTTCGCCAGCGCACTACTGCACCAGTTGAGTCTCACCTGCCTGGTCTAGGACCCTTTCCGGCTGCACGAGTAGAGACCTGTGTTTCCAGTCTTGGTGCGTGTGTTGTTTCCAGTCCCGGCGCCTCTGAGGGTCTTTGTGTAGAAGCTGCAGCTACCACTAGTCTAGCACTAGCCTTTGTAGCTGGTTCGGGTGCGACCCCACAGACTGCACAGCTTTCCTTCACCCTAGATTCTGGAGCGTCCAGCTGTTTCTTTCGCGACTGTACCGACCTCACACCACTGCGCACTCCAGTCACTGTCGCCTTGGCTGACCCCTCTGTGGGACGTGTAGTTGCTAGCAGCACCACCACTCTTCCGTGTCCAGCGGCTCCCTCACGTTTTCTTACAGGTTACTACACCCCCTCGTTCTCTAGGAACTTGGTGGGTGTCAGTCACCTTCACGACCTAGGCGTAGTCACTACTTTCCCACTGGACGAGCCTATTGCCTCCTGCACTGTCGGTGCCACTGGGGCGCCCCTGGCCACATTCCACAGAGAGCCGGGATCTGGTCTGTACTCACTACACACTGGGTCCCACCACACTGAGTCGGGTCAGGTCAGGTCAGGTCAGGTAGCTGCTGTGTCGTGTGACTGTCGGTCCCTCACCCACCCGTCGGTCCTCTGGCACCACCGTCTAGGTCACCCGTCGTTCCCACGTCTCAGTAGGATGGCACGTTACCGTCTGGTCTCAGGTCTCCCAGGGTCGCTTGCACCGCTTTCCCGCTCTCCTGCGCCGCTGTGCACTCCTTGCGTCGAGGGTCGGCAGCGCGCTGCCCCTCACTCCTCCTCGTTCCCCCCCACCACGGCTCCCTTCGAGACCCTGCACTTGGACGTCTGGGGCCCCTCTCCGGTCCTTGGCCCACGTCAGGAGCGCTACTTCCTGATTGTGGTGGACGACTACTCCCGCTACACCACGGTTTTCCCCTTGCGACGGAAGGCCGACGTGCCTACCGTCCTCGAGCCGTGGCTACTAGCGTGGGGTGGCGCCCAGGGCCTGTGTGGGCTTCGCCTACACTCGGACCGTGGTGGTGAGTTTTCTTCCACTCGCCTGGAGACGTTCTGTCAGGGTCGGGGGATCATCCAGTCTTACACGCTACCAGCATCACCGCAGCAGAACGGGGTAGCCGAGCGACGCATCGGCCTGGTCATGGAGGTTGCCCGGACCTCCATGTGCCATGCCGGTGCCCCCCAGTTCTTGTGGCCCCAGGCAGTCCGCTACACCGCGCACCAGCTGAACCTGTGGCCCAGTGACGCACGGCCAAGGGTGACGCCGGTCTCCCTTTGGACAGGTTCTCCGGGCGTAGCAGCTGACTTCCGCGTCTGGGGTTGTCTGGCTCACGTTCGCGCCCCTGGCGCGAACAAGTTGTCTCCGCGCACTCGTGCCTGCGTCTTTCTTGGCTTCCCTTTGGACGCCTCCGGCTGGGTGTTCTACGACCCGGTCACCTACCAGTTCTTCGCTTCGCAGGACGTCACGTTCGACGAGTCTGTCTGTTACTACAGGAGTCGCCCCCACCGAGGTACTCAGGCCTTTTCCCCCCCGCTGTTCCTCACCCTTGAGCCCCCACCAGTCGCCCCGGTAGCCCCCCCCCTTCGCGTCCTGCCCCGTCAGGTGTGTCGCACGTCACTCCGCAGTCTTCCCCCCCGCAGCGTCCAGTCCCTGTCGTGTCTGGGGGTGCGGGAGGTGCAGTTGCGGAGGGTGAGGGTACTGGGGCTGCAGGAGCTGGTGGTGCCGGCTCTGGGGGTGCAGGGGTTGTGGGCGTGGAGGTCACTCCTGTGGAGGACACGGCAGCCTCGACTCGGCGGCCTCGCCCTGCCTCACCCCCTGGCTTCCCGTCCGTCCCGCAGTTTCCTCCTCCTTCTTCTCTGCGGTCGGTTGCTGCGGAGCCTGGGGGTGTTCCTGCGGGAGGTACTGGAGGCCCCGGGGGTGTTGGTGGTGGAGGTGCTGGTTCTGGGGGTGCTGGAGCTGGAGGCACTGGCACTGTGGCGCCTACACCGCGCACTGTACGTTTCCTGACCCGTGAGCAGCGTCTCCTCCGGTTGGAGAGGGAGGAGCGTGAGCGATTTGAGAGGGCACAGCAGCAGCAGCAGCAGCAGCAGCAGCAGGAGAGAGTAGAGGAGCAGTCACGGCCGCACCAGGAGAGGGTAGAGCAGGAGTCCCACCCACAGCAGCAGGTGCAGTTCCAGACGCAGCAGGAGAGAGTAGAGGAGGAGTCACGGCAGCAGCAGGAGAGGGTAGCGCAGGAGTCCCGGTCGCAGCAGCGGGTACAGCTGCAGCCGCAGCAGGAGAGGGCAGAGGCGGAGCCACAGGAGCAGCAGCAGGGGCCGGTACCGTCGCAGCAGACGCCAGAGGAGGCGGAGCAGCAGCGACTGCGACTACGCGACCTCCCCGACCCAGCACCTGCACGCTTTGTTCGTGGTCCCCTGTCGTCCCCTCCTGTTCCACCAGTTGAGTCCCTTTCCTCCTCCCAGTGGACTCGTCGTCCTCCCCTCAGTCGTGCTGTGTCTCCACAGCCCCGTCGGTCCCGTTACCGTGCAGACGGTCCGTTTCACCTTGTTCTCCGCTCTCGTGTTCCACCTCCTCCTGTCCTTCCACAGCCCCCTGAGTCGTCCCTCACTGTGCTTCACGACCCGTTGTCCGACTACCTCCGTGCCTCCCGTCCTGTCGTCTCCCGTGTTTTGTCCGCGTTGGTCACTCACCCGACTGCACCTCTGTCGTCTGTCTCAGCACTTGTTACCACTGTCTCTGGCTTTGCCTCTTCCCACCGCCTTGACTACGCCGCTCACTTGGTGAGTGGCCCTGCACGTTCTCCGTCCTCTGGGGGTGCTCCTGTCTTTCCCCTGGAGGTCGTAGAGGACAGGCAGTTCGAGCTTGGTTTTCTTGCGGCCGCTGTTCCTTATCTCTGCGCCATGCTGCTTGCCCCTGAGGGGGATCCAGACGCCCTTGACATCCCGATCCCTCGCACTCACGCCGAGGCGGTCTCGGGACCCTGGGCTTCGTACTGGATAGCAGCTGAGGAGGCAGAGATGGCATCTTATAGGTCCACAGGCACTTACGTCGACGCAGTCCCACCACTTGGGACGAATGTCGTCAGTGGCCGATGGCTCTACAAGGTGAAGCGGCCGCCTGGATCACCACCTGTGTTCAAGGCACGCTATGTTGCGAGAGGCTTCAGTCAGCGAGAGGGGGTGGACTTCTTCCAGACCTTCGCTCCCACCCCGAAGATGAGTACTCTTCGGGTGTTGCTGCATATTGCAGCCCAGCGTGACTACGAGTTGCACTCCTTGGACTTTTCCACCGCGTTCCTTCAGGGGAGCCTGCACGAGCAGATCTGGCTGCGTCGCCCGCCTGGCTTCACTGGCTCTTTCCCACCTGGGACCCAGTGGCAGCTGCGTCGACCAGTCTACGGCCTGCGTCAGGCCCCACGTGAGTGGCACGACACACTTCGCTCGACCCTTGCAGCTCTTGACTTCTTTCCGTCGTCTGCTGACCCGTCACTGTTCGTTCGCCGTGGCTCGACCCCGTTCTTTGTCCTGGTCTACGTCGATGACCTAGTGTTCGCCACTCCCGACCGACGCGCGCTGGCCTCCGTGAAGGAGGAACTGCAGAGGAGACACACTTGCACTGACCTTGGTGAGCTGCAGCACTACCTTGGCCTGCAGATCACCAGGGACAGGGCAGCTTGCACCATTACGCTGACTCAGTCGCATATGGTCGAGCAGATCCTCACGCGGTTTTGCTTCCCGTTCTCCAAGGTACAGCTCACCCCTCTTGGTGTGGATCATGGGCTCACGGCTCCACCTTCGGACGAGTCATTTGAGTCCAGTGGTCCATATCCTGAGCTGGTGGGTTGTCTCATGTACCTGATGACCTGTACTCGCCCAGACCTAGCTTACCCTCTTAGCGTCCTTGCGCGCTTTGTTGCGCCTGGGAGACACCGACCTTCCCACTGGTACGCTGCTAAGAGGGTGGCGAAGTATGTGGCGAGTACATCAGGCATGGGACTTGTCCTTGGAGGGAAGCAGCCAGTTACACTCACAGGTTACTCGGACTCGTCGTGGGCCGACGACGCGGAGACGCGTCGGTCTACACAGGGGTACTCCTTTAGCCTCGGGGCAGGTGCTGTTTCGTGGCGGTCGACTCGGGCGTCGTCTGTCGCCGGTTCCAGCTGTGAGGCAGAGGTGTACGCTGCGGCCATGGCCGCTCAGGAGCTTTGCTGGCTGTCTTTCCTTCTCACCGACCTTGGTGAGCGGCCTCGCTCTCCCCCAGTCTTGTTCGCCGACAACAGGTCTGCTGTCCTGTTGTGTGAGGAGCCCCGACTGGTTGGGAAGGCGAAGCACATCCAGCTTCGTTACTTCCTTCTGCGTGAGTTGCAGCAGCGTGGACAGGCACTCGTTCGACGTGTGGTCTCTGAGGCAAACACGGCAGATATCTTCACCAAGGCGTTGCCGCCTTGTGACCACCAGCGTTTCTGCACCCAGCTTGGCCTTGTGCCTGCCCGTCCTCACTTGCTTGCTTAGAGATGCCTTGTTCTGCATGTCTTGTACTCTTGCATCTCTTTATATTTGCTATATACCTGCATGTGGACTGGCCTTGTGGCCCCTTGCTTGCTCTCGGAGTGTGTGGTGCCTTTGAGCTCCACCCTGAGATTTGTCTTGTTCTTGTAGACTGGTCTTGTGACCGTTGCTTGCTCTTGTTGTTTCTACAGGACTTCCGTCACCTAGACTATGGGGGTGTGTCAACATATATTTTATATGTGTTGTTTATGTTAGTCTAGGTGTTACGTTTCTACTTACTTGCATGATTAGGGTTTGCTATATCTAGGGTTGTACTTCACATTTTCTATCAATTCATTCTTATCGTAACAGTTTCCCGTCCTGCGTCTGCACTCTGACAGAGGTGGTGAGTTTTCCTCCGACCTCTTGGCAGCCTTCTATGAGGAGCACGGCATCACCCAGTCGTTCACGCTTCCGGCCTCTCCGCAGCAGAATGGGGTTGCTGAGCGCCGCATTGGCTTAGTCATGGAGGTCGCTCGTACCTCCATGATCCATGCGGCTGCCCGCCATTTTCTGTGGCCGTTTGCGGTCTGGTACGCCGCGCATCAGCTAAACCTCTGGCCCCGTGTCTCCTTGCCGGAGACCTCGCCCACACTGCTGTGGACGGGGAAGGTCGGCGATGCGTCACGTTTCCGGGTCTGGGGTGATCGTGCCTTTGTCTGCGATACCACCGCGGACAAGCTCTCCGCCCGCGCTGTTCCCTGTGTCTTCCTTGGCTTTGTTCCTGACGCACCTGGTTGGCAGTTTTACCACCCCACCTCGCGCCGTGTCTTCCCCTCCGCAGCAGACTGGAGGTGCTGGTTCTGGGGGTGCTGCTGCTGGTGGAGCTGGTCCTGGAGGAGCTGGCGCTGAGGGTTCTGGAGTTGTTGGAGGTGCTGGAGCTGCTGGGGGTGCTGGAGCTGCTGGTGCTGGTGGCACTGCACAGCCGCGCCTGTTCTTCGCTCCACCGTCTCCGTCGTCTCAGCCACCGTCTGACTCTGTGCTTCGCCAGGTTCTTAGTCTCCCTTCATCTACTGGTCTTCCGTTACAGCCTGGCTCACCGCTGCCTGCTCCTTCTCCTTACACTGAGCAGACAGGGGGTTTTGCTGAGCGTCGTGAGCCTGCGTCGCGTCCTGTCTCGCCTCTCCGTTCTCGCAGTTCCGGTCGTCGTGTTCCTCGTTCGCGTCAGCCGGCTGTCCCCGGCACTCACCTCGTAGTTCGTCGTCCTTCCTCTCCTCCGTAGCGTGTTCCCCTGCCGTCCCCTCCTGCGTCTTCTCTGCCTACCGTTCCTCAGCCTGAGTCTGACCGCACCCGTGCTTCTCACTCTACTGTCACGCGTCTGCTAGCCACAGTTGTCACTAACCCGTCGTTTGAGTCTGCTGCTGCGTCTGCCTTTCATGCTGAGCTTGTTGACTTTGCTGCTGCCTGTCGTCTAGACTACGCCGCTAGTCTTGTTGCTGAGTCTGAGTCTGTCTGTCCTCCGTCCGTCGAGGGTGAGTGTGCTCTTGGCACGGACGTCCTTGAGGACAGGCAGGAGGACCTTGAGTGTCTTGCAGCCGCTGCGCCTCATCTCGTGTCCATGCTGCTTGCCCCTGAGGGAGACCCGGATGCTCCAGACATCCCGACCCCGCGCTCTTACGCTGAGGCGATCGCGGGTGAGTACTCCTCTCAGTGGCAGACAGCCATGGACGTAGAGATGGCATCCTGGAAGTCCACAGGCACTTACGTTGACGAGGTTCCCCCTCCTGGGGTGAACATCATCAGTGGCATGTGGATTTTCAGGGTGAAGCGGCCGCCAGGTTCTCCGCCTGTCTTCAAGGCTCATTACGTTGCTCGAGGTTTCAGTCAGCGAGAGGGAGTAGACTTCTTTCAGACCTTCTCCCCCACCCCGAAGATGACCACTCTTCGGGTGCTGCTGCACGTTGCCGCTCAGCGTGACTACGAGCTTCACTCTCTTGACTTCAGCACAGCTTTCTTACAGGGCAGCCTGCACGAGGAGATCTGGCTGCGCCGCCCTCCTGGCTTCACTAGGTCGTTCCCTCCTGGTACCCAGTGGAGCCTCCGCCGGCCAGTCTACGGTCTCCGCCAGGCGCCACGTGAGTGGCACGACACACTGAGGACTACACTTGCGGCTCTTGGGTTTGCTCCGTCGACTGCTGACCCGTCGCTGTTTCTGCGCACCGACACGTCGCTGCCGGCGTTCTACATCCTCGTGTACGTCGACGACTTGGTCTTTGCCATTGCTAACACTGAGGCTCTCGTCGTGGTGAAGTCGGAGCTGCAGAAGAGACACACGTGCACAGACCTGGGTGAGCTGCGCAGCTACCTTGGCTTGCAGATCACCCGGGACAGAGCACGCCGCACCATCACACTGACTCAGTCACACATGGTGCAGCAGGTCCTTCAGCGCTTCGGCTTCACCTGGTCCTTGCCACAGCGCACTCCTCTAGCTACAGGGCACTCGCTCTCAGCTCCACCTTCGGACGAGTCCGTAGAGCCGAGTGGCCCATACCCAGAGCTAGTGGGCTGCCTCATGTACCTGATGACCTGCACTCGACCTGACCTTGCGTACCCTCTTGGCCTTCTGGCCCGCTACGTGGCTCCTGGTAGGCACCAAAAGGAGCACATGGATGCTGCGAAGAGGGTACTGCGCTACTTGTGCAGTACATCGGGCATGGGGCTCGTGCTTGGAGGGCGGAGCCCAGTTGTCCTCACTGGGCACTCGAACGCTTCTTGGGTTGACAACCTGGCTACGCAGCGGTCGTCACAGGGTTACACCTTCAGCCTTGGCTCTGGTTCAGTTTTGTGGCGTTCTACACGCTCGTCTTCAGTTCTCAGCTCCAGTTGTGAGGCTGAGATCTACGCCACAGCCATGGCTGCACAGGAGTTACACTGGCTCACCTACCTGTTGACCGACCTGGGAGAGCGGCCTCGTTCTCCTCCAGTTCTGTATGTAGACAACAAGGCCGCCATTGCCTTGTGTCAGGAGCACAGACTGGAGCACAGAACGAAGTCCATCGCTCTGCGTTACTTCCTGGCTCGAGAGTTGCAGCAGCGGGGTCAGCCTCGCCTTGCTCACGTGGCCACTCGGGCCAACACTGCTGATATATTCACCAAGGCACTTCCGTCTGGTGACCATCAGCGCTTTTGTACTTTGTTGGGCCTTTTGTCTACGTTTCCACACTTGCTGTAGTCTCTGCTTGTACTGTGATCTATACATATATACCTGCATGCTTGCTCTTGCTAGATAGAGATCACTGTGCTGTTCTTGTTGCATATATACCTCTGCATGTGGACTGGCCTTGTGGCCGTTTGCTTGTGCTCAGAGCGTGTGGTGACGTTGTGATACACCCTGAGCTGTGTTTTGTTTCTTCTCTTGACTGGTCTTGTGACCATTGCTTGCTCTGGCTATCCCCCATTTCGCCTATGGGGGTGTGTCAAAACATATGCATATAACTATCTAGGCTATATTGGGGCTAGCCTTAGGGGGTACAAAAATATTATCGACACTCTAGTTTTGTACCCCACTCTTGACCTAATCACACCATTCATGCCTTAGTCTCTAACACGTGCACCACCAACATGATAATATAACTATAGTAGATTACGCTACGAGTAGTTATTACAAATATGTATAAATATTTATTATTGAACACGCTCTCTTAACTACTTGCAGCAATAACTAATGCATGAAATACTCCCCGAAAGTATACACCAGGGCGCAGTAGAAGGAGAAGGGACATGGGGAGGAGGAGGAGCAAGAGAGGCAGCGGCTGGAGCTGCTAGCCCACGGGCTACTGGAGCAATGGCTCGCGGGCACTTGAGAATTGGCTTGTACGCCTGGAGCATCCCGCTCGTACGGCTAGAGAAACTGACTTGCGGGCACTAGAGCAACGGGCACACTGGCGACTGGAGTTGCAAGCTTCACGGCGACCACCCCCCCTCCTCCACCCCCCCCCCCTTCCAAAACCTCCCCTTCAAGCTGGTTGGATAACACGAAGAAGAGAGAGGAGGAGGGCAGCGACTAGAAGGAGAGAGGAGGAGGAAGGTGGCTGGAAGGTGAGAGGTGGGTTTAGGGTTTCATATGTAGAAAGTTATGACTTCGGTTTGGGAAGCGTGATAGGAGAATGCCGAGAAGGATTGACAAATGGTTTAGGGTGATAGTTGCACTATGAAATAAATACCCTAAGAAACATGCAAGGAGAAGGTGCACCACCAACAGGATAATATTACTACAATAGGTTACGCTACTTGCCGTTACTACAAATATATAGAAATATATGTATGTACATAGTACATATATTCTTCAACATCACGGGATATGTGTATAATCAAAAAAGAAATACTTGTTCAGCGTACACTCCGGTAAAACAATTTTGCTTGTAAAAACACAGAAATACAGTTGTGGTACACTTCTCTTCTTGTTTTGCTTCGATAGTGCAATCGTCGTTCGCTCACTCAATTGCACTCGTAACACTTGGTATTAAGAGCCACGACCCTTTTTGGACCACGCACGCACTTTCGCTGCCCTCAGTATCTCATTTTTTGGAGCAGGTAGACGCCCCCCAGCGACCAAGCACTGCTGCTTGTGTGCTCTCTCGTAAGCACGCACAGCCACAACTGAGGCTCTTGCTAAGCTAGCCTGACACCCCCGCCATGGACGAACACGCCCGCATTCCGCTCGAACCTCTGACGAAGGAGTGCCTCGATGAAATCATGCGCCAGCTGCAGGAATCGAAGCTTGAAATTGTCGTGATATATATTGATATATATGATATATATCTTTATAAATGCTTGTAGATGTAGCTTTAGTGTAGGTATGTGTCAAAGCATGCACTTATAGTGCTGTAGTCTATATCGGGGTACACAGTAGAGGGAAGGGTTTACTACTTGTATCCCCATCCTACTCAATGCACACATTCCTGTTTCCATATTCTAATATGAGGTACGTTCCTTAGGGCCCACCGAACGTTCCGCCCTACCCGGAATTGAAACTTTTTTTTTCCTGCCTTGCTGCCTAGCACTAGCGCACGCCTTACTGCCCTGCCCGCGCGCGCCCAGCTGTCTTGCTACTAAACGCCCTGCTGCCATGCCTGAGCGCCGCCCTGCCCGCGCGTGCTCTGCTTGCAGCTGCGCTGCCCTGCTTGCCCACGCGCTCTGCATGCGCACCCTGCTACCCACAGCGCGAGCGCGCCCCGCTGCCCAGCGCGCCAACGCGCCCCGCTGCCCAGCACGCCAGCGCGCCCCGCTGCCCAGCACGCCAGCGCGCCCCGCTGCCCAGCACGCCAGCGCGCCCCGCTACCCGACGCACCAGTGCGCTTAGCTGCCCAGCGCGCCAGCGCACCCACTGCCCAACGCGCCAGCGCGCCAGCGTGCCTGCGCGCCCCACTGCCCAACGCACTAGAGCGCCCCGCTGCCCGACGCGCCAGCGTGCCCCGCTGCCCAGCGCACCAGCGCGCCCCGCTGCCCAACGCGCCAGCGCGCCCCGCTGCCCAGCACCCTAGCGCGCCCCGCTGCCCAACGCACCAGCGCGCCCCGCTGCCCAGCACGCCAGCGCGCCCCGCTGCCCAGCGCGCCAGCGCGCCCCGCTGCCCAGCGCGCCAGCGCACCCCGTTGCCCAGCGCGCTAGCGCGCCCTAGTAACAGCTAGTAGCAGCAGCGTCCCTGATACTTGGGAGTCTACTCCTAATGGTAGTGCCGCTAGTAGACACGGAGGTTCTAGGGGTGGACAGCAGCAGCAGTAGCGTCCGCTGGAGACTCTCTCCCCGCAGTAGCTTCGTGAGTGGGCTGTCCAGTGGGGCAGCCCCGGTGGCGGAGGTTTTCGGGTACTCGTACTAGGGGTGTAGAGGCACCTGGCGACGTAGAGGCTACTAGTCTCCGTGCGTGTGACTCAGCTAGCGCAGAGGCAGAGCCTGAGGAGGCCCTGTACAGTTTTACTCTCGACTCAGGCGCGTCTCGTTGCTTCTTCCGCGACAGCACCATAGTCACACCGCTCACAGTCCCTGTCCCTGTCACACTAGCCGACCCCTCCGGGGGCCCTATAGTCACGCGTGGCGCCACTGTTCTCCCTTGTCTGGTGGCCCCTTCCGCCTCACAGGTCTCCACCTCCCCTTGTTCGCTAAGAACTTGGTGGCTACCTCTGTCCTCCAAGACTAGTGGGTCACTGTCACCCAGCCTGAAGGCGAGTTAATGGCGATCTATACGGACTCGCGCACTGGTGAGCACCTCGCCACGTTCACTCGGAGGCCTGGGTCTGGCCTGTACACAATGACCACTGAGTTTGCACTAGTAGCTAAGTCAGGCCAGGTAGCTGCGTCGGTTGAGGTTGCTGCGTCTTGCTCGTGTCGTCTCCTCACGCACAAGACTCTCCTCTGGCACCACCGTCCTGGCCACCTCTCCTTGCCACGCCTTCGAGGCATGCACTCCCGTCTCCTTGTCTCTAGGCTTTCCAGGTCCCTGCCCCCACTCCCGAGGTCGCTTGCGCCGCCGAGTCTTCCCTGCGTCGAGGGGCCGCAGCGCGTCGCTCCTCACTCCTCCTCACTTCCTCCGACCAAAGATCCTCTGCAGTCCCTCCACATGGACGTGTGGGGTCCAGCCCGAGTCCCTGGACAGGGCGGAGAGCGCTACTTCTTGCTGGTTGTAGACGACTACATATGCTACACCACGGTCTTTCCCTTGCAGAGCAAGGCGGATGTCCGAAGTGTTCTGATCCGCTGGATCCGTGCTGTCCGTCGCCAGCTCAGGGCTTGGTTTCAGCAGGACCTCCTGGTCCTGCGACTGCACTCTGACCGAGATGGTGAGTTTTCCTCCGGTCTCCTCGAGGACTTCTGTGGTGCTGAGGGCAGCCGCCAGATGTTCACCCTTCCAGCCTCTCCACAGCAGAATGGGATTGCAGAGCACCGCATTGGCTTGGTGATAGAGGTTGCTCGCACCTCCATCGTCCATGCGGCTGTTCCCCATTTTTTTAGCCGTTTGCGGTCCGATACGCTGCTGAGCAACTCAACCTCTGGCCCCGAGTCTCCCACCCGGAGACCTCTCCCACTCTGCGGTGGTCTGTTGAGGTTGGTGATGCGTCGCCGTTTCGGGTCTGGGGTGCCCTTTCGCTTGTTCGCGACCCCCCTCGCGGGGAAGCTCTCTCCTCGCACTCTTCGCTGCGTCTTCCTTGGCTTCCCTATCGACGCCCCAGGCTGGCAGTTTTACCACCCGGATTTTCGTCGTGTTCTCTCCTCTCTGGACGTCACATTTGACGAGTCTTTTTGTTTCTACTGCCTCCACCCCCACCGCGGTTCCCCCATGCCCCTCCCGCCTCTCGCACTAGTCACCGACCCCCCCCGGTAGCCCCACTCCCCCCGCAGGGTCCTGCTCCCTCAGGTGTGTCTCAGGTTGACCCGTCCCCCTTGGTTGAGCCAGTTGAGATCTCCTCTGACACCTCAGGCCCAGCTGAAGGGGGTGACCCGACTCCTGCTACCACCGTGACCCCTCGCCGCTCTGTGCGCTTGGCGGTCCCTCCTGGGTTTCCGCCTTGACCGTCTTCACCACTGCTGCAGCCTGTCCTTGTGGACTCTAGTGCTGCAGAAGGTGGTACCACTGGGGGTGCTGGTTCTGGGGGTGCTGTTATAGTCACGGTAGGCTCCAATGTGCCTAAAATGAAAGATAGAGTGCACAGTCGGATTTCTGCACAGCGGCTTCAAACGTTCATAGCGATCTGCTCACAACTCCAAATGACTTCATTCAACTTGGATCTGGAGCGCCTTAACGTCGCCTACAATAGGTAATTTAGATCGCACGCTTTCATTAAGAACTGACGACACAGCGTCGGTTTGAACGAACAGCACTATGGCAGCAACATAGTCTTAGAACACAAGATAGGAAGAGTTAGGAAGAGTTACGAGTTGGGAATGACTCTCAGCTCCTACAAACCCCAAGAGCCGAGGTACAGTGATGTGGAACAGTGCCACACTGTCCCCAACCACGAAGGGTCTCGAAACTACCCTTCACTAGGGCCTACACCAAGTGAAATGTTACACTACACAAAGTAATGTAACTATCTTCAATATCTTGAGGTGCACCCTTTTGGCGAGCTTCGAAATCACTTGAGGCTTGACACCAAGGCTCGGGCTCTTCATCACAACCTCATCCTTGAGTTCTTGATGGGTCTTCTGCACACACCTGCGACACGTCGAACGTTCGACACAGGACAAAATAGAAACCGCGCACGACAAAATAGAAACCGCGCGCGAGACACAAACGACCGCGTAACACGCGTCTAGCGATAACTCGTTATTGACTCGACACACACACTCGACATCATGACTCAACATTCACACACAATTATAAGCATGAAGTATATATTATCCCATGCCCTCATACCATTCCATACACACACACATGCACGCACACGGACAACAAGCCGAGTGCAAACCGTAGGGTTGCACCAACAGGTGCTGAGTGTCCTTTGGGTACGGGAGGTACTGGAGGTACTGGTGCTAGTGGTCCTGGTACGAGTCGGCAGGAGGCTCTGACGCCAGAGCGGCTTTACGAGTGGGCTGTCCAGTGGGGCAGTCCTGGTGGCAGAGCTAGCCGTCTTCGAGTGGGAGGTGCTGGGACTACTGGAGTTGGAGGTGCTGGCACTGCTGGAGCTGGAGGTTCTTCTACTGGTGGTACTGGTGCACGTAGCAGGAGACTCTCTCGACGGAGCGGCTTCGCAAGTGGGCTGTCCAGTGGGGCAGCCCTGGTGGTGGAGCTAGCCGTGCTCGTACTACTAGAGCTGGAGGTGCAGGGACTCCTGGTGCTGCTGGAGGTGTTGGAGGTACTGCTGCTGTGGGTGCTGCTGCCGACAGTCCTAGTGGTGGCGCTGGACGTGCTGGAGCTACAGGTTCTAGAGGTGCTAGCACTAGAGGTGCTAGTGCTGGTGTTCCTGGTACTGGAGACATATGTGCTACTGGAGGTACTGGAGGCGCAAGTGCTGCTGGAGGTACTGGAGGTGCTGGCCTTGGAGGTGCTATTACTGGTGGTCCTGGAGTTGGCCGTGCTGGAGCTACTGGTACTGGAGGTGGTGCTGACACTGGAGGTACTCCTGGAGGTACTGCTGGAGGTGCTAGAGGTGCTACTGGAGGTATTGCTAGAGGTACTGGAGTTAGTGGTGCTCGTCGGTAGGAGTCGCTCTCGCCGCTGTAGCTTCGCGAGTGGGCTGTTCGTTGGGGCAGTCCCGGTGGTGGAGCTAGAGGCAGTGTTTCTGGGGGTGCTGTTGCTACTCCAGCTGGAGGTTCTGGGGGTGCGACTACTTAGCCGCAGCCATCTGCGCTTCGTCGCCTTCTCAGTCTCCCGCCTGTTGCTACTGCCTGGCTCCCTGCTCCCTGCTCCTGGTCCTCACACTGAGGTGACTGCGTCCTTGACTGCGCGTCGTGAGCCTGCGACTCGTGCTTCCACTCCTGAGCGTAGTGAGCATGAGACTCGTGCTTCCACTCCTGTTCGCATTCGTTGTGTTGTCCGTCCTCGTGCTCCAGCTGTGCCAGGCACTCACCGTATGGCACTTCATCCTTCCTCTGTTCCACAGCATATTATCATGCCGTCTCCTTCTGCGTCTTCTCTTCCTCACGTTCCTGACCCTGAGTCAGACCTTGTCCATGCTGCCAGTCCGACTGTTACTCGTCTCCTTGCCACAGATGTGACCGACCCTTCCTGTCAGTCTGCTGCTACATCTGCCTTAGTTGCTGAGCTTGTTGACTTTGCTGCTTTGTGCCGCCTTGACCACGCTGCGAGTCTTGTTTTTTACTCTTCCTGTCCTTCGTCCGTCGGGGGTGAGCTTGTCCTTCGCTGTGACGTCCTTGAGGAAAGGCAGTTTGAGTTGGAGTGCCTAGCGGCCGCTGCACCTCATCTCGCGTCCACGCTACTTTGCCCTGAGGGAGACCCGGATGCACTGGACATCCCGACCCCGCGCACTTACATGGAGGCGATCACGGGTCCGTACTCCTTTCAGTGGCAGATAGCTATGGACGCAGAGATGGCTTCCTGGAAGTCCACAGGCACCTACGTCGACAAGGTTTCCCCACCTGGGGAGAACATAATCGATGGCATGTGGATTTTTAGGGTGAAGCGGCCGCCAGGTTCTCCGCCTATCTTCAAGGCGCGTTACATTGTATGAAGCTTCAGTCACCGTGAGGGGGTCGACTTCTTTCAGACCTTCTCCCCCACCCCGAAGATGACCACTCTTCGGGTGCTACTGCACGTTGCAGCACAGCGCGACTACGAGCAGCAATACCTTGACTTCTCGACAGCCTTCTTGCTGGGTAGCCTTCACGAGGCTTTCTGGTTGCGCCGTCCACGTGGCTTCACTGGGTCGTTTCCTGAGGGTACCCAGTGGAGTCTTCGGCGACTAGTCTACGGCCTCCGACAGGCACCCCGTGAGTGGCACGACACACTGAGGACTACACTTGCGGCTCTTGGCTTCGCTCCCTCGACTGCTGACCCTTCGCTGTTTCTGCGCATTGACACTTCTCTGCCACCGTTCTACGTTCTTGTGTACGTTGACGACTTGGTTTTTGCTACTACTGACACTGAGGCTCTGGCCTTGGTGAAGGCGGAGCTGGAGGAGAGATACACCTGCACTGACCTAGGTGAGCTGTGGAGTTATCTTGGCTTGCAGATCACCCGGGACAGAGCACACCGCACCATCACCCTCACTCAGTCACATATGGTGCAGCAGGTCCTTCAGCACTTCGACTTCACGTGGTCCTTGCCACAACCCACTCCACAGCCACTCGCTCTCAGCTCCACCTTCGGACGAGTCTGTAGAGCTGAGTGGTCCGTACCCAGAGCTTGTGGGTCGCCTCATGTACCTGATGATGTGCATATGACCCAACCTCGCGTACCCTCTCAGCCTCCTGGTTCGCTACGTGGCTCCCGGTAGACATCGAAAGTTGCACTGGGATGTTGCGAAGAGGGTACTGCGGTACTTGTACAGCACATCGGGCATGGGGCTCGTGCTTGGAGGACTGAGTCCAGTTGTTCTCACCGGTCACTCGTACGCTTCTTGGGCTAACGACCAGACGACTCACCGGTCGACACAGGGGTACAGTTTCAACCTCGGCTCTGGTTCTGTCTCATGGAGGTCCATTCGCTCTTCTTCTGTCCTTAGTTCCAGCTGTGAGGCAAAGATCTACGCTGGGGCTATGGCTGCATAGGAGCTCCGGTGGCTGACCTACCTGCTGACTAACTAGGGTGAGCGGCCTCGTTCTCCTCCGTTTCTGAACGTCGACAACAAGGCCATGATTGCCTTGTGTTAGGACCAGCGACTGGAGCACCGAACGAAGCACATTTCTCTCCATTACTTCCTCACGCGAGAGCTGCAGCAGCGTGGTCAGCTCGTCTTGCTTACGTGGCCACTCGGGCCAACACTGCTGATGTCTTCACCAAGGCCCTTGGGTCTAGTGATCATCAGCGTTTCTGCACTGCTCTTGGGCTTGTGCCCACTCTGCCTCACTTGCTTGTCTCTTGATCTGGCTATTGTTGTACGCTGATGTACATGAGTATAGCTGCATGTTTGCTCTTGCTAGTTTGTGATCAGTGTAATGCAATTGCTTTTATAAACTCTGCATGTGAACTGGCCTTGTGGTCGCTTGCTTTTTCTCAGAATGTGTGGTGAACTTGAGATCCACCCTGAGCTTTGCTTTGCTTTGCTTTGTTCTCTTGTTGGACTGGTCTTGTGACCGCTTGTTGTCCCCCACTTAGCCTATGGGGGTGTGTCAAAGCATGCACTTATAGTGTTGTGGTCTATACTGGGGTACACTGTAGAGGGAACAACCCTTTTAGGGTTTATTACTTGTATCCCCATCCTACTCAATGCACACATTCCTTTTTCCATATTCTAACAATATGATGTTTCTTTGTTGGTGGCACACCCAAACTGTGCCTGTCACTTGCTATATTATGTGCCCATCTCTGTTAGTCAATCCTCTTTGGCCAGCCTTCTTCCTACTCGTTACCACCCAAGAACCTCCTAAGAACTAGGACATGAGAGCATGTCCCGATATAGGACCGCTTTTTTTTTTTTTTTCTCTCTCTCTCTCTCTCTCTGTCTCTCTCTCTCTCTCTCTCTCTCTCTCTCTCTCTCTCTCTCTCTCTCTCTCTCTCTCTCTCTCTCTCTCTCTCTCTCTCTCTCTTGAGGCCCACTGTTAGACTCCGCAATGGCGCGCCTCGTCATGCAGCCCGCGACGCTGCCTGAAGTGTGCCCCGCTCGTCTCCCCGTCGTGCGCCCCCCTGGCCTCGTCACGTCCTCGTTTCGGCCCCCCGTTGCGCCCCCTAGTTCGGCCCCCCTGTCCCACTCGTTTCGAACCTCAACGACCCTCTGTTATAGCCCCCTGTCACACTCGTCGCATCCCCTTTGACGGCCCCTTTGTCGCCCCACCCGCACCCCCGCTAGCACCATGCGCACCCGCGCCTACTGTCGCGCTCGCACTCTATAGTTGGGGTGGCGGTCAATTGGGGGAAAGTGGAGGGGGTGGCAGTCTGTGGGGGGGCGTGACAGTCAGTGGGGGGGAGGGTAAGGGGATAGCGAGAAGGATTCTGCTGCCACTACCGCCACCTCTCTCTCCCCTCTCTCTCCCTACCGCGCATGCTGCCGTGAGGGGGGGAGGGTGAGGGGGCGGCGGGGGGGAGGGGGGGGGGGGGGGGGTTGGGCGGGGGGGGGTTGGGGAAGAGGGTGAAGGGGTGACGAGCATAACCAGAGCTGCCGCATTCATCCTCCTCCTCCTTCTGCAGCCGCCGAGCTTCTGCTCACGGTGCCTCCTGCAAACGTGGCACCACCTACTGCCGCTACTATCGCCACATGCACCTGTTGCACCCGCCTACTGCTGGCCTCTTGGAGGTGCTGCCGTTGAGCCGCTGCTGTCTTGCTGCTCGCTGCAGCCATAGAGCCTGCTCCTCGGGCGACCTGCCGCCACATGTACCCATTGATGTTGCATTTGCCGTTGTAGTGCGTTTCCTGCTGCTGCATCTACCACAACTGCACCTGCTGCCAGTGAACTTGCCTCTTGCTCCTACTTTACTCTACTTGGTGTACCCCTTTATGTGTGTCAGAATTTTATATTTCTCTAGTCTGCAGTGGGGTACTCTATAGTGAATACAACCCTGTTAGGGTTTGCTATATGTACTCAACTGCCTGCTAGTGAAAACCCTCTTCTTCCATTTCTCTTTCGTGTACCCTAAACCCTATCTATGGCTACTAAGTTCCAGCTAGGATTCTAACATGCTATCAGAGCGAGTACGCTCTTGGCCTGTGGGCCCACCTGCTTCCGCTGCTGTCCTGTCTGTCGCGCGCCCCGTGGCGTGCGACGTTTTTTTTCTTCCCGCCATGCGCTTGGGGCGCATGGCGGTTTTCTGCCCGCCGCGCACTCGGGGCGCATGGCGGTTTTCTTCCCGCCGTGTGCCCCGAGGCGCGCGGTGGTTTCTTGCCCGCCGTGCGCCCCGGGAGCGCGCGGCAGTTTCGTGCTCCGTCCCGCGCGCTCCCCCCTGTCGTCCGTCGTGGCGCCCCCAGGGACCCGCGGGCTCCCCCCGTCATTCCTCGCGGCGCCCTCGGGGACCCGCGCGCTCCCCCCCCCGTCGTCCGTCGTGTCGCCCTCGGGGACCTGCGTGTCGCCCCCTCCCGTCGCCCGTCAAGGCGCCCCGGGGGCCCACGCGTCGCCCCCCCTCCCGTCGCCCGTCGTGGCGCCCCGGGGACCCGCGCGTCTGTCAACATATATTTTATGTGTGTTGTTTAGGTTAGTCTAGGTGTTACATTTCTACTTCCTTGCATGAATAGGGCTTGCTATATCTAGGGTTGTACTTCACATTTTCTATCAATTCATTGTTATCGTAACATGGTATAGAGCTAGGTTTCCCTTAGGCGATTTTTCCCCTAGGCGATTTTTCCCTTAGGCGAAATTTCTCTCGATAGTCTATGGGCCCACCACCCGCGCGCCTCGTAGCGACCCGTAGCCCGAAGCGCCCTGCCCCGTAGAGCCCGAGTAGGCCGCGCCCCCCGTCGCCATCGCGCGTCACCCGTTTCTGCCCTGTGCCCCACCCGTTTTTGCCGTGCGTCACTCGTTTTCTGCCCCGCGCCCCACTCGTTTTACCCCGCGCGTTTCCCCCCAGCCCTCTAGCGCGCAGCAGATGAACGCGCGTAGCTGCGCGCGCAGCCTTAGTCGCACCCGCAGCTTCGCGCTAGTACGTCGCGGCCGCGCGCACGTGCAGCCCACCGGACCTAAAAACCCGCCATTACAGACCTGAAATCCGCCGCCGAACCTGGAAACCCGCCGCCCCAGACCTGAAAACCGCCGCCCCAGACCTGACAACCGCCGCCCCACCTGGAAACCTGCTGCCCCACCCGTTCCAGGCACCTCACCCGGAATCAGCCGCCCCACCCAGTCCTCTCCACCGCATTGAACCTCACAGAACCGCACAGAAATGCACATAACCGCACAGAACCGCACAGGACCGCCGCCTCACCCGTAGCCCGCTCCCTTAACAGCTTCCCCACCTGAAACCTGCCTCCCCACGAGCTGCCACACCCGCCGCCAGTAGCCCCAGCCGATTACACTGCCGCCAGCAACACCAGCAGCAGCATAGGCTGCCCCCAGCGCACCAGCAGCAGCGTAGGCTGCCCCCAGCAGAACCAGAAGCAGCATAGGCTGCCGCCAGCGCACTAGCAGCAGCATAGGCTGCCCCCAGCACACCAGCAGCAGCGTAGGCTGCCCCAAGCAGAACTAGAAGTAGCATAGGCTGCCACCAGCGCACCAGCAGCAGCATTGGCGGCCCCCTGCAAAACCAGTAGCAGCTAAGGCTGCCCCCAGCAGAGCCAAAAGCAGCATAGGCTGCCCCCAGCGAACCAGCAGCAGCATAGGCTGCCCCCAGCGCACCAGCAGCAGCTTAGGCAACTGCCAGCGCACTAGCAGCAGCATTCGCTGCCCCCTGGAGAACCAGTAGCAGCATAGGCTGCCCCCAGCGCACCAGCAGCACCTTAGGCTACCGCCAGCGCACCAGCAGCAGCTTTGCCTGCCCCTTGGAGAACCAGTAGCAGCCTAGGCTGCCCCTCAGCAGAACCAGAAGCAGCACAGGCTGCCCCCAGCGCACCAGCAGCAGCTTAGGCTGCCCCCCAGCAGAACCAGCAGCAGCATAGGCTCACATGGCATGTACTAGGGTTCTACAGCAGCAGGGCCAGCCGCAGCACTCCCGTCAGTGGGGGCCTGCGGGTCCAAAGTGTGGCGCCCCCAGTAGTGGCTCAGCTAGCAGTGGGCGAGACGTCGGCCTCTGCGGGTACCGGGCCCTGACAGGCCCTGGTGCTGGTACTACCTGCTGGAGTCCTGACCACACTGCGTCCAGCTGCTACCGTCGACTCGACGACCTCCACCGTGAGCGTTTTGGTCCTCACGCTATTACACCGCACTGGCCTTCGCGCCTTCGCCAGCGCACTACTGCACCAGTTGAGTCTCACCTGCCTGGTCTAGGACCTTTTCCGGTTGCACGAGTAGAGACCTGTGTTTCCAGTCTTGGTGCGTGTGTTGTTTCCAGTCCAGGCGCCTCTGAGGGTCTTTGTGTAGGAGCTGCAGCTACCACTAGTCTAGCACTAGCCTTTGTAGCTGGTTCCGGTGAGACCCCACAGACTGCACAGCTTTCCTTCACCCTAGATTCTGGAGCGTCCAGCTGTTTCTTTCGCGACTGTACCGACCTCACACCACTGCGCACTCCAGTCACTGTCGCCTTGGCTGACCCCTCTGTGGGACGTGTAGTTGCTAGCAGCACCACCACTCTTCCGTGTCCGGCGGCTCCCTCAGGTTTTCTTACAGGTTACTACACCCCCTTGTTCTCTAGGAACCTGGTGGGTGTCAGTCACCTCCACGACCTAGGCGTAGTCACTACTTTCCCACTGGACGAGCCTGTTGCCTCCTGCACTGTCGGTGCCACTGGGGCGCCTCTGGCCACTTTCCACAGAGAGCCGGGATCTGGTCTGTACTCACTACACACTGGGTCCCACCACACTGAGTCGGGTCAGGTCAGGTCAGGTCCGGTAGCTGCTGTGTCGTGCGACTGTCAGTCACTCGCCCACCCGTCAGTCCTTTGGCACCACCGTCTAGGTCACCCGTCGTTCCCACGTCTTAGTAGGATGGTACGTCACCGTCTGGTCTCAGGTCTCCCAGCGTCGCTTGCCCCGCTTCCTCGCTCGCCTGCGCCGCCGTGCACTCCTTGCGTCGAGGGTCGGCAGCGCGCCGCCCCTCACTCCTCCTTGTTCACCCCCACCACGGCTCCTTTCTAGACCCTGCACTTGGAGGTTTGGGGCCCCTCCCCTGTCCTTGGCCCACGTCAGGAACGCTACTTCCTGATTGTGGTGGACGACTATTCCCGCTACACCACGGTTTTCCCCTTGCGACGCAAGGCCGACGTGCCTACCGTCCTCGAGCCGTGGCTACTAGTGTAGGGTGGCGCCCAGGGCCTGTGTGGGCTCCGCCTACACTCGGACCGTGGTGGTGAGTTTTCCTCCACTCGCCTAGAGACGTTCTGTCAGGGTCAGGGAGTCATTTAGTCTTACACGCTACCAGCCTCGCCGCAGCAGAACGGGGTAGCCGAGCGACGCATCGGCCTGGTCATGGAGGTTGCCCGGACCTCCATGTGCTATGCCGGTGCCCCTCAGTTCTTGTGGCCTCAGGCAGTCCGCTACGCCGCGCACCAGCTGAACCTGTGGCCCAGTGACGCACGGCCACGGGTGACGCCGGTCTCTCTCTGGTCAGGTTTACAGGGCGTAGCAGCTGACTTCTGCGTCTGGGGTTGTCTGGCCCACGTTCGCGCCCCTGGCGTGAACAAGTTGTCTTCGCGCACTCGTGCCTGCGTCTTTCTTGGCTTCCCTTTGGACGCCTCCGGCTGGGTGTTCTACGACCCGGTCACCTGCGGGTTCTTCGCTTCTCAGGACGTCACGTTCGACGAGTCTGTCTGTTACTACAGGAGTCGCCCCCACCGAGGTACTGAGTGTCAAACATTATATATGTTGTGTTAGTTTAGGCTACAGTGGGTTAGCCTATAGGGGGTACACAATTCTAGGGTTAGGTACTTGTACTCTTTTCATTGCTAGTTCATTCATTCCTGTTCAGTGATTCCAACATGGTATCAGAGCAGGTCCTTCCTAGGACCGAAATTTTCTAAGGGCCCACCACTACGTCACTACCTACCTACCTACCTACCCGTGCCCTAGGGCGCCTCGGCGTGTCACGCCCCTAGAGGCCCCTCTTGACGGCCCCGCGCTAGCCCCGTTCAGGCCCCGTCGGCCCCTTTAAGGCCCCGTTCAGGCCCCGCGCTAGCCCCGTTTAGGCCCCGTCGGCCCCGTTTCAGGCCCCGTCGGCCCCACGCTAGCCCCTCTCAGGCCCCGTCGACCCGCGCTAGCCCCGTTTCAGGCCCCGTCGGCCCCCTTTTCAGGCCCCGTCGGCCCCGCGCTAGCCCCGTTCAGGCCCCGTCGGCTCGCGCTAGCCCCGTTTCAGGCCCCGTCGGCCCCGTTTCAGGCCCCGTCGGCCCCGCGCTAGCCCCTCTCAGGCCCCGTCGGCCCGCGCTAGCCCCGTTTCAGGCCCCGTCGGCCCGCGCTAGCCCCGTTTCAGGCCCCGTAGGCCCCGCGCTAGCCCCTCTCAGGCCCCGTCGGCCCCGCGCTAGCCCCATTCAGGCCCCGATCAGGCCCGCGCTAGCCCCGTTTCAGGCCCCTTCGGCCCCGTTTCAGGCCCCGTCGGCCCCGCGCTAGCCCCGTTCAGGCCCCGTCGGCCCCTTGCTAACCCCGTCAAGGCCCCGTTTGGCCCCGCGCTAGCCCCGCTCAGGCTCCGATCGGCCCCGCGCTCGCCCCTCTAGGGCCCCAACCGGCCCCGTGCCTACCTCGCCGACCCGTGCCCACCACCCAGAGGCCCCGGGCGGCCCGTTCCCGCCGCAGCACAAGAGGGAGAGCGGGCGGCCCGTCCCCGCCATGACCTGAGCCGAGCCGCGCGCCCCGAGCCGAGCCGCGCCACCCAGCCGAGCCGCGACCCGACCTGAACCGAGCCGCGCCGCCCTACCCTACCTGGTTCGTCCTACCTGCTTCTCCTACCGCTACTGCTGCTATTTCTACTGTTCCTATGGCTAGCCCACAGGTTCTCGTGTTCGATGCTGAGGGCCGCCCTGTGAAGTTTGACACCTGGCTCGATGACCTGCACCTCTACCTACAGCTCACAGCCAAGGATGACATCTCACTGTACGATCACGCCCTAGGCCTTGTCACTGCCCCTGCTGCTACTGCTGACAGCACTGCTCGCTCACAGTGGCAGACTCGTGATGCCCACGCTCGCTTCGCCATTCGCAACTCCCTGCCGATAGACGAACGCGAGCACTTTGGTCACCACAAGACTGCACCGGCACTGTACACAGCTGTAGTTGCTCGCTACTCCTCACCTGCCTCTGCCGCACTAGGCCGTCTCTCCCTCCCCTACCTGTTTCCCGACCTGGCCTCCTTTCACACAGTCGCTGACCTCATCACGCACCTCCGTACTAGTGAGGCCCGCTTCCGTGCCGCCATGCCTGCTGAGTTCCTTGCCACGCACCCCCCTCCACTCTGGCTCACTCTCTATCACCTAGTCACCCGCCTCCCTGACACACTGCGTGCTGTCAGGGACCACTTCCTAGCTCGTTGCCCCACTGAGCTCACCATTGCCCTCCTCGAGAAGGAGCTACTTGCAGCTGAGGCTAGCATAGTCGCTGTAGGTGCCTCTCGTGGCGACCCCCGTACCCCGTTCTTTGAGGGGTGTTCTCCTTCCCCCCTTCTTCCCTCTGTCGCCTCTGCTGCTGCTGTCGACCTTCTTGGTACTGAGAAGGTCGGTACTGCGTCTGCCTCGAGCGGACGCCGCAGCGGCAAGGGCAAAGGGGGCAAGGGTAGTGGCGGTGACGGCGGGGGAGGCGGCGGTGGGGGCGGTGGAGGCAGTGGGGGTGGTGGCTCGGCTGGAGGGGCGAGTGGTAGCGGTGGGGGTGGTGGCGGCAGCGGCGGGGGAGGTGGCAGGAGTGGAGGCGGCGGTTGGGGTGGCGGTGGATGAGGCGGCGGCAGGGGTTGGGGTGGTCGAGGAGGTGGCAGCGGTGGTGGTGGCCGTGGAGGCGCTGGCGGTGGCCAGGGCCAGCAGCACACCCTCTCGCCCCAGGAGGTCCGTGAGTGGTACTCTCAGCACGGGGGTGGGGGTGGTCTTAGCTGCACGTACGTCATTCGCACTGGTGACCGCACTGGTCAGCAGTGTGGACGACCGCACGCCACACAGCGCTGCTTCTCTCGTCTCGACGACGCTTGGCGTGTTCAGTTCCCTCAGGCCACTGAGCTGCCCCGCTGGCTTGATCTCCTGAAGAAGGGGATTGATATCTATGCTCTAGACTTTGATGCTATTCTATCTGCCATGTATGTGATGTCTACTAGTGGAGAGGGTGCTGAGTACTTGTGTGTGCCGCCCGACCCGGGCATTAGGGCCAGTGCGTCTGCCGCTCCAGGTACTCACGTGTCGGCTACCCCAGGTGCTGGTGAGGCTGCTGCTCTAGGTGCTCGTGTGTCTCCCCCCCCTTGGTACTGCGTCGACTGCCGCACTGCACACCTTCACACTGGACTCAGGTGCTTCTCGCTGCTTCTTTCGTGACCGCACTGCCCTTGAGCCACTTACTCGGCCAGTTGCTGTCTCCCTTGCTGACCCCTCTGGGGGTCCGGTCATTGCGACCTCTTCCACTGTCCTTCCCTGCCCTGCGGTCCCGTCGGGCACACTGTCAGGTCTCCACCTCCCCTCGTTCTCTACGAACTTGGTGGCAGGCTGTGCACTCCAGGACGGGGGTGTTCACCAGTTCACCCCTGCCTACGAGCGCGTGACACACTGCACGTGTGCTCGTACGGGCCGTCACTTGGCTACCTTCACTCGGCAGCCGGGGTCGGACCTGTACACACTGACTACTGAGTCCCCTCAGGTTGCTGCGACTGCGTCCGCGTCCGCGTCAGGTCAGCTGTCCGCCCCCTGCTCGTGTCGCTCTTTGGCACACGAGACTGTCCTCTGGCACCACCGCCTTGGCCACCCGTCTGTGCAGCGGCTTCGTGCCATGCACTCCAGGTACCTTGTCTCTGGCCTGCCCAGGGTCCTTCCTCCCCTCCCACCCTCGCCTGCTCCTACCTGTCTCCCCTGTGTCGAGGGACGGCAGCGCGCCGCTCCTCACTCCTCCTCGTTCCCCCCGACGACTGCTCCCTTGCAGACACTCCACATGGACGTGTGGGGCCCAGCCCGCGTCCGTGGTCAGGGTCAGGAGAGGTACTTCCTGATAGTTGTTGACGACTACTCGCGCTACACCTCGGTCTTCCCCTTGCGCACCAAGGGTGAGGTCCCTGATGTCTTGATCCCTTGGATCCGCCGAGCCCGTCTCCAGCTCAGCGAGCGTTTTCACTCGGACTTTCCTGTCCTGCGCTTGCACTCTGACAGAGGTGGTGAGTTCTCCTCCGACCTCTTGGCAGCCTACTGTGCTGAGCACGGCATTGAGCAGTCGTTCACGCTTCCGGCTTCTCCACAGCAGAATGGGGTTGCGGAGCGCCGCATTGGCCTGGTCATGGAGGTCGCCCGTACCTCCTTGATCCATGCGGCTGCCCCCCACTTTCTGTGGCCGTTTGCGGTCCGGTACGCTGCGCATCAACTCAACCTCTGGCCCCGTGTCTCCTTGCCGGAGACCTCGCCCACGCTACTGTGGACGGGGGAGGTTGGCGATGCGTCGCGTTTCCGGGTCTGGGGGTCTCGAGCTTTTGTCCGCGATTCGTCTGCGGACAAGCTCTCCTCCCGTGCTGTTCCCTGCGTCTTCCTCGGCTTTGTCCCGGACGCGTCTGGTTGGCAGTTTTACCACGCCACCTCGCGCCGAGTCTTGCCCTCCCAGGACGTCACTTTTGACGAGTCCGTCCCCTACTACCGCCTCTTCCCCTACCGCACTGCCCCGCTCCCCCCCCCGCCTCTCTTCCTCTCGCCAGGTGCTGCTGTTGCAGACCCCCTCCCCCCTCAGGGTGCCGCTCCCTCAGGTGTGTCTCAGGTAGACCCGGTTGAGCCTGTTGAGGTAGCTGTCGACTCTCGTCCTGCTGGGGGTGCTGAGCCTGGGGGTGCTGAGCCTGGGGGTGTGGAGCCTGGGGGTGTGGAGCCTGGGGGTGTGGAGCCTGGGGGTGTGGAGCTTGAGGGTGCTGAGCTTGGGGGGGTGGAGCCTCGTGGTACTGAGCTGCGGAGTCCGGAGTCTGGGGGTTCTGCGTCTGGAGGTACGAGGTCTGGGAGTCCTGCACCTGGAGGAGCCCTCTCCTCGGAGCAGCTACGTGCGTGGTACTTAGAGTACTGCAGCCTCCGGAGAGGTACCGCTCGAGCCGGACGTCCTACTGGGACTGGTGCTAGTACTTCTTCTCCCGTTCGGGAGCTCCCCTCCCGCGAGCGGATCCGTGAGTGGTACGAGCGGCGCTGCACTCTTCGGAGTGGCGTGCCTCGTGTTACGAACCCCGCTGCTGTTGGAGCTGCTGCTGGTGCTGAGGACCCGGGCGTTGGAGCTGCTGCTGGTGCTGAGGACCCGGGCGTTGGAGCTGCTGCTGGTGCTGAGGACCCGGGCGTTGGAGCCGCTGCTGGTGCTGAGGACCCGGGCGCTGGAGCTGCTGCTGGTGCTGAGGACCCAGGCGTTGGAGCTACTGCTGGTGCTGAGGACCCGGGCGTTGGAGCTACCGCTGGTGCTGAGGACGTGGACGCTGGAGCTGCTGCTGGTGCTGCCGACCCTGGTGCGGGTGTCCCTGCTGGCTCTGGTGTCGCTGCTCGGTCTCAGCCGTACTTTGTTCCGCTCCTTCAGCAGGTTCTTGGTCAGCTTCCTCCTCCTTTTCCTCCTCCCTCCTTAGAGTGTCCTCAGCCTGTCCAGCTGCAGTCGGCGTTACCGTCTGCCTCCTCTCTCCTTGGTCCTGCTCCTTACACTGGTCCGACTGGAGGTCTTACTGAGCGGCGTGAGCCTGCGTCTCGTCCTGCGTCGCCTGAGTCTCGTCCTGGGTCGCCTGTCCGCACTGCTCTCTCTAGTCATCGAGTCCAGCGTCAGCGTCTTCCTGCTGTCCCAGGCACTCACCGGATGGCGCTTCGTCCGTCCACTGCTCCACAGCGTGTCCCACTGCCGTCTCCTCCTGCTTCCTCTCTTCCTGCTCTTCCTGACCCTGGGTCAGACTCTCTTCGTGCTACCAGTCCTGCTGTCACGCGTCTCCTGGCCACTGTTGTCACTGACCCTTCCTTTGAGTCTGCTGCTGCGTCTGCCTTAGTTGCTGAGCTTGTCGACTTTGCTGCTCGCTGTCGTCTAGACTACGCTGCTAGCCTAGTTGCTGAGTCTGAGTCTGTCTGTCCTCCGTCCGTCGGGGGTGAGTGTGCTCTTGGCACTGACGTCCTTGAGGACAGGCAGGAGGAGTTCCAGTGCTTTGCTGCCGCTTTGCCCCATCTCGTGTCCATGCTTGTTGCCCCTGAGGGAGACCCGGATGCACCAGACATCCCGACCCCACGCTCTTACGCAGAGGCGATGGCCGGTCCCTACTCCTCTCAGTGGCAGTCAGCCATGGACACAGAGATGGCTTCCTGGAAGTCCACAGGCACCTACGTCGACGAGGTTCCCCCGCCTGGGGCGAACATCGTCAGTGGCATGTGGATTTTCAGGGTGAAGCGGCCGCCGGGTTCTCCGCCTGTCTTCAAGGCGCGTTACGTTGCACGAGGCTTCAGTCAGCGCGAGGGAGTTGACTTCTTCCAGACCTTCTCCCCGACCCCGAAGATGACCACTCTTCGGGTTCTGCTGCACGTCGCCGCTCAGCGTGACTACGAGCTCCACTCGCTTGACTTCAGCACTGCTTTCCTGCAGGGCAGCCTGCACGAGGAGATCTGGCTGCGCCGTCCACCTGGCTTCACTGGGTCGTTCCCTCCTGGTACCCAGTGGAGCCTCCGGCGGCCAGTCTACGGTCTCCGCCAGGCGCCTCGTGAGTGGCACGACACACTGAGGACTACGCTTGCGGCTCTTGGGTTCGCGCCTTCTACTGCTGACCCGTCGCTGTTTCTACGCACCGACACCTCACTGCCGCCGTTCTACGTCCTTGTGTACGTCGACGACTTGGTTTTTGCTACTGCTGACACTGTGGCACTCGCCCACGTGAAGTCGGAGCTGCAGAAGAGACACACGTGCACAGACCTGGGTGAACTGACAAGCTATCTTGGCTTGCGGATCACCCGGGACAGAGCACGCCGCACCATCACCTTGACTCAGTCACACATGGTGCAGCAGGTCCTTCAGCGCTTCCGCTTCACGTACTCCTCGCCTCAGCCCACTCCTCTGCCTACCGGTCACTCGCTCTCAGCTCTGCCTTCGGATGAGTCCGTAGAGCCGAGTGGCCCGTATCCAGAGCTTGTGGGTTGCCTCATGTACCTGATGACCTGCACTCGACCAGACCTTGCATACCCTCTCAGCATTCTTGCACGCTATGTCGCTCCCGGCCGTCACCGGAAGGAGCACATGGATGCAGCTAAGAGGGTGTTGCGCTACTTGTGCAGTACGTCGGGCATGGGGCTAGTGCTTGGAGGGCGAGTCCCAGTTGTTCTCACTGGACACTCAGACGCTTCTTGGGCAGACGACCAGGCTACTCAGCGGTCGTCTCAGGGTTACTCCTTCAGTCTTGGCTCTGGTTCTGTTTCTTGGCGTTCTACTCGCTCTTCTTCTGTTCTCAGCTCCAGTTGTGAGGCTGAGATCTACGCCACAGCCATGGCGGCCCAGGAGCTACGCTGGCTCACCTACTTGCTGACCGACCTTGGAGAGCAGCCTCGTTCTCCTCCAGTGCTGTACGTCGACAACAAGGCAGCCATTGCCTTGTGTGAGGAGCACAGACTGGAGCACAGAACGAAGCACATTGCTCTGCGTTACTTCCTCGCTCGAGAGCTGCAGCAGCGTGGTCAGCTTCGCCTGCGTTACGTGGCCTCTGAGGCCAACACTGCTGATGTGTTCACCAAGGCGCTTCAGCCTTGTGACCATCAGCGCTTTTGCACTCTTCTAGGCCTTGTGCCTACTGGACCTCACTTGCTTACTTCTTGAGTCTGTTGTACTGTGATCTCTATATATAAACCTGCATGTGAACTGGTCTTGTGACCACTTGCTTGTGCTCGGAATTTGTGTGGTATCCTTGAGATCCACCCTGAGCTTGTTTTGCCTTGCTTTACCTTGACTGGTCTTGTGACCCCTAGTTCTCCCCCACTTTGCCTATGGGGGTGTGTCAAACATTATATATGTTGTGTTAGTTTAGGCTACAGTGGGTTAGCCTATAGGGGGTACACAATTCTAGGGTTAGGTACTTGTACTCTTTTCATTGCTAGTTCATTCATTCCTGTTCAGTGATTCCAACACTGAGGTCTTTTCCCCCCCACTGTTCCTCACCCTTGAGCCTCCCCCAGTCGCCCCAGTAGCCCCCCCCGCTTCGCGTCCTGCCCCGTCAGGTGTGTCGCACGTCACTCCGCAGTCGTCCCCCCCGCAGCGTCCAGTCCCTGTCGTGTCTCGGGGTGCGGGAGGTGCAGTTGCGGAGGGTGCGGGTGCTGGGGCTGTAGGAGCTCGTGGTGTCGGTTCAGGGGGTGCAGTGGGTGTGGGCGTGGAGGTCACTCCCATGGAGGACACGGCAGCCTCGCCCCTCGTCACCCCCCGGCTTCCCGGTCGTCCCGCAGTTCCCTCCTCGTTCTCCTGTGCGGCCGGTTGCTGCGGAGCTTGGGGGTGCTACTACGGGAGGTACTGGAGGCCCCGGGGGTGTAGCTAGTGGAGGTGCTGGTTCTGGTAGTGTTGGAGCTGGAGGCACTGGCACTGTGGCGCCTACACCTCGCACTGTACGTTTCCTGACCCGTGAGCAGCGTCTCCTCCGGTTGGAGAGGGAGGAGCGTGAGCGGTTTGAGAGGGCACAGCAGCAGCAGCACCAGCAGCGGCAGCAGGAGCAGCAGCAGCAGCAGCAGCAGCTACAGCTGCAGGAGAGAGTAGAGGAGGAGTCACAGCAGCAGCACGAGAGGGTAGAGCAGGAGTCCCGATCGCAGCAGCGGGTGCAGCTGCAGCCGCAGCAGGAGAGGGTAGAGGAGGAGTCACGGCCGCACCAGGAGAGGGTAGAGCAGGAGTCCAGCCCGCAGCAGCAGGTGCAGTTACAGACCCAGCAGGAGAGAGTACAGGAGGAGTCACGGCCGCACCAGGAGAGGGTAGAGCAGGAGCACCACCCGCAGCAGCAGGTGCAGTTACAGGCCCCGCGGGAGAGAGTACGGGAGGAGTCACGACCTCAGCAGGAGAGGGTAGCGCAGGAGTCCCGCTCGCAGCAGCGGGTGCAGCTGCAGTCGCAGCAGGAGAGGGCAGAGGCGGAGCCACAGGAGCAGCAGCAGGGGCTGGTGCCGTCGCAGCAGACGCCAGAGGAGGCGGAGCAGCACCGACTGCGACTACACGACCTCCCCGACCCAGCACCTGCACGCTTTGTTCGTGGTCCCCTACCGTCCCCCCCTGTTCCCCCTGTTGAGTCCCTTTCCTCGTCCCAGTGGACTCGTCGTTCTCCCCTCAGTCGTGCTGTGTCCCCGGAGCGTCGTCGGTCCCGTTACCGTGCAGACGGTCCTTTCCATCTTGTTCTTCGCTCTCGTGTTCCACCTCCTCCTGTCCTTCCACAGCCCCCTGAGTCGTTCCTCACTGTGCTTCACGACCCGTTGTCCGACTACCTCCGTGCCTCCCGTCCTGTCGTCTCCCGTGTTTTGTCCGCGTTGGTCACTCACCCGACTGCACCTCTGTTGTCTGTTTCGGCACTTGTTACCACTGTCGCTGGCTTTGCCTCTTCCCACCGCCTTGACTACGCCGCTCACTTGGTGAGTGGCCCTGCTCGTTCTCCGTTCTCTGGGGGTGCTCCTGTTTTTCCCCTAGAGGCCCTCGAGGACGGGCAGTTCGAGCTTGGTTTTCTTGCGGCCGCTGTTCCTCATCTCTGCGCCATGTTGCTTGCCCCTGAGGGGGATCCGGACGCTCTTGACATCCCGATCCCTCGCACTCACGCCGAGGCGGTCTCGGGACCCTGGGCTTTGTACTGGATAGCAGCTGAGGAGGCAGAGATGGCATCTTATAGGTCCACAGGCACTTACATCGACGCAGTCCCACCACCTGGGACGAACGTCGTCAGTGGCCGATGGCTCTACAAGGTGAAGCGGCCGCCTGGATCACCACCTGTGTTCAAGGCACGCTATGTGGCGAGAGGCTTCAGTCAGCGAGAGGGGGTAGACTTCTTCCAGACCTTCGCTCCCACCCCGAAGATGAGTACTCTTCGGGTGTTGCTGCATATTGCAGCCCAGCGCGACTACGAGTTGCACTCCTTGGACTTTTCCACCGCGTTCCTTCAGGGGAGCCTGCACGAGCAGATCTGGCTGCGTTGCCCGCCTGGCTTCACTGGCTCTTTCCCACCTGGGACCTAGTGGCAGCTGCGTCGACCAGTCTACGGCCTGCGTCAGGCTCCACGTGAATGGCACGACACACTTCGCTCGACCCTTGCAGCGCTTGACTTCTTTCCGTCGTCTGCTGACCCGTCACTGTTCGTTCGCCGTGGCTCGACCCGTTCTTTGTCCTGGTCTACGTCGACGATCTGGTGTTCGCCACTCCCGACCAACGCGCGCTGGCCTCCGTGAAGGAGGAACTGCAGAGGAGACACACTTGTACTGACCTTGGTGAGCTGCAGCACTACCTTGGCCTGCAGATCACCAGGGAGAGGGCAGCTCGCACCATTACGCTGACTCAGTCGCATATGGTCGAGCAGATCCTCACGCGGTTTCGCTTCCCATTCTCCAAGGTACAGCTCACCCCTCTTGGTGTGGATCATGGGCTCACGGCTCCACCTTCGGACGAGTCATTTGAGTCCAGTGGTCCATATCCTGAGCTGGTGGGTTGTCTCATGTACCTGATGACCTGTACTCGCCCAGACCTAGCTTACCCTCTTAGCGTACTTGCGCACTTTGTTGCGCCTGGGAGACACCGACCGTCCCACTGGTACGCTGCTAAGAGGGTGGCAAAGTATGTGGCGAGTACATCAGGCATGGGACTTGTCCTTGGAGGGAAGCAGCCAGTTACACTTACAGGTTACTCGGACTCGTCGTGGGCCGACGACGCGGAGACGCGTCAGTCTACACAGGGGTACTCCTTTAGCCTCGGGGCAGGTGCTGTTTCGTGGCGGTCGACTCGGGCGTCGTCCGTCGCCGGTTCCAGCTGTGAGGCAGAGGTGTACGCTGCGGCCATGGCCGCTCAGGAGCTTCGCTGGCTGTCTTTCCTTCTCACCGACCTTGGTGAGCGGCCTCGCTCTCCCCCAGTCTTGTTCGCCGACAACAGGTCTGCCGTCCTGTTGTGTGAGGAGCCCCGACTGGTTGGGAAGGCGAAGCACATCCAGCCTCGTTATTTCCTTCTGCGTGAGTTGCAGCAGCGTGGTCAGGCACTCGTACGACGTGTGGTCTCTGAGGCCAACACTGCAGATATCTTCACCAAGGCGTTGCCGCCTTGTGATCACCAGCGTTTCTGCACCCGGCTTGGCCTTGTGCGGGCCCGTCCTCACTTGCTTACGTAGATGCTTTGTCCTTATTGTCTTGTATTCCTTATTGCATCTCAATATATTTGCTATATACCTGCATGTGAACTGGCCTTGTGGCTCTTTTGCTTGCTCTCGGACTGTGTGGTGACTTTGAGCTCCACCCTGAGATTTGTCTTGTTCTTGTGGACTGGTCTTGTGACCCTTGCTTGTTCTTGTTCTTGCTGACTGGTCATGTGACCCTTGTTTGCTCTCAGACTGTGTGTGTCCTTGAGACCCACCCTGAGATATGTGTTGTCTTTCCACGGGGTTACCGTCACCTAGACTATGGGGGTGTGTCAACATATATTTTATATGTGTTGTTTAGGTTAGTCTAGGTGTTACATTTCTACTTCCTTGCATGATTAGGGCTTGCTATATCTAGGGTTGTACTTCACATTTTCTATCAATTC
Organism: Closterium sp. Naga37s-1; assembly: GCA_947471745.1. Lineage (NCBI taxonomy): Eukaryota > Viridiplantae > Streptophyta > Zygnematophyceae > Desmidiales > Closteriaceae > Closterium > Closterium sp. Naga37s-1. The sequence continues at coordinate 109,452 of CANJKZ010000271.1, read as the reverse complement.
ATTCTTATCGTAATAGCGTCGCCCCCTACCGTCGCCCGTCGAGGCGCCCCAGGGACCAGCGCGCCGCCCCGCTTCCGCTCGCCCGCTGCCCCATCTACTGCCCGCACTTCTTCCCTGCGCCACCTGCGTTTGGGGTGTGGGGGTGGCGGGTATGGGGGTGGCGAGTGTGTGACCGTCCCCTGCTCCTCCTCCTCCTCCGTCTCCCACTGCTGCAGCTACCGCTGAGGGGGGTGGGTGTGTGGGAGCCGAGGGAGTGGTGCTAAGGGGGTGACATGGGAGTGGAGCTAGGGGTGCAGCAAGGGGTGCGTGAAAAGGGGGTGGGACAGTTGGGGGAGGTTGAGCGGAGGTAGTCGTCGTGTCGCCAGCAGCGCCAGTAGTTCGGAGGCTACAATCTCCGGTAGTCGCCAGTCGCTCGTGGGTCAGTTGCTCCAGCCGCGGAGCCAGTTAGTCCTGAAGTCCGGGCCATTGCTTCGGTAGCCACTGAGCCAGCCGCTCCTGTGTGTCTGCAGCTTCCGCTGTCGTCTCCCATCTCCTCTCCTCTCACAGTTCCTCCTCCTCACTTGCCCTGTGTGACTGCCTCTAGCTTTGCTTGAACTTGTGAACCTGCTCTGTGACTGCTTGCTGTGCTGATTATACCCCACTTTGACTATGGGGGTGTGTCAGAATGTTATATTTCTCTAGTTTGCAGTGGGGTACTCTAAAGTGAGTACAGCCCTGTTAGGGTTTGCTATATGTACTCAACTGCTTGCTAGTGAAAACCCTCTTCTTCCATTTCTCTTTCGTGTACCCTAAACCCTAGCTATGGCTCCTAAGTTCTAGCTAGGATTCTAACAATGTGCTCCATGCAATTAGGGGGTGTGTCGTGATATATGTATATATATGCATATATATAAATGCATGTAGCTGTAGCTTTAGTGTAGTTGGTGGCACACCCAAACTCTAATCTGTCAGAATGTTATTATCTAGCCTGTAGTGGGGTGCTCTATAGCGGGTACAACCCAGTTAGGGTTTGCTATATGTATCCCAACTGCTGCTAGTGAAGCCTCTCCTTTCTTCAATTCTGTTTCTGCCTGCTAACTTTGACATGGTTTCAGGGCAGGTCGACCCCCTTGGGTCGATCCTGTGGGTGGGCCCACCACCTAACTGCTTCCGCTGCTACTCTGTCTGTTGCACCCCCCGTGGCGTGCGACGCCTTCTTCCTGCCGTGCGCGGAATTTTTTTTAGGGTTTTCTGCCCGCCGTGCGCCCCGAGGCGCGCGGCGGTTTCCTACCGTGGGGGACCCGCGCGCAGCCCCCCGCCCTTCCCGTCGCGTCGCCCTGCAGGCCGTGCACGGGCCTGCAGGCCGCGCGCGGCCTGTTTGCCCGTCGCGCGGCTTTGGGGACCCGCGCGCGGCCCCCCGCCCTGCTCGTCGCGGCGCCCTGGGGAGCACGCTCGGCCCCCGCCCTTCTTGTCGCGGCGCCCTGGGGAGCCGTGCGCGCCCCCCGCCCGTCCGTCGCGGCGCCCTGGGGAGCCGCGCGCGCCCCCGCGCCCGTCCGTTTTGGCGCCCTGAGAAGAGACGCGCGGCCCCTCCTGTACCGTCCCCCCCCCCCCCCCCCCCCATGCTGCCCATTCCTCCCGTGCTGCCGTGCGTTCCGCGGTGGTGGGGGGTGTGGGGTGGCGAGCATGGGGGTGCGCGGTGTGGGTACTCCCCTTCCCTCTCCCCACCTCCTTGTTCGTCTCCCACTGCTGCAGCTGCTGCTGAGGGGGGTGGAGGTGTGGGAGCCGAGGGGAATGGCGCTAGGGGGGTGACGTGGGAGTGGAGTTAGGGGTTCAGCAGGGGGTGTGTGTCAAGGGTGTGGGTCAGTTGGAGGAGGTTGTGTGGAGGTAGCTGTCGTGTCGCCTGCAGCGCCTGTAATCCGTCGCCCTTGCTTCGGTAGCCAGTGAGCCTGTTGCACCAGTCGCCAGTGGGTCCGTTGCTCCTGCCGCTCGTCTTAGCCGCGGAGCCAGTCACTCCAGTAGTCCGTCGCCCTTGCTTTGGTAGCCACTGAGTCAGCCGCTCCTGTGCCCGTGCCTCTGCAGCTTCAGTCGTTGCCTCCCATCTTCTCTCCTTCCACAGTTCCTCCTCCTCCTCACTTGCCCGTTGTGATTACCTCTAGCTTTGCTTATTATTGTGAACTCCTGCTATGCCTGCTCATTGTGCTGATTACACCCCACTTTGGCTATGGGGGTGTGTCAGAATGTTATTATCTAGCCTGTAGTGGGGTGCTCTATAGCGGGTACAACCTAGTTAGGGTTTGCTATATGTATCCCAACTGCTGCTAGTGAAGCCTCTCCTTTCTTCAATTCTGTTTCTGCCTGCTAACTTTGACATAATCATGTATCATGTACCCATCTCTAATCCTCTTTGGCTAAACTCCTTCCAATTCGCTACCATCCAAGAACCTCCTAAGAACCTAATCACAACAGATATTGCAACTTTGACGACGAACGCGATTCCGCGCTTCAGCAATCATCGGCGAATGCACCGGCACCAGCACCAGCAAATGCACCTATGCAATATGAGGAGCCGCTCGTCATCTCATCAGGAACGCCATTGCTACATGACAGCTTGGGACAGCACTCAGTCGCAATCAGTGATGGCGCCGCCCAATCCATGACGGGCATGGAACGAGTCAGGGAGATGCCGGGCGCAAGCACACCTCGTGAAGTCCATCGTCATGTTAGCATTGTAGCTCCTGTCAGCAACAACTGCATCTGTGATCCCATGCCGCTCAAGCCACAAGGCTCGCCCTGCTTCAATCCTAGCCAGCGTGGGGGTCCAACGGTTCAGTCGTAGTTCTTCATGATGAACGTGTTTTTTGACGCGAATTATGTCACGTCAGATGCAGCGAAGATTCGGTACTCCGTTTTCCTTGCTGCGCGGGCCCGCCATGGACTGGCTGCGCGTCGCCGAGCGCCTACAAAGCCAATGTCGTAAGGGGAAAGGCCCTCGTGGCCAGCCATAAACTGGAGTTCATTCTACGAAGTCGCCAAATACAGCACGTGGGGTGCGTGGTGCGCAGGGCTTCGGGCACAGTCGAGCCGATCGCGGCTTCAATGTTAGTACGCCAGAAGCTGCACACATGGCGGCAACTGGGTTGGTTCAAGTACACCAGCGGTTTTCTCGCGCTGAGGGAGCAGGTCGGCTACACACATGAAGTGGAGCGAGTGGATCGCTACATCGGCAGCTTGAAGCCAGAAGGTTTGCAGGAAATCCTACTCCGTGCAATTTCGAACTTCATCGAAATCGTGACGCACGCCGAAAAAAACAACCTTCTACGTCGTCCGAGGCCGGGGTCCTACCACTACATACATCGTACTTGGGGAACGTTAGAGCACGCCATTGTAGACGTTGTCACAACGAATGCAGCTGCCGCACCATTTAAGGGGCACTGCTTCGTGTGCAACTGGCCGGGCCATCGCAAGAATGAATGCCCGGAGGAGCTACGACGCGGTGGAGCAGAGCAAGGGAGGGAGTCTGGGAGGCAGGGAAACGCCAACAGTCAGTAGAGCACGAGCCCACTACTGGCTAGACTCACTACTCGCCCGACCCCAATGACCCTCACCGAGTGAAGGTACCGATTCACACAAACGGCCGAGCTCGGCTGAATAAGGAGGGTACATCGACAGATTGCCCAGTACTGATACACGAGAAAATTCAGGGGACAGCAGTAACTTCAAGCTTCGTTAATACCGCAACTTCAAGGAAGCCGCAACTGACATTGCCGACACGCTGTTTACTGGAGATTGAGCACGCTTAGTGGACGGCATGGCGCTGGCTATACAGGGAAAAGTGGAGAGAGGGAAGGTTCGCTGAGGGGGGAATTTTGGGTTATGCTGGAAATGCTCGCGACAACACTGGATGGGACCGACATTTTATTGGGGTGTGATTGGCTGCAACGCTACAACCCACGAATTGACTGGACGACAGGCAGCTGCACTATGCGAAGTGGCAGAAAATGGGTTGCATTACCTCACCGTAGTCGCCAGAATCTTCAACGATCCACGTCAACACCGTCATGATGAATCGGGCCGTCGCTTTAGGAGCTAGCGTGTACGCGGTGGACATTATGGAAGTAGGAGAAGCCAAGAAACCGAGCTATTTTAAGACACTGTTGGAAGCCGTAGCGCCCGAAGCTATGAGATTTTTCCCGAAGCTAACTACAGGAGCTACTGATACGTGCCATGAGATTTTTCTCGATGACCTACCGGAGGGACTGCCACCTCAGCGAGCACATGCCCACCACAAAATCAGAACTGGGGGAACAACCAACCATAGAGCGATAATTTCGATTGACACAGCCCGAGTTAGACGAACTGAGGAAACAGTTAGATTACCCACTAGAGAAAAAAATCATCCTACCGAGTTCGTCGCCGTTCGCCGCTCCGATACTATTCACACCAAAGAAGGACGGGGGGTTCCGCATGTGCATCGACGAACAGGGTAACAGCCAAATTACGATATCCGATCCCTGTGAGAAAAGTACGAGGAATGAAATGCACTAGGAAACAGGTGGGTACAAGTAGGCAAACCTAAAAGTGTTATACCCCATATTATCTACCCCACTACAGCCTACACAGACTATAGCATATAAGTTTGACACACCCCCATAGGCAAAGTGGGGAGAACAAGACCAGTCAAGAAGAGCAAAGCAAGCTCAGGGTGGATCACGACGTCACCACACATTCCGAGCACAAGCAAGCAGCCACAAGACCAGTTCACATGCAGAGTTATATAAAGTAGAACAAGCAAGACAGTGATCACAACCTAGCAAGTGTAAGCAGGCAGGTATATATATAGAGATCACAGTACAAGCAAAGTCAAGAAGAGAGCAAGTGAGGCCAAGTGGGAACAAGGCCTAGAACAGTGCAAAACCGCTGATGATCACAAGGCTGAAGTGCCTTGGTGAAGATATCAGCAGTGTTGGCCTGAGAGGCCACGTAAACAAGACAAAGCTGACCACGCTGCTGCAACTCTCGAGCAAGGAAGTAGCGAAGAGCAATGTGCTTCGTTCTGTGCTCCAGTCTCTGCTCGCGACACAAGGCAAGCATTGCCTTGTTGTTGACGTACAGAACTGGAGGAGAACGAGGCGCCTTGCCCAGGTTGGTCAGCAGGTAGGTGAGCCCGCGTAGCTCCTGTGCAGCCATGGCCCCTGCGTAGATCTCAGCCTCAAAGGTGGAGCTGAGAACAGAAGATGAGCGGGTAGACCTCAAAGGTGTAACCCTGTGACGACCGTTGCGTAGCCAAGTCGTCAACCCAAGAAGCGCCTGCGTGACCAATGAGAACAACTGGACCCCGTCCCCCAAGCACGAGCCCCATGCCCAACGTACTGCACAAGTAGCGCATCACCCTCTTAGCTGCCTTCCAGTGCTCTGGTCGGTGTCTCCCGGGCGCAACGTAGCATGTCAGGATGCTAAGAGGGTAAGCAAGGTCAGGACGAGTGCAGGTCATCAGGTACATGAGGGAGCCCACAAGCTCTGGATATGGGCCACTCGGCTCTACGGAGTCATTTGAAGGCAGAGCTGAGAGCGAGTGACCGGTAGGCAGAGGAGTGGACTGTGGCGAGGAGTACTGGAAGTCGAAGCGCTGAAGGACCTGCTGCACCATGTGTGGCTAAGTGAGGGTGATGGTGCGGCGTGCTCTATCCCGAGTGATCTGCAAGCCAATATAGCTGCGCAGCTCACCGAGGTCTGTGCACGTGTGTCTCTTCTGCAGCTCCGACTTCACTAGAGTCAGTGCCTCAGTGTCAGCAGTGGCAAAAACCAAGTCGTCGATGTACACGAGGATGTAGAATGGCGGCAGCGAAGTGTCGGTGCGTAGAAAAAGCGACGGGTCAACAGTAGAAGGAGCAAAGCCAAGAGCCGCCAATGTAGTCCTCAGTGTGTCGTGCCACTCACGGGGCGCCTGGCGGAGACCGTAGACTGGCCGCCGGAGGCTCCACTGGGTACCAGGAGGAAACGACCTAGTGAAGCCAGGTGGGCAGCGCGGCCAGATCTCCTCGTGCAGGCTGCCCTGCAAGAAAGCTGTGCTGAAGTCAAGAGAGTGAAGCTCGTAGTCGCGCTGAGCGGCTATGTGCAGCAGCACCCGAAGAGTGGTCATCTTCGGGGTGGGAGAGAAGGTCTGAAAGTAGTCAACTCCCTGCCGCTGACTGAAGCCTCGAGCCACGTAACGCGCCTTGAAGACAGGCGGAGAACCCGGCGGCCGCTTCACCCTGAAAATCCACATGCCACTGACGATGTTCGCCCCAGGTGGGGGAACCTCGTCGACGTAGGTGCCTGTGGACTTCCAGGAAGCCATCTCTGCGTCCATGGCTGACTGCCACTGTGAGGAGTAGGGACCCTCGATTGCCTCAGTGTCCGATCGAGGAGTCGGGATGTCTGGTGCATCCGGGTCTCCCTCAGGGGCAATCAGCGTGGACACGAGATGAGGCAAAGCAGCAGCAAAACACTGGAACTCCTCCTGCCTGTCCTCAAGGACGTCCGTGCTAAGAGCACACTCACCCCCGACGGACGGAGGACAGAAAGACTCAGACTCAGCAACCAGACTAGCGGCGTAGTCTAGACCACAGCGAGCTGCAAAGTCGACAAGCTCAGCAACCAAGGCAGACGCAGCAGTGGACTCAAAAGAAGGGTCAGTGACAACAGTAGCCAGGAGACGCGTGACAGTAGGACTGGCAGCACGAAGAGAGTCAGACTCCGGGTCAGCAAGAATAGGAAGAGAGGACTCTGGAGGAGACGGCAACGGGACACGCAGAGGAGCAGTGGAAGGACGCAGTGCCATCTGGTGTGTGCCTGGGACCGCAGGAGGACGCGGACGCGGAGCACGACCACTAGTGCGAGCAGCACGAACAGGCGACGCAGGACGAGACGCAGGCTCACGACGCTCAGCAAGACCTCCAGTAGGACCAGTGTAGGGAGAAGGAGCAGGTAGGGGGGAGGCGGGCTGGAACTGTGACTGCGACTGGACAGGCTGTGGACACTCTAAGGGAGGAGCAGGACCAGTGGAGGGCGGGAGACCAAGAACCTGCTCAAGGAGCGGAACGAAGTACGGCCGCGGCCGCGCAGCGCCCCCAGACCCAGCAGGGACAGCACCAGTACTCCCAGCGGCAGCACCAGTGCCAGTAGCACCTCCAGCTCCAACAGCGCCAACTCCAGCACCCTCAGACGCACCAGCGCCAGCAGAACCACCAGCGCCAACACCCCCAGCAGCTCCAGCTCCTGCAGCTCCAGCAGCTCCAGCAGCACCAACCCCAGTAGAACCGGTAGCTCCAGTACCGCCAACAGCTCCAGTAGTACCTCCAGCAGGACCAACTCCAGCAGCCCCAGCAGCACCCCCAGTCCCAGCAGCTCCAGCACCGCCAGTACGAGTACCACCGGTACCAGCAGCAACAGTAGTACCTCCAGCTCCAGCAGCACGGCTCCAGCGCCGGGCAAACCACTCGCGCAGCTCCTGTGGAGAGAGTGGCACCCGCCTCGACGAAGCACCGCCAGAGGCCACACGAGCAGATCCAGCACCCCTAGGCTCCGCACCCCCAGGCTCAGCACCCCCAGGCTCAGCACCCCGAGACTCAGCACCCCCAGGCTCAGCACCCCCAGACTCAGCACCCCCAGGCTCCGCACCCACAGGCTCAACACCTCCAGACCCGGCACCCGCAGGCTCAGCACCTCTAGCAGCACCAGAGTCAACAGCTACCTCGACAGGCTCGACTGCGTCTACCTGGGACACACCTGACGGGGCAGGACCCTAAGGGGGGAGGGGGTCTACCGGGGGAGGACCTGGCGCAAGGAAGAGCGGCGGCGGGGGGAGGGGCGCAGTGCGGTAGGGGAAGAGACGGTAGTAAGGCACCGACTCGTCGAAGGTGACGTCCTGGGAGGACAGAACACGGCGCGAGGTGGGGTGGTAAAACTGCCAACCAGGCGCGTCAGGGGGGAAGCCAAGGAAGACGCAGGGAACAGCACGGGGGGACAGCTTGTCCGCAGACAAGTCGCGAACAAACGCCCGAGATCCCCAGACCCGAAACGCAGACGCATCGCCAACCTTCCCCGTCCACCGCAAGGTGGGGGAGGTCTCTGGCAAGGAGACCCGGGGCTGAAGGTTGAGCTGATGCGCTGCGTACTGAACCGCAAACGGCCACAGAAAATGGGGGGCAGCCGCATGGATCATGGACGTACGAGCGACGTCCATGACCATGCCAATGCGGCGCTCAGCAATCCCATTTTGCTGTGGAGAGGCCGGAAGCGTGAAGGTCTGGCGGATCTCCTGTGCACGACAGAAGGCTCCCAGACGGGCAGAAGAAAACTCCCCGCCTCTGTCAGAGTGCAGACGCAGAACAGGAAAGTCCGAGCCGAAACTCTCTCTGAGCTGGAGACGAGCTGCGCGGATCCAGTCGATCAACACCTCAGTGACGCCACCCTTGCTGCGCAAGGGGAAGATCGTGGTGTAACGCGAGTAGTCGTCAACCACCAACAGGAAGTAACGCTCGTGACCCTGGCCACGGACGCGGGCGGGGCCCCACACGTCCATGTGAAGAGTCTGCAGCGGAGCCTCTGTCGGAGGAAACTTGGAGGAGTGAGGGGCGGCGCGCTGTCGCCCCTCGACGCAGGGGACGCAGGTAGGGGCAGGCCCCGGAGGTAGGGGAGGGAGAGACCGGGGGAGATAAGAGACAAGGACACGGGAGGCCATGCCTCAGAGACGAGGCAGGGAGGGGTGACCAAGGCGGTGGTGCCAAAGGAGAGTCTGGTGAGACAGGAGACGACACGAGCAGGGAGAAGACTCAGGACCAGACCTGGACGCTGCAGCAAACACATGACTCGACGCAGCTACCTGACCAGACTCAGCAACCGGAGGAGACTCAGTAGTCAGTGTGTACAGGCTCGACCCCGGCCGACGGGTAAACGTGGCCAAGTGTCGGCCCGTCCGCGCATACGTACAGTGGGTCACCCGCTGACTCGCAGGAGTGAACTGGTCAACCCCCCGATCCTGTAGATCAGCACCACTCACCAAGTTCGTAGAGAACGAGGGGAGGTAGAGACCTGACAGGGTGCCAGAGGGGGCTGCCGGACAGGGTAAGACAGTGGAGAAGCGAGCAAGGTCAGGACCCCCAGAGGGGTCCGCCAGGGAGACCGCAACCGGCCGACTGAGCGGCGTAAGCGTGGTGCGGTCTCGAAAGAAAGAGCGGGAAGCACCCGAGTCAAGAGTGAAGGTGTGTAAGGCCTGAGACGACGTGGTACCTGAGAGAGCAGACTCACCAGCACCTGGGGCAGCAGACGCACTAGCACCTAGAGCAGCAGCCTCACCAGCACCTAGAGCAGCAACCTCAATGCCCGGGTCAGGCGGAACACACAGGTAACAGTCACCCTCATCACTAGTAGGCAATGCATACATGGCAGTGAGGATAGCATCATAGTCAAGAGTATAGATATCTACCCTCAGCCGAAGCAGCTCCACCCAGTCGGGGAGCTCAGCCGCGTCGCCAAACTCCGTACGCCAGGCGTCGCTCAGACGGGCGAAGCAGCGGGACTCTGCGTGACCAAACGTCCCGCAAGGCTGACCAGTCCGAGCACCAGTGCAAATGACGTACGGACAGCGAGCAGTACCCCGTGACCCGTCACGCTGAGCGTACCACTCACGAAGCTGCTGGGGCGAAAGGACCGCTCGCGGACGACGCTGAAGCTGCACCTGGCCACTACAAGCAGCTGCCGAACTACTCACTCCAGGACGACTCCCACTACGGCCACCCCGACAACCCCAACTAGCGTACCACTCACGAAGCTGTTGGGGGGTGAGGGACTCACGCGGGCGACGCTGCGGCTGCACCTGGCCACTACAAGCAGCTGTGGAACTTCTCACTCCAGGACGACTCCCACTACGGCCACCCCGACAACCCCAACTAGCGTACCACGCACGAAGCTGTTGGGGGGTGAGGGACTCACGCGGGCGACGCTGGAGCTGCATCTGGCCACGCCAGGAGCAGCAGTAGCAGTAGAAAGAGCAGCAGCAGTAAGAGCAGCAGTAACAGCAGTACGGGCAGGGCAGTGCTCACCAGTGGCGATAAGGGCAGGCGTACGACGGCGGCAACGGCGAGGCCGCTACCACTGTAGAGCGAGAGCACTGCGGCAGCTGCAGGGGTGGCTGCTCCAGGGGCGGCTGCTCCAGGGGCGGCTGCTGCAGTGGCGGCTGCTCCGGGGGCGGCTGCTGCAGTGGCGGCTGCTCCAGGGGCGACTGCTGCAGTGGCGGCTGCTCCAGGGGCGGCTGCTGCAGTGGCGGCTGCTCCAGGGGCGGCTGCTGCAGTGGCGGCTGCTCCAGGGGCGGCTGCTGCAGTGGCGGCTGCTCCAGGGGCGGCTCGGCTGCTGGGCGACTCGGCAGCTCAGCTGCTGGGTGGCTCGGCGGCTCGGCTGCTCGCTAGGGGCGGCGACGGGGCCGGGTAGGGGCGGCGACGGGGCCGCTAGGGGCGGGGAGCGGCGACGGGGCCGCTAGGGGCGGCGACGGGGCCGCGTAGGGGCGGCTACGAGGCCGCGTAGGGGCGGCGACGGGGCCGCGTAGGGAGGGAGGCGGCGACGGGGCCGCTAGGGGCGGCGACGGGGCCGCGTAGGGGCGGCTACGAGGCCGCGTAGGGGCGGCGACAGGGCCGTGTAGGGAGGGAGGCGGCGACGGGGCCGCTAGGGGCGGCGACAGGGCCGCGTAGGGAGGGAGGAGGCGACGGGGCCGTTAGGGGCGGCGACGGGGCCGCGTAGGGGCGGCGACGGGGCCGCTAGGGGCGGCGACGGGGCCGCGTAGGGGCGGCGACGGGGCCGCGTAGGGAGGGGAGCGGCGACGGGGCCGCTAGGGGCGGCGACGGGGCCGCGTAGGGGCGGCGACGGGGCCGCGTAGGGGCGGCGACGGGGCCACGTAGGGAGGGGAGCGGCGACGGGGCCGCTAGGGGCGGCGACGGGGCCGCTAGGGGCGGCGACGGGGCCGCGTAGGGGCGGCGACGGGGCCGCGTAGGGGCGGTGACGGGGCCTCGTAGGGAGGAGAGCGGCTACGGGGCCGCTAGGGGCGGCGACGGGGCCGTGTAGGGGCGGCGACGGGGCCACTAGGGGCGGCGACGGGGCCGCGTAGGGGCGGCAACGGGGCCGCGTAGGGAGGGAGGCGGTAACGGGGCCGCTAGGGGCGGCGACAGGGCCGCTAGGGGCGGCGACGGGGCCGCGTAGGGGTGGCAACGGGGCCGCTAGGGGCCGCGAGGGGCCTGGAAGGGCGGCGACGGGGCCGCTAGGGGCGGCGACGGGGCCGCTAAGGGTGGCGCGAGGGGCCGTGAGAGGGGCCTCTAAGAGAGCTCGACAGAAGGGCGGCCCACAAGGCGCGCCTCGGGCAGGAGCGACTGTCGCTCCGGTCAGAAAAAAAAAGGTTTCAGTGGTGGGCCCAAGGAAGCGTTCCCACTGGGGAACCTGCTCTATACCATGTGAAGAAATGAGGAGTGAATGAACTAGCAAGCAGGTGGGTACAAGTAGGAAAACCTAGAAGTGTTGTACCCCATATTGTCTACCCCACTATAGCCTACACAGACTATAGCATAAGAGTTTGACAGACAGCACATGTGCTCTTCGGGTCGTTTCGTTCAACGAGAACAACAACTTCACCGCGAAGTCGTAATCACTGTCGCCAACAACCAGAACCTGCGCACACGACGACAAGGGCTAGTTCAGCTTCAGTCTCAAGAAACCAACGTTATTCTGCAAATGTCGAAGGTTTTAATTGCAGAAGGATTCGGCTACAACTTACTCAGCGTTATGTCAGATTTATATGACAGAGCTACTGTAGGCTATAGTGGGGTAGCACATATGGGGTACAGTTTTCTAGGGTTTGCATTTTTGTACCCAACTTTCCCTTAGTCATTCTCATTCCTCGTATCTTATGGTATCGAGCAGGTTCCCTAGTGGGAACGATTCCTAGGGCCCACCACCACGAAATTTTTTTTCCTGCCCGGAGCGCGCTTCGCTCAGGCCCGAGTCGCGCCCTGGGTGCTCCCCCCCTACCGTCGCGCCCTCGCTAGGCCCCTCACGGCCCCGTCGCGTCGCCCTTAGCGGCCCCCTCACGGCTCGTCGCGCCGCCCCTTACGGCCCTTCGTGCCGCCCTTACGGCCCGTCGCGCCCGTCGCGCCGCCCTTACGGCCCCTCGTGCCGCCCCTTACGGCCCCTCGCGCCGTCCCTTACGGCCCCTCGCGCGGCCCCTTACGCCCCTTACGGCCCCTCGCGCGGCCCCTCACGGCCCCCTACGGCTCGTCGCCGCCCTCCGCGGCCCCGCCACCTACCTGCGGCCCCGCCACCTACTAACGGCCCCGCCACCTACCTGCGGCCCCGCCACCTACTAGCGGCCCCGCCACCTACCTGCGGCCCCGCCACCTACTAGCGGCCCCGCCACCTACCTGCGGCCCCGCCACCTACCTGCGGCCCCGCCACCTCCTAGCGGCCCCGCCACCTACCTGCGGCCCCGCCACCTACCAGCGGCCCCGCCACCTACCCGCGGCCCCGCCACCTACCTGTGCTGGCCCCGCCACCTACCTGCGGCCCCGCCACCTATCAGCGGCCCCGCTACCTACCGGCGGCCCCGCCACCTACTAGCGGCCCCGCCACCTACCTGCGGCCCCGCCGCCTCCTCTCAGCGGCCTCGCCGCCTCCTCCCAGCGGCCCCGGGCGCCGCCCTCTCAGCGGCCCCGCCGCGCCGCCAAGCAGCCGAGCCGCCCAGCCGCCGAGCCGCCCGGCAGCCGAGCCGCCCAGAAGCCGAGCCGCCCAGCAGCCGAGCCGCCGAGCCGCCTAGCAGCCGCGCCGCCGAGCCGCCCTGCAGCCGAGCCGCCGAGCCGCCCAGCAGCCGAGCCGCCGAGCCGCCCTGCAACCGAGCCACCCGAGCCGCCCTGTCCGGTAAGAGCAGCGCCTCTTTCACAGCACTGCCCTCACCCTACTGTTTGCGCTGCTAGTCTACTGCTGTCATGGCTACCCCTAGTGTCCTCGCTTTTGATGCTGAGGGTCGGGCCATTGTCTTTGACGTCTGGATAGATGACCTGCAGCTTTTCTTACAGTGCGACAGAGCAGACGGCCTCTCCCTCTTTGACCTCACTTCTGGTGCCTCCCCTGCCCCCGCTGCTGATGCTGATGCCACTGTTCGCTCACAGTGGGCCACGCGCGATGCTGCTGCACGTCTTGCTGTGCGTCGCCACCTGCCTACCTCTGAGCGTGCGCACTTTAGCCAGTACAAGAGTGCTCACACCTTGTACGACGCTGTAGTTGCGCGCTACTCCTCCCCTGCCACTGCTGCACTGAGCCGCCTCATGCTACCGTACCTCTTCCCTGACCTTGCTGCCTTTCCCACAGTCGCTGACCTCATTACGCACCTCCGCACTAGTGACACTCGCTACCGCGCTGCGCTTCCTGCTGAGTTCTGCGCCAAGAACCCCCCCCCCATGTACATCACCCTCTACTACATAGTCACCCGGCTCCCTGACTCCCTTCGCGTAGTCAGGGACCACTTCCTCTCCGTTTGCCCCACCACTCTCACCGTTGACCTCCTCGAGAAGTCCCTCCTAGCAGCAGAGAAGAGCATAGTCGCTGTAGGAGCCTCTCGTGGTGACCCTCGCACCCCCATCTTTGAGGGGTGTTCCCCCTCCCCCCTTTTGCCCTCTGTTGCCTCTGCTGCTGCGGCCGACCTCGTTGGGCTTGAGTCGGTCGGTGCGGCGTCTACCCCTAGCGGGAGACGCCGCCCTGGCAAGGGCAAGGGGGGCAGGGGCACAGGAGGAGCTAGCGGGGGCGGTGGAGGCGGCGGTGGAGGCAGTGGAGGGGGTGGGGGTGGCGGTGGGGGTGGTGGTGGGGGTGGAGGTGTCGGTGGCGGCGGTGGAGGCGGAGGCGGCGGCGGCGGTGGCGGTGGGAGCGGAGGTAGCGGCAGTGGAGGAGGCGGCGGCGGAGGAGGTGGAGCTGGTCGGGGTGGCGCTGCGCAGAGGGTCGGCTCCGGTGGTGGTCAGCGCCAGCAGCAGCAGCGCACTCGTGACATCCCCCCCCCTCAGCAGCTCCGTGAGTGGTACGCTGCACGCCAGCGGGGTGGGGGTACTGGTCCGTGCACCTACGTCCTCCGCACCGGCGACCGCGCGGGTGACCAGTGCGGGGGGGCGCACTCCACCCAGCGCTGCTTTGGCCGCCTGACGGACGCTTGGCGTCATCAGTTCCCTGAGGCCACTGAGATCCCCCGCTGGGGTGAGCTGTCTAGGGCGGGTGTCGCTGTCTTTGACCTTGACTTTGATGCTATTCTTGCTGCTATGTATACTGTGACTATTAGTGATGAGGGTGACTGTTACCGGTGTTTTCCGCCCGACCCAAGGCATTGAGACTGCTTCTCTAGGTACTGGTGAGGCTGCTGCTCTAGGTGCTAGCGAGGCTGCTGCTCTAGGTGCGTCTGCTCCCTCAGGTGCTGGTGAGTCTGCTCTCTCAGGTTCTGCGTCGGCTTCGGCCTCCCACACCTTCACCCTTGACTCGGGGGCTTCTCGCTCCTTCTTTCGAGACCGCACCACACTCACGCCGCTTGGCCGGCCAGTTGCGGTCTCTCTGGCAGACCCCTCTGGGGGTCCTGTCCTTGCTCACTTCTCCACTGTCCTCCCGTGTCCGGCGGCCCCCTCTGGCACCCTGTCTGGTCTTTACCTCCCCTCGTTCTCTATGAACTTGGTGAGTGGTGCTGACCTACAGGATGCGGGGGTTCACCAGTTCAGTCCTGCGAGTCAGCGGGTGACCCACTGCACGGACGCTCGGACTGGCCGACACCTGGCCACGTTTACCCGTCGGCCGGGGTCGAGCCTGTACACCCTGACCACTGCGTCTCCTCCAGTCACTGCGTCTGGTCAGGTAGCTGCGTCGGGTCAGGTGTTTGCTGCAGCGTCCAGGTCTGGTCCTGAGTCTGCCCCCTGTTCGTGTCGCCTCCTGTCTCACGAGACTCTCCTCTGGCACCACCGCCTTGGTCACCCCTCCCTGCTTCGTCTCCGAGGCATGGCCTCCCGTGTCCTTGTCTCTGGTCTTCCCCGGTCCCTCCCTCCCCTTCCTCCGGGGCCTGGCCCTACCTGCGTCCCCTGTGTCGAGGGGCGGCAGCGGGCTGCCCCTCACTCCTCCCAGTTTCCTCCGACAGAGGCCCCGCTGCAGACGCTTCACATGGACGTGTGGGGCCCGGCCCGCGTCCGTGGACAGGGTCACGAGCGCTACTTCCTGCTGGTGGTTGACGACTACTCGCGTTACACCACAGTCTTCCCCTTGCGCAGCAAGGGTGACGTCACTGAGGTGTTGATCGACTGGATCCGCGCAGCTCGTCTCCAGCTCAGGCAGAGCTTCGGCTCGGACTTTCCTGTTCTGCGTCTGCACTCTGACAGAGGTGGAGAGTTCTCCTCTGGCCTTCTGCGAGCCTACTGTCGTGCGCGAGGCATCCGCCAGACCTTCACGCTTCCGGACTCTCCACAGCAAAATGGGATTGCTGAGCGCCGCATTGGCATGGTCATGGACGTCGCCCGTACGTCCATGATGCATGCGGCTGCCCCCCATTTTCTGTGGCCGTTTGCGGTTCGGTACGCGGCGCATCAGATCAACCTTCACCCTAGGGTCTCCAGGCCGGAGACCTCCCCAGCTTTGCTGTGGACGGGGAAGGTTGGCGATGCGTCTGCGTTCCGTGTCTGGGGATCTCGGGCGTTTGTCCGCGACTTGTCTGCGGACAAGCTGTCCCCTCGTGCTGCTCCTTGCGTCTTCCTTGGCTTCCCCCCTGATGCGCCAGGGTGGCAGTTCTACCACCCCACCTCTCGCCGTGTTCTGTCCTCCCAGGACGTCACGTTTGACGAGTCGGTCCCCTACTACCGCCTCTTCCCCTACCGCACTCCGTCCCTCCCCCCACCACCGCTCTTCCTTGTGCCAGGTCCCCCCCCGGTAGACCCCCTCCCCCCTCAGGGTCCTGCCCCTTCAGGTGTGTCCCAGGTAGACGCAGTCGAGCCTGTCGAGGTTACTGGTGACTCTGGTGCTGCTGAGGGTGCTGAGCCTGGGGGTGCTGACGCTGGGGGTGCTGAGCGTGTGGGTGCTACGCCTGGGGGTGCTGAGCCTGAGGGTGCTACTACTGGGGGTGCTGAGCCTGGGGGTACTGAGCCTGGAGGTGCTACTACTGGGGGTGCTGAGCCTGGGGGTGCTGAGCTTGGGGGTGCTGAGCCTGGGGGTGCTACGCCTGGAGGTGCTGAGCCTGGGGGTGCGGAGCCTGAGGGAGCTGGGCCTGCTTGTGTGGCGTCTGGCGGTGCTGAGCCTGGAGGTTCTCCGGGTGCTTCGTCTCGGCGGGAGCCACTCTCTCCACAGGAGCTGCACGAGTGGTTTGCCCAGCGCTGGAGGCGTGCTGCTGGTGCTAGAGGTTCTTCGGCTACTGAGGGTGCTGGTGCCGCGGGTCCCGGAGGTGCTCGTACTGGGAGTACTGGAGCTGCTGGGCCTACGGGTACGACTGGAGCTGGAGCTGCGGAGGGTGTTGACGCTGAGGCTACTGCTGTCGGTCCTGGAGGCGGTTCTGCTGGGGGTGCTACTGGTGCTGCTGGAGGTACTGGAGCTGGAGGTGCTGCCGGCGCTGGTGCTGCCGCTGGGGGTACTGGTGCTGTCCCTGCTGTGTCTGGAGTCGCCGCGCGGCCTCGGCCGTACTTCGTTCCGCTCCTTCAGCAGGTTCTTGGTCTCCCGCCTTCTACTGGTCCTCCTCCTCCCTTAGAGTGTCCACAGCCTGTCCTGTCACAGTTACAGTTACAGCCGGCCTCCCCACTGCCCGCTCCTTCTCCCTACACTGGTCCTACTGGAGGTCTTGCTGAGCGTCGTGAGCCTGCGTCGCGTCCTGCGTCGCCTGTCCGTACTGCTCGCGCTAGTGGTCGTGGTTCGCGTCAGCGTCCTCCTCCTGTCCCTGGCACGCACCGGATGTCTCTGCGTCCGTCCACTGCTCCTCTGCGTGCCCCTTTGCCTTCTCCTCCTGAGTCCTCTCTTCCTGCTCTTCCCGACCCGGAGTCGGACTCTCTTCGTGCTGCCAGTCCTACTGTCACGCGTCTCCTTGCTACTGTCGTCACTGATCCTTCCTTTGCGTCCACTGCTGCGTCTGCCCTAGTTGCTGAGCTCGTCGACTTTGCTGCTCGCTGTCGTCTAGACTACGCTGCTTGTCTTGTCGCTGAGTCTGTCTGTCCTCCGTCCGTCGGGGGTGAGTGTGCCCTTGGCACGGACGTCCTTGAGGACAGGCAGGAGGAGTTCCAGTGTTTGGCTGCTGCTTCACCTCATCTCGTGTCCGTACTGCTTACCCCTGAGGGAGACCCGGATGCACTTGATATCCCGACTCCGCGCTCTTACGCGGAGGCGATAGAGGGTCCCTACTCCTCTCAGTGGCAGGCAGCTATGGACACAGAGATGGCTTCCTGGAAGTCCACAGGCACCTACGTCGACGAGGTTCCCCCCGCCTGGGGCGAACATCGTCAGTGGCATGTGGATTTTCAGGGTGAAGCGGCCGCCGGGTTCTCCGCCTGTCTTCAAGGCGCGTTACGTGGCTCGTGGCTTCAGTCAGCGGCAGGGAGTTGACTACTTTCAGACCTTCTCTCCCACCCCGAAGATGACCACTCTTCGGGTACTGCTGCACATAGCTGCTCACCGCGACTACGAGCTGCACTCTCTTGACTTCAGCACTGCTTTCTTGCAGGGCAGCCTGCACGAGGAGATCTGGCTGCGTCGCCCACCTGGCTTCACTGG
The DNA here is from genome assembly GCA_947471745.1 of Closterium sp. Naga37s-1. Classification (NCBI taxonomy): domain Eukaryota; kingdom Viridiplantae; phylum Streptophyta; class Zygnematophyceae; order Desmidiales; family Closteriaceae; genus Closterium; species Closterium sp. Naga37s-1. Next base: position 91,695 of record CANJKZ010000271.1, on the reverse strand, counting down.
GTCTTTTCCTCCTGGCACCCAGTGGAGCCTCCGGCGGCCAGTCTACGGTCTCCGCCAGGCACCGCGTGAGTGGCACGACACACTGAGGACTACACTTGCGGCTCTTGGGTTTGCTCCCTCTACTGCCGACCCGTCGCTGTTTCTGCGCACCGACACTTCTTTGCCGCCGTTCTACATCCTCGTGTACGTCGACGACTTGGTCTTTGCCACAGCTGACACTGCTGGACTCGCCCACGTGAAGTCCGAGCTGCAGAAGAGACACACGTGCACAGACCTGGGTGAACTGCGCAGCTACCTTGGCTTGCAGATCACCCGGGACAGAGCACGCCGCACCATTACCCTGACTCAGTCACACATGGTGCAGCAGGTCCTTCAGCGCTTCGGCTTCACGTACTCCTCGCCTCAGGCCACTCCTCTGCCTACTCGCCACTCGCTCTCAGCTCTGCCTTCGGATGAGTCCGTAGAGTCGAGTGGCCCGTACCCAGAGCTTGTTGGCTGCCTCATGTACCTGATGACCTGCACACGACCTGACCTCGCATACCCTCTTAGCATTCTCGCACGCTATGTTGCTCCTGGGAGACACAGACCGGAGCACATGGCTGCAGCGAAGAGGGTGTTGCGTTACCTGTGCAGTACGTCGGGCATGGGGCTTGTGCTTGGAGGGCAGAGTCCAGTGGTCCTCACTGGGCACGCAGACGCTTCTTGGGCTGACGACCAGGCTACGCAGCGGTCGTCACAGGGTTACACCTTCAGCCTTGGTTCCGGCTCTGTTTCGTGGCGGGCTACCCGCTCGTCTTCTGTTCTCGGCTCCAGTTGTGAGGCTGAGATCTACGCCGGGGCCATGGCTGCACAGGAGCTTCGCTGGCTCACCTACCTGCTGACTGACCTTGGAGAGCCGCCTCGTTCTCCTCCAGTGCTGTACGTAGACAACAAGGCCATGCTGGCCTTGTGTCGAGAGCAGAGACTGGAGCACAGAACGAAGCACATTGCTCTCCGCTACTTCCTTGCTCGTGAGCTACAGCAGCGTGGTCAGCTGCGGCTTGCGTACGTGGCCTCTCAGGCCAACACTGCTGATATCTTCACCAAGGCACTTGCGCCTTGTGATCATCAGCGCTTCTGTACTCAGCTGGGTCTTGTGCCTACCTTGCCTCACTTGCTCACCCCTTGACCTTGTTTGTACTGTTGCATATATATATACACCTGCTCTTGCTTGTCTAGCCTTATATATATATGTAATCCTGCATGTGAACTGGCCTTGTGGCCTTGAACCTGTGCTCGGAATGTGTGGTGACTTTGTGATCCACCCTGAGCTTGCTTTGCTTTGCTTGACTGGTCTTGTGACCCCTTGTTCTCCCCCACTTTGCCTATGGGGGTGTGTCAGATTTATATGACAGAGCTACTGTAGGCTATAGTGGGGTAGCACATATGGGGTACAGTTTTCTAGGGTTTGCATTTTTGTACCCAACTTTCCCTTAGTCATTCTCATTCCTCGTTTCTTCTCACGTTAGCCAACTAATGGTGAAGGGAATTCATCTAGAAGCAGACAGCACCACTCAGGACTTCAAGCTGTACCACGGGAAGGGTGGACTCTACATAAAATAGCAGTCTTGAAGAATAATGTCTTTGTTCTTGATCTTGTTCCAGACCAAGGCACCGCCCACAGTGACGCCATCGTCAACTTCACCTGTTGGACACACCCGCCAGATCTCGACCCCGACTTCAGTCCTGGAGGATTTTGGTACTCACATACAATGCCTGAAGTAGAGCGAACAAGAGCGTTAGCAACAATTCGACAAACAGCAGCAGAGACAACATCGGTAGCAGCAGAAACAACATCGGCAGCAGCAGAGACAACATCGACAGTAGCAGAGACAACACCGCCGACGACACCAGTCGCTGGTCCTTCAATAGCACCAGTCCTCATCGACGACACGCCACCGACTCCCGCACAGCAGCTAACTCCCACTCCATGAGAAGTCCACAGAAGCGCCAACTTCACCGCAGGCGTTCACCATGAGAAGCCCCAACTCCGACCTATACGGGCGTTCACCAGGACACCGCGCCAGCGAATCAATCTGGCATGCAAGGATGGGACACCCAAGCAACCCTAAACCCTAAACAACACGACAAGGGTAGGGGTACTTGATGAAGACTCACTGCTTCTAACCAACGACAGAGAACTTCAGCGAGTTCGCGGAACATGCTTCATCTGCCCCAAAGCCGACCTACCTCATCAGTCGTTCGTCCCTCACCACAACCCGAGCGCACCAGCATACACACTACTGGAAAAGTTCTACAGCGACATCCTGTATGCTCGTACACACGGACAAGGGGCATAAAATTACGTTATCACGTTCATCGACGCCGCCACCCGATACGTCTGGCATCTCAATCTTCCAAGCTGCGACATGGCCTTCGAAGCCTTCGTCGCCTGGCTTCCAGTAGCAGAACGAGAATCAGGAGTGAAGCTGAAAAGCTTCCAGTCAGACGGGGGAGGGGAATATCAATCACAGAGGTTCAAGCAGTACCTGGCAGAACGAGGCATCAAGCGACTCATCTCGCTTCCCTACGCCCATCAACAGCAAGGTGTGGCAGAAAGGATGAACAGGACCCTCAAGAACACCATGCGCAAGCTACTACGTGGCATGGAGCTACCTAATAGCCAATGGCCTGAGGCAAGGGACCACGCTGTAATGCTGCACAACTTGCTCTCGTCATCATCGCTTCCGAACAACGCATCACCGCATCTGCTGTGGACAGGAAAATTGGGCAGCACAAAAAAGTTACGAGTTTTTGGGTGCACGGTATAGTACCGGCCTCCAACTGCACGAGCTGGCCGATTCTCACAACACGCACAGGGGGGTCTACACCTGGGCATAAAAAGACATTACAATGCGTGGAAGATTTTCGACGTCCACACGAAGGAAACAGTGGCAGCACGTGATGTAATTTTCTTCGAACGACTCACCCTTCAGACATACTTGGACAACCTGGAAGCAGAACGAGACCTCACGGGCGGATTTTGTGGTGATCGAGCCTTCGCCATGGCAGCAGATGAAGCTGGCTGGGACGAGAAGAACGTGGACGGAGCTACGGAGGAAGCCGGACCTCTTCCGTACTGCTCGGTGGACATCGCAATGGACGACGACAACCCTCGCGAAAGTGTCAACGCCGAAGTCTACTACGAATGTGCCGACAATGGTTACGTTGCACCCCAACTGGTCGACACCAACATTTTCGAACGCATAGGACCTAATTTCTTACCTGATCCAGAAGCGGCAAACGAAGCAGCTTATCCCAAGGGCGCAAATCTTCCTCGCTACACACAGAGTGGGCTGCAGATACTGGGACTCGTCACCGCCGTCCACGGAGCAGCGCCGCCGAAGGAGGCTGCCACGGTTCAGCAGGCTCTGGGTGGGGAGCACAAGGAAAAATGGCGCAAGGCCATAGATAGGGAATTGAAGGCATTAGGAGACAGAAACACCAGGAAGATAGTACCTATCGGAGTGGCACTCAACAAAACCGTTCTCCAAATGGGTCTTCCGCGTGAAGACGAAAGCTTACGAAACGATTGATAAGTTTAAGGCACGCTGGGTCATACACGGCTTCGATCAAGAGCATGGACGAGACTTCACCGAAACCTTCGCACCAGTCAGTCAACATACCTCTCTCTAAATTCTCCTCGCGATAGCCGCCATGAAGCGGAAAAAGCTCCGCCAAATCGACGTCGCCAACGCCTTTCTCTACGCTCCCGTCGATGCCGAGATCTTCGTCGAGCAATCGCACGGGTCTAACACAGACCCCAACCAAGTCTGTCAACTACTGAAATCCCTGTACAGCATCAAGCAAGCCCCGAGGCTGTGGCAGCAGTATCTTCATGCCCGAATAATCCGCATCGGATTCAGCCAACTGCCGCATGACCAAGGATGTACCGACTCACGAATGGCGCCGACTACATCCTACTCATCGTCTACGTGGACGACTTGCTTTACATCGGCTCAACCGACGGCATTACGACCTGGTTCGAAAGGGAGTTGCAGCAAGGCCTCACACTCACCGTCTCATCAACAGTCACGCAGTACCTGGGGCTAAACATACAAGACGGGGAAAATGCAATCTACCTCAGCGCCGCAAAATACGCCGATACCATCGCCAAGCGCTTCGGACTAACCCCAACCGCCGTCACCACACCGTACCGCTACATCGACGAAAATCACAAGGAAACCTCCGCTCTGCTCAAACCCGCCGGCATACACGACTACCAGCAAAAACTGGGATGTCTACTCTTCGCAGCAGTTACCTGCTGACCAGACCTATCGTACTCAATAAGCCAACTCACCACCTACCTGAAGAAGCCTGAAGCGGATCACATGGCCGAACTAAACCGCGCTCTTCACTACCTCGTCAGCACTCCGAAGATCAGCCTAACCTACCACAAAAGCGGAACCACGAAGCCCAAGCTCATCGGCTACGTGGATGATAACAACGCCGACGACTCCAATAACAGGCGATCGCGCACCGGCTACATTTACCGACTCGAGCATATCGGGCCTATCTCGTGGCAGTCGACCAAAAAAGAGTTAACTGCTCTAAAGTAGAATATATCGCATTGTGCTCAGCCACCAAGGAAGGATAGTACCTTCGCGAACTGCTGGAAGAAGCGAAGCTGGCTCAGTTACCCAGCTTCTCCCTGTTCTGCGACAACCAATCAGCAATCCGCATAGCAAACAAGAACGGGTTCGCGAACCGAATGAAGCACATCGCCGTGCGATACTTCTTCGTGAAAGACGAGATCGAGAAGGGGAGACTCGAGTTATCCTACTGCCTCACATCCGAGATGGCAGCAGATTACTTGACCAAGAAACTCGGAAAGCAGAAGTTCGACAAGGCCACGTCACCAGCAACGACACTCCAGAAGTGAAGGGGAGTGTTGGAAACAAGTAATTTAATGCTTCAGATGTGTCAAAATATCGAACTGCAAACGAGGCACGTTACAGCGAAGCAACGGCGAGTCAACGAAGGAGGTTGACAAAACGTAACAGCTGGAGGTTACGCGAAGGTCAAAGGTCAATGACCTTTGACTTGATGACAGGCAGCGCGACAGCAAGGACACAACTGACTCGGTATTGAGCAGTTGCCCGAGTCGTCGCTGTATCGAACCGCAACAGCAACAAAACAGCGCATCTCTTCGTATTCTCTGTAATCTTATAAAAAACCTTGTATTACTTTGCCTAAACCAATCTCTTGCTCTCACACACTAGTGCAAGGTGGTTCAATAGTTCACTAAGAACGCTTCCGCGATTACAACATTCTTACTCAGGGTCTTAGCCTTGAAAAGATCCTAAAGGCATTTCTCAGCCCAACAGTTTCGAATTCCCCTGTACTCGTATCTATATTTGCTATATTTGCATGTTTTAATCATCTCGAGCATTTTACATTCACTCTGCTATTGAGGTCAAGGGCCCACCACAACTACCTAGACATGTGTGAACCTTCCTGAGGTGATCCTAGGGGCGATCAGTTTCTGATCGCAGCATGGTATGAGAGCGACTCGGGAATCCTTCGCACTGCCACCTCCGAAATCTTTGACGAACGGAAAGTGGCGTCAGGCACATGCTCGCGTGTGAGAATGGCCGGAGGATCTGATGGTCAGACGTATCTGACGGCCGAAGTGCAGCCCAACCCGGCTGTGACAAGCAAGGAAACAACAATGATTGGAACCGCCGTCCTCGCATAACGGATATTGTGGGCTAGCGACGCGGAACATCCTTGCAACCTACTCAATTGACGTCAAACGGCCAGAACGCCGCCCCGCACACCTCCTCCCTCAATACAAACGGCTCAACCCCCAAAACTCCCCATCCCAGCAAAGAAGCAATTCTCTCTGGGCAATCAAGGTTCCTGAGTATATAAAAGTTAAAGGCAAGTGTGTGCTTTGACGGCAGAGATTTCTACACCTGGAGCTTCGAGCTGGAGCTCCTGCTGCAAAACGCTCAGATCTTTCACTACTTCAACGGAAGTTACGCGGAACCTGTGAAAATGAACGAGGAATGAAAAGACTAAGGGAAAGTTGGGTACAAGTACAAACCCTAGAAAGCTGTACCCCATATGTGCTACCCCACTATAGCCTACAGCAGCTAAGTCATATAAATCTGACACACCCCCATAGGCAAAGTGGGGGAGGACAAGGGGTCACAAGACCAGTCAAGCAAAGCAAAGCAAGCTCAGGGTGGATCACAACGTCACCACACATTCCGAGCACAAGTTCAAGGCCACAAGGCCAGTTCACATGCAGGATTACATATATATATAAGGCTAAACAAGCAAGAGCAGGTGTATATATATATGTAACAGTACAAACAAGGTCAAGGGGTGAGCAAGTGAGGCAAGGTAGGCACAAGACCCAGCTGAGTACAGAAGCGCTGATGATCACAAGGCGCAAGTGCCTTGGTGAAGATATCAGCAGTGTTGGCCTGAGAGGCCACGTACGCAAGGCGTAGCTGACCACGCTGTTGTAGCTCACGAGCAAGGAAGTAGCGAAGAGCAATGTGCTTCGTTCTGTGCTCCAGTCTCTGCTCCCGACACAAGGCCAGCATGGCCTTGTTGTCTACGTACAGCACTGGAGGAGAACGAGGCGGCTCTCCGAGGTCAGTCAGCAGGTAGGTGAGCCAGCGAAGCTCCTGTGCAGCCATGGCCCCTGCGTAGATCTCAGCCTCACAACTGGAGCCGAGAACAGAAGACGAGCGGGTAGCCCGCCACGAGACAGAGCCAGAACCAAGGCTGAAGGTGTAACCCTGTGACGACCGCTGCGTAGCCTGGTCGTCAGCCCAAGAAGCGTCTACGTGCCCAGTGAGGACCACTGGACTCTGCCCTCCAAGCACAAGCCCCATGCCCGACGTACTGCACAAGTAGCGCAACACCCTCTTCGCTGCAGCCATGTGCTTCGGTCTGTGTCTCCCAGGAGCAACATAGCGTGCGAGAATGCTAAGAGGGTATGCAAGGTCAGGTCGAGTGCAGGTCATCAGGTACATGAGGCAGCCAACAAGCTCTGGGTACGGGCCACTCGACTCTACGGACTCATCCGAAGGCAGAGCTGAGAGCGAGTGGCGAGTAGGCAGAGGAGTGGCCTGAGGCGAGGAGTACGTGAAGCCGAAGCGCTGAAGGACCTGCTGCACCATGTGTGACTGAGTCAGGGTAATGGTGCGGCGTGCTCTGTCCCGGGTGATCTGCAAGCCAAGGTAGCTGCGCAGTTCACCCAGGTCTGTGCACGTGTGTCTCTTCTGCAGCTCGGACTTCACGTGGGCGAGTCCAGCAGTGTCAGCTGTGGCAAAGACCAAGTCGTCGACGTACACGAGGATGTAGAACGGCGGCAAAGAAGTGTCGGTGCGCAGAAACAGCGACGGGTCAGCATTAGAGGGAGCAAACCCAAGAGCCGCAAGCGTAGTCCTCAGTGTGACGTGCCACTCACGCGGTGCCTGGCGGAGACCGTAGACTGGCCGCCGGAGGCTCCACTGGGTGCCAGGAGGAAAAGTCACAGTGAAGCCAAGTGGGCGGCGCAGCCAGATCTCCTCGTGCAGGCTGCCCTGCAAGAAAGCAGTGCTGAAGTCAAGAGAGTGTAGCTCGTAGTCACGGTGAGCAGCTATGTGCAGCAGTACCCGAAGAGTGGTCATCTTCGGGGTGGGAGAGAAGGTCTGAAAGTAGTCAACTCCCTGCCGCTGACTGAAGCCACGAGCCACGTAACGCGCCTTGAAGACAGGCGGAGAACCCGGCGGCCGCTTCACCCTGAAAATCCACATGCCACTGACGATGTTCGCCCCAGGCGGGGGAACCTCGTCAACGTAGGTGCCTGTGGACTTCCAGGAAGCCATCTCTGCGTCCATAGCTGCCTGCCACTGAGAGGAGTAGGGACCCTCTATCGCCTCCGCGTAAGAGCGCGGAGTCGGGATGTCAAGTGCATCCGGGTCTCCCTCAGGGGTAAGCAGTACGGACACGAGATGAGGTGAAGCAGCAGCCAAAAACTGGAACTCCTCCTGTCTGGCCTCAAGGACGTCCGTGCCAAGGGCACACTCACCCCCGACGGACGGAGGACAGACAGACTCAGACGCAGCAACAAGACTAGCAGCGTAGTCTAGACGACAGCGAGCAGCAAAGTCGACGAGCTCAGCAACTAGGGCAGACGCAGCAGTGGACTGAAAGGAAGGGTCAGTGACAACAGTAGCAAGGAGACGCGTGACAGTCGGACTGGCAGCACGAAGGGAGTCCGACTCCGGGTCAGCAAGATCAGGAAGAGAGGACTCAGGAGGAGAAGGCAAAGGGGCACGCAGAGGAGCAGTGGACGGACGGAGAGACATCCGGTGCGTGCCGGGCACAGGGGGAGGACGCTGACGCGAACCACGACCACTAGCGCGAGCAGCACGGACAGGCGACGCAGGACGAGACGCAGGCTCACGACGCTCAGCAAGACCTCCAGTAGGACCAGTGTAGGGAGAAGGAGCAGGCAGTGGGGAGGCCGGTTGTAACTGTAACTGTGACGGGACAGGCTGTGGACACTCTAAGGGAGGAGGAGGACCAGTAGAAGGCGGGAGACCAAGAACCTGCTCAAGAAGCGGAACGAAGTACGGCCGAGGCCGCGCAGCGACTCCAGACACAGCAGGGACAGCACCAGTACCCCCAGTGGTAGCACCAGCGCCAGCAGCACCTCCAGCTCCAGTACCCCCAGCAGCTCCAGTAGCTCCAGGACCTCCAGCAGCACCAGTAGCACCCCCAGCAGGACCGCCTCCAGTACCGCCAGCAGTACCCTCAGCGCCAACACCCTCAGCAGCTCCAGCTCCAGTCGGACCACGAGAAGACGCAGTGGCTCCAGCTCCAGTAGTACCCACAGGCCCAGTAGCTCCAGTACTCCCAGTACGAGCACCTCCGGGACCCGTGGCACCAGCACCCTCAGCAGCCGAAGAACCTCCAGCTCCAGCAGCACGCCTCCAGCACCGGGCAAACCACTCACGCACCTCCTGTGGAGAGAGTGGCTCCCGTCGAGACGGAGCACCCAGAGAACCTCCAGGCCCAGCACCGCCAGACGCCACACGAGCAGGCCCAGCTCCCTCAGGCTCCGCACCCCCAGGCTCGGCACCTCCAGGCGTAGCACCCCCAGGCTCAGCACCCCCAGTCGTAGCACCCCCAGGCTCAGCACCCCCAGACTCAGCACCCCCAGGCTCAGCACCCCCAGTCGTAGCACCCTCAGGCTCAGCACCCCCAGGCTCAGCACCCCCAGGCGTAGCACCCACACGCTCAGCACCCCCAGAGTCAGCACCCCCAGGCTCAGCACCCCCAGCAGAACCAGAGTCACCAGCGACCTCCACAGGCTCAACTGCGTCTACCTGGGACACACCTGAAGGGGCAGGACCCTGAGGGGGAAGGGGGTCTACCGGGGGGGGACCTGGCACAAGGAAGAGCGGTGCGGTAGGGGAAGAGACGGTAGTAGGGGACCGACTCGTCAAACGTGACGTCCTGGGAGGACAGAACACGGCGAGAGGTGGGGTGGTAGAACTGCCACCCTGGCGCGTCAGGGGGGAAGCCAAGGAAGACGCAGGGAGCAGCACGAGGGGACAGCTTGTCCGCAGACAAGTCGCGAACAAACGCCCGAGATCCCCAGACACGGAACGCAGACGCATCGCCAACCTTCCCTGTCCACAGCAAAGCTGGGGAGGTCTCCGGTATGGAGACCCTGGGCTGAAGGTTGATCTGATGCGCCGCGTACCGAACCGCAAACGTGAGAAGAAACGAGGAATGAAATGACTAAGTGAAAGTTGGGTACAAAAAGCAAACCCTAGGAAACTGTACCCCATATGTGCTACCCCACTATAGCCTACAGCAGCTATGTCATATAAATCTGACACACCCCCATAGGCAAAGTGGGGGAGAACAAGGGGTCACAAGACCAGTCAAGCAAAGCAAAGCAAGCTCAGGGTGGATCACAAAGTCACCACACATTCCGAGCACAAGTTCAAGGCCACAAGGCCAGTTCACATGCAGGATTACATATATATATAAGGCTAGACAAGCAAGAGCAGGTGTATATATATATGCAACAGTACAAACAAGGTCAAGGGGTGAGCAAGTGAGGCAAGGTAGGCACAAGACCCAGCTGAGTACAGAAGCGCTGATGATCACAAGGCGCAAGTGCCTTGGTGAAGATATCAGCAGTGTTGGCCTGAGAGGCCGCGTACGCAAGCCGCAGCTGACCACGCTGCTGTAGCTCACGAGCAAGGAAGTAGCGGAGAGCAATGTGCTTCGTTCTGTGCTCCAGTCTCTGCTCTCGACACAAGGCCAGCATGGCCTTGTTGTCTACGTACAGCACTGGAGGAGAACGAGGCGGCTCTCCGAGGTCAGTCAGCAGGTAGGTGAGCCAGCGAAGCTCCTGTGCAGCCATGGCCCCGGCGTAGATCTCAGCCTCACAACTGGAGCCGAGAACAGAAGACGAGCGGGTAGCCCGCCACGAAACAGAGCCGGAACCAAGGCTGAAGGTGTAACCCTGTGACGACCGCTGCGTAGCCTGGTCGTCAGCCCAAGAAGCGTCTGCGTGCCCAGTGAGGACCACTGGACTCTGCCCTCCAAGCACAAGCCCCATGCCCGACGTACTGCACAAGTAACGCAACACCCTCTTCGCTGCAGCCATGTGCTCCGGTCTGTGTCTCCCAGGAGCAACATAGCGTGCGAGAATGCTAAGAGTGTATGCGAGGTCAGGTCGTGTGCAGGTCATCAGGTACATGAGGCAGCCAACAAGCTCTGGGTACGGGCCACTCGACTCTACGGACTCATCCGAAGGCAGAGCTGAGAGCGAGTGGCGAGTAGGCAGAGGAGTGGCCTGAGGCGAGGAGTACGTGAAGCCGAAGCGCTGAAGGACCTGCTGCACCATGTGTGACTGAGTCAGGGTAATGGTGCGGCGTGCTCTGTCCCGGGTGATCTGCAAGCCAAGGTAGCTGCGCAGTTCACCCAGGTCTGTGCACGTGTGTCTCTTCTGCAGCTCGGACTTCACGTGGGCGAGTCCAGCAGTGTCAGCTGTGGCAAAGACCAAGTCGTCGACGTACACGAGGATGTAGAACGGCGGCAAAGAAGTGTCGGTGCGCAGAAACAGCGACGGGTCGGCAGTAGAGGGAGCAAACCCAAGAGCCGCAAGTGTAGTCCTCAGTGTGTCGTGCCACTCACGCGGTGCCTGGCGGAGACCGTAGACTGGCCGCCGGAGGCTCCACTGGGTGCCAGGAGGAAAAGACCCAGTGAAGCCAGGTGGGCGACGCAGCCAGATCTCCTCGTGCAGGCTGCCCTGCAAGAAAGCAGTGCTGAAGTCAAGAGAGTGCAGCTCGTAGTCGCGGTGAGCAGCTATGTGCAGCAGTACCCGAAGAGTGGTCATCTTCGGGGTGGGAGAGAAGGTCTGAAAGTAGTCAACTCCCTGCCGCTGACTGAAGCCACGAGCCACGTAACGCGCCTTGAAGACAGGCGGAGAACCCGGCGGCCGCTTCACCCTGAAAATCCACATGCCACTGACGATGTTCGCCCCAGGCGGGGGAACCTCGTCAACGTAGGTGCCTGTGGACTTCCAGGAAGCCATCTCTGCGTCCATAGCTGCCTGCCACTGAGAGGAGTAGGGACCCTCTATCGCCTCCGCGTAAGAGCGCGGAGTCGGGATGTCAAGTGCATCCGGGTCTCCCTCAGGGGTAAGCAGTACGGACACGAGATGAGGTGAAGCAGCAGCCAAACACTGGAACTCCTCCTGCCTGTCCTCAAGGACGTCCGTGCCAAGGGCACACTCACCCCCGACGGACGGAGGACAGACAGACTCAGACTCAGCGACAAGACAAGCAGCGTAGTCTAGACGACAGCGAGCAGCAAAGTCGACGAGCTCAGCAACTAGGGCAGACGCAGCAGTGGACGCAAAGGAAGGGTCAGTGACGACAGTAGCAAGGAGACGCGTGACAGTAGGACTGGCAGCACGAAGAGAGTCCGACTCCGGGTCGGGAAGAGCAGGAAGAGAGGACTCAGGAGGAGAAGGCAAAGGGGCACGCAGAGGAGCAGTGGACGGACGCAGAGACATCCGGTGCGTGCCAGGGACAGGAGGAGGACGCTGACGCGAACCACGACCACTAGCGCGAGCAGTACGGACAGGCGACGCAGGACGCGACGCAGGCTCACGACGCTCAGCAAGACCTCCAGTAGGACCTGTGTAGGGAGAAGGAGCGGGCAGTGGGTAGGCCGGCTGTAACTGTAACTGTGACAGGACAGGCTGTGGACACTCTAAGGGAGGAGGAGGACCAGTAGAAGGCGGGAGACCAAGATCCTGCTGAAGGAGCGGAACGAAGTACGGCCGAGGCCGCGCGGCGACTCCAGACACAGCAGGGACAGCACCAGTACCCCCAGCGGCAGCACCAGCGCCGGCAGCACCTCCAGCTCCAGTACCTCCAGCAGCACCAGTAGCACCCCCAGCAGAACCGCCTCCAGGACCGACAGCAGTAGCCTCAGCGTCAACACCCTCCGCAGCTCCAGCTCCAGTCGTACCCGTAGGCCCAGCAGCTCCAGTACTCCCAGTACGAGCACCTCCGGGACCCGCGGCACCAGCACCCTCAGTAGCCGAAGAACCTCTAGCACCAGCAGCACGCCTCCAGCGCCGGGCAAACCACTCGCGCAGCTCCTGTGGAGAGAGTGGCTCCCGCCGAGACGAAGCACCCGGAGAACCTCCAGGCTCAGCACCGCCAGACGCCACACAAGCAGGCCCAGCTCCCTCAGGCTCCGCACCCCCAGGCTCAGCACGTCCACGCGTAGCACCCCCAGGCTCAGCACCCCCAGGCTCAGCACCCCCAGGCTCAGCACCCCCAGTAGTAGCACCTCCAGGCTCAGTACCCCCAGGCTCAGCACCCCCAGTAGTAGCACCCTCAGGCTCAGCACCCCCAGGCGTAGCACCCACACGCTCAGCACCCCCAGCGTCAGCACCCCCAGGCTCAGCACCCTCAGCAGCACCAGAGTCACCAGTAACCTCGACAGGCTCGACTGCGTCTACCTGGGACACACCTGAAGGGGCAGGACCCTGAGGGGGGAGGGGGTCTACCGGGGGGGGACCTGGCACAAGGAAGAGCGGTGGTGGGGGGAGGGACGGAGTGCGGTAGGGGAAGAGGCGGTAGTAGGGGACCGACTCGTCAAACGTGACGTCCTGGGAGGACAGAACACGGCGAGAGGTGGGGTGGTAGAACTGCCAACCTGGCGCGTCAGGGGGGAAGCCAAGGAAGACGCAAGGAGCAGCACGAGGGGACAGCTTGTCCGCAGACAAGTCGCGGACAAACGCCCGAGATCCCCAGACACGGAACGCAGACGCATCGCCAACCTTCCCCGTCCACAGCAAAGCTGGGGAGGTCTCCGGCCTGGAGACCCTAGGGTGAAGGTTGATCTGATGCGCCGCGTACCGAACCGCAAACGGCCACAGAAAATGGGGGGCAGCCGCATGCATCATGGACGTACGGGCGACGTCCATGACCATGCCAATGCGGCGCTCAGCAATCCCATTTTGCTGTGGAGAGTCCGGAAGCGTGAAGGTCTGGCGGATGCCTTGCGCACGACAGTAGGCTCGCAGAAGGCCAGAGGAGAACTCTCCACCTCTGTCAGAGTGCAGACGCAGAACAGGAAAGTCCGAGCCGAAGCTCTGCCTGAGCTGGAGACAAGCTGCGCGGATCCAGTCGATCAACACCTCAGTGACATCACCCTTGCTGCGCAAGGGGAAGACTGTGGTGTAACGCGAGTAGTCGTCAACCACCAGCAGGAAGTAGCGCTCGTGACCCTGTCCACGGACGCGGGCCGGGCCCCACACGTCCATGTGAAGCGTCTGCAGCGGGGCCTCTGTCGGAGGAAACTGGGAGGAGTGAGGGGCAGCCCGCTGCCGCCCCTCAACACAGGGGACGCAGGTAGGGCCAGGCCCCACACGTCCATGTGAAGCGTCTGCAGCGGGGCCTCTGTCGGAGGAAACTGGGAGGAGTGAGGGGCAGCCCACTGCCGCCCCTCAACACAGGGGACGCAGGTAGGGCCAGGCCCCGGAGGAAGGGGAGGGAGGGACCGGGGAAGACCAGAGACAAGGACACGGGAGGCCATGCCTCGGAGACGAAGCAGGGAGGGGTGACCAAGGCGGTGGTGCCAGAGGAGAGTGTCGTGAGACAGGAGGCGACACGAACAGGGGGCAGACTCAGGACCAGACCTGGACGCTGCAGCAAACACCTGACCCGACGCAGCTACCTGACCAGACGCAGTGACTGGAGGAGACTCAGTGGTCAGGGTGTACAGGCTCGACCCCGGCCGACGGGTAAACGTGGCCAGGTGTCGGCGAGTCCGAGCGTCCGTGCAGTGGGTCACACGCTGGCTCGCAGGAGTGAACTGGTGAACCCCCGCATCCTGTAGGTCAGCACCACTCACCAAGTTCGTAGAGAACGAGGGGAGGTAAAGACCAGACAGGGTGCCAGAGGGGGCCGCCGGACACGGGAGGACAGTGGAGAAGTGAGCAAGGACAGGACCCCCAGAGGGGTCTGCCAGAGAGACTGCAACTGGCCGACCAAGCGGCGTGAGTGTGGTGCGGTCTCGAAAGAAGGAGCGAGAAGCCCCCGAGTCAAGAGTGAAGGTGTGGGAGGCCGGAGCCGACGCAGTACCTGAGAGAGCAGACTCACCAGCACCTGAGGAAGCAGACGCACTGGCACCTAGAGCAGCAGCCTCGCTAGCACCTAGAGCAGCAGCCTCACCAGTACCTAGAGCAGCAATCCCAATGCCCGGGTCGGGCGGAAAACACCAGTAACAGTCACCCTCATCACTAATAGTCACAGCATACATGGCAGCAAGAATAGCATCAAAGTCAAGGTCAAAGATAGCTACTCCCGCCCTAGACAGCTCGCCCTAGCGAGGGATCTCAGTGGCCTCAGGGAACTGGTGACGCCAAGCGTCCGTCAGGCGGCCAAAGCAGCGCTGGGTGGAGTGCGCACCCCCGCACGGCTCACCCGCGCGGTCGCCGGTGCGTAGGACGTAGGTGCACGGACCAGTACCCCCACCCCGCTGGCGTGCAGCGTACCACTCACGAAGCTACTGAGGGGGGGGGATCTCACGAGTGCGCTGCTGCTGCTGCTGCTGCTGCTGCTGCTGCTGCTGCTGCTGGCGCTGACCACCACCGGAGCCGACCCTCTGCGCAGCGCCTCCCCGACCAGCTCCACCTCCTCCGCCGCCGCCTCCTCCACCGCCGCCACCTCCGCCACCTCCGCTCCCACCGCCACCGCCGCCGCCGCCTCCGCCTCCACTGCCGCCACTGACGCCCCCACCCCCGCCACCACCCCCACCGCCACCCCCACCCCCTCCGCCGCCTCCACCGCCCCCGCTAGCTCCTCCAGCGCCCCTGCCCCCCTTGCCCTTGCCAGTGCGGCGTCTCCCGCTAGGGGCAGACGCCGCACCGACCGACTCAAGACCAACGAGGTCGGCCGCAGCAGCAGAGGCAACAGAGGGCAAGAGAGGAGAGGGGGAGCACCCCTCAAAGACAGGGGCACGAGGGTCACCACGAGAGGCTCCTACAGCGACTATGCTCTTCTCTGCTGCTAGGAGGCGCTCCTCGAGGAGGTCAACGGTGAGGGTGGTGGGGCAAACAGAGAGAAAGTGGTCCCTGACCGGGCGAAGGGTGTCAGGGAGCCGGGTGACTACGTAGTAGAGGGTGATGTACATAGGGGGGGGGGTCTTGGCGCAGAACTCAGGAGGAAGGGCAGCGCGGTAGCGAGTGTCACTAGTGCGCAGGTGCGTAATGAGGTCAGCGACTGTGGGAAAAGCGGCGAGGTCAGGGAAGAGGTACGGCAGGATGAGGCGGCTAAGTGCAGCAGTGGCAGGGGAAGAGTAGCGTGCAACTACAGCGTCGTACAAGGTCTTAGCACTCTTGTATTGACTAAAGTGTGCACGCTCAGCGGTAGGCAAGTGGCGGCGCACAGCAAGACGGGCAGCAGCGTCGCGTGTGGCCCACTGTGAGCGAACAGTGGCGTCAGCATCAGCAGCAGGGGCAGAAGAGGCACCAGAAGTGAGGTCAAAGAGAGAGAGACCGTCTGCCCTGTCGCACTGTAGGAAAAGCTGCAGGTCATCTACCCAGACGTCAAAGTCAATGGCCCGACCCTCAGCGTCAAAAGCGAGGACACTGGGGGTAGCCATGACAGCAGTAGACTAGCAGCTGGAGCAGTAGGGTAAGGGCAGCGCAGTGGTAGAGGTGCCGCTCTTACCGGACAGGGCGGCTCGGGCGGCTCGGCGGCTCGGCGGCTCGGCAGCAACTGCAGCTCGGCGGCTCGGCGACTCGGCGGCTCGGGCGGCTCGGGCGGCTCGGCGGCACGGCGGCTCGGCAGCAACTGGAGCTCGGCGGCTCGGCGACTCGGCGGCTCGGGCGGCTCAGGTGGCTCGGCGGCTCGGGCGGCTCGGGTGGCTCGGGCGGCTCGGCAGCAGCGGCGGCTCGGTAGATCGGCGGCTCAGCGGCGCCGGCAGCTCGGTGGTGACGGCGGGGCCGCGTGGGGACGGCGGCGGGGCCAGGTGGGGCGGCGACGAGGCCGCTGAGGGCGGCGGCGGGGCCATGAAGGGTGGCGACCGGCGCCTTAAGGGTGGGGCCGCGGGGTCGCAAGGGTGGGGCGACGGGGCCAGCAGAGGCGGCGCCGGGGCCGGGAAGGGCGGCGCCGGGGCCGGGAAGGGCGGCGCCGGGGCCGGGAAGGGTGGCGCCGGGGCCGCAAGGGTAGGCGACGGGGCCGCGAGGGCGGCGTGGAGGGGTCGCGAGGGCGGCTCGAGGAGGCCGCGAGGGCGGCGCGAAAGGGCCGCGAGGGCGGCGCGAAAGGGCCGCGAGGGCGGCGCGACGCGACGGGACCGCGAGGGCGGCGCGACGGGGTCGCAAAGGCGACGCGACGGGGCCGCTAGGGAGGCGCGACGCGACGGGGCCGCTGAGGCGGCGCGACGGGGTTGTAAGGGCGGCGCGACGGGGCCGTGAGAGGGGAGCGCGACTCGGGCAGAGGCTGAGCGCGCTCCGGGCAGGAAAAAAAAAGTTGGTGGGCCCTAGGAACAGTTCCCACAGGGGAACCTGCTCTATACCATGTGAAAATGAACGAGGAATGAAAAGACTAAGGGAAAGTTGGGTACAAGTACAAACCCTAGAAAGCTGTACCCCATATGTGCTACCCCACTATAGCCTACAGCAGCTAAGTCATATAAATCTGACAGAACCCGCAGAAGATATCGACGACACCAGGACGAGGTGCTACAACGAGTCGCCGGCAGAGCAGTTGAGCATTCGTTCATACAAGACCTCGCCTGCTCCAACCCTCGACGCCTGGCGCCACCTGAACGGCGTCTATCAACCGAAGGATTCGGTTTCTTCGGGCCGCCTACTCTGGCAGCTAGTGGAGACTAGAATGGCCCTAGGGGAGAAGGCCAATAGCTACATTAATCGTTGTCGGAGCCTCCGCGATCAAATCGCGAAGTTGGGAAGCAACATTTCCAAAGAAATCTTCATGAATATTTCGCTTCAAGAACTCGGCCCGGAGTGGAGGTCCTGTAAGGCGCCGCTCCGACAGCAGGGGGTCATCTCGAAGGCCGCCCTTTGCGCTGCCCTTCTTGTCGAACAGAGGGACATGGATCAGCAGCGACCAGCGCCATGACAAGACCGGGAACGCCTCGCCTTCTACGCCAAAAACACTGAAGAGCAAAGGGCGCGGCGCCTTTACTGCAAAATATGCAGAAATTTTGGGCACTTGGCAGATCGATGCAAGTCTGATCTCGCCCTCGCCAGACCATTCCGAGCAACTGGTCCGGCTGACAAGACGTACGAGGATACATGCGTCGAGCCCAGGGGTATCAACCCCTACCACGCAACTTGAACCCCACGGTTCAGCATCAGCAGCAGCAGCCGTCACAGACTGCCCCCGTTCGCAATGTCATGAGGAACATGGCCATGACAAGCGGACTTTGTCGTCCTCGTGCTCGCTCACCGTAACCTGAGCCGGCACCTCACCCAATCGGAGTGTTCTTGAACAACAATCCGTTCAGCATGCGCCACGACTTCATCGACGACGACGAGTAAGACTGGAATCTGCCAGTCCCGCTGCTTGAAAGCCCCCCACATGTACCTGATTCGCAGGCGTCTCCGATCGACTGGATCTAGCGCGAACAGTTTTTGAAGCTCGACACACCTCACATCGTCACGCCGCGTTTGGCGCTGCTCGTACGTGACGACAAGAAGCGCTACAACACTTGGAACCTGGACAGCTGCTGCGGCCAGCATATGGTGGGCTTCGAGCGTTTTGTCTCCAACGACGTCCCCACTCCCTCGATCACCTACGTCACCGTGGCAAACAACACGTGCCTGCGCGCAAGCCCGCAAGGCATCGTCGTGCTCAAAGCACGGGGAAGCTGCACGCACATCACACTCAATGATGTGCTCATCGTCCAAAATTTGCGCTTCAACCTACTATCAGCCGCTCAGCTCATGGATTGCGGCGTTGACCTTAGCACGGATCGCGAGACACGTGACATCCTGCTTCACTACGAATCGTCGACTATCTCTCGCAGGCAAATCGGAAGAGTGCACTCTGAAAATGGAGTGTACATCATCGATTTCAACATTCCTGACTGCAGCGGCGACTTGAACGAGCTGATTGATCTCGTTCCACTGCGCTTCGAACACATTCACTGCAGGGACTGGAAGCACCCTGACGGAAGGCCATGGGTGCCGCATCACCCTCACCCACGCGAACTGGCGCTGCACGACCCCGAACCAGACAGCATCTGCAGGGATTGCCACACGCCCACCGCATCAACCAGCGCGATTGCCGGCCATGGATTTGCCGCCATCGCCGAAGATGAGCGACATGCACCGCCAGAAGAAGGGATGTCGCAACTTGAGCTCGAAATCACAACGCGCGGCATGTTCGGAACGCCGGAACATCCCCTTACCGGCTCGGCATCACAGCACCTTCAAGGCATGCTGCCCGGCCAATATTATTGATACTCAGATTATGCCAGGCGCGGATCGCAAACGTAATCAACCAACATTTTTTCTCGTTATGGTAGCTTTACTTACTGTTTGATCTAGTTTTAAGCACAATTTCAAACAGAGTCGCGACCAGCACCTCAACCGCACGTACCCAACAAAACAGGAGAAATACTAAAACGCTTGGATATTAACCTTGAATGAGCCATCAAGTGTTTAGAACTATGCCCTCTGCTTGGATTATCTCAACAAACAAACGACACCGTCCAGCAGAGCTTGCAGCCCGCAGGCAATCAAAATTAAACTCCATGTAGAAAGGCATCCAGTCCGGGTGGCATCAACCTTAAACGCATTGTCGCATGACGTTTAAGGTTGATGCCTTCGTTACAAAACATGCCATTTGATGTAATTTTAGTTTTTTTCTGTTCTAAGTCAGCAGGTCCATGGTCGATGGAGGGTTGACGGTGCCGTCGACCCCATTCCATTGAATTAATTTTTAATCTGCATCCTTTTTCATAATGGAATTTTTATCGCAATTTGCGCTTGATACAACTTATATTTCCTGGTTAGCACCTCGACACAATTGTTCATATTTATCTTAGGTAATCGCGTTTTGTTTTTGTCACATCTTGGATATTTTATTTGCGTGAAAATGTGATAGAAAAGCGAGACCCAATCAGCGATGAGAAATCGAGGTTGAGTACCGATGCAAACTTTCCCTGGCATACTTTGAGTATCAATGATATTGGCCGCATGCTGCACGACACCAGTGTCGGGACCTTCGGGGCGCGCGGAGTGGCGCGCCCCTACACACGGAAGGAATACCAGAAGGCTTACCTGTCAGTAGAGCTACACTGTCAGATCCCCAATCGATCCTAGGGGGGGTTACAGGCGCGTTTGCCTGGGGGGTTATGGGCGCACTGACCCACTACTGAAACAAGCCCTTTTATCCCAATGGTCTAGTGGTTGGGATTCTGACATGGTATCAGAGCGGTCTCGGGTTCGAATCCCGGTGTATGCACATGTAGGCCGTTGCCACTGTGCTCAGTCCTGGGCCTCCCAGTGTGGGGGGGTGTCAGTAGAGCTACACTGTGAGATCCCCGATCGATCCTAAGGGGGGTTACAGGCGCGTTTGCCTGGGGGGTTATGGGCGCACTGACCCGCAACTGAAACAAGCCCTTTTATCCCAATGGTCTAGTGGTTGGGATTATGACATTACCCCCACTGGCGCGATTCCTCGGCAAAACTAACCGTGGCGGAAGAAGAGGACTTGGCGCGCCGCGAAGCAGAGGAGCTTTACCTCCGGTGAAGGCTGGGGAGCTCCCCGCGAGGACCAAAAGGGGGGAGAAGAAGAAGCGGAACCCACTGTTGTCCCTCTTGGTCGCCCTCCGCGCCACCCTGCGCCTGCGCTCCCCCCACCTGATATTCAGCCACATCGCGACCCCTGGGATACCATTGATTGGGACAACGAACCATCGACTCCGCGCCGTACCGTCTACAGACATGCCCCCGAACCGCGCGTGTGAGAGTACGACGGCTTATGCTGGCTTTGATAGCTTACCTATACTTTATTATGCTATATCTAGCTTGGGTTTTATTTATCATGCATAGATATGCTTGATTTCCTAGGTTAGGTGCATTCCTATATTATATTATAGTTATATCACCGAATCAGGTTACGTGTACCGAACTCAAGCCTATTCGGTTTCCACCGAATTGCTTTCTACTGAGTTCGGAAAGGTTCTGTTCGGGACGCTTCGCGACCCTCAGAACATTCGCGTAACACCTGGGTTACCTGCCTTGTGTCGAGCCTATTTACAGCCTCGTGTTGTACCCAGGTGAGGATTCAATTCGACCTCTCTTTCCTGAGCTCGTTCCTAGATCCTACACGTGGTAATCACAGCCTGTTTACACACAAAGTTTTTCGACCGCTAAAACCTAGATTTTAAAACAGCGGGGGCGACGACGAAAAGCGCTTATTACGGGTACGTAAACCAGTTCCACGCTGTTTTTAAACGCCCCCTCGATCCGGCTTTCGAACACTCCTCAGGACCATTGGCGAAAAAGTTGGAATTTCGACCGTCGGATCGATTCGAATCTCAACGGCCCTGAGAATTTCACCAAAAAAAGTTGGAATTTGGAGCGTCGGATCGAATTTCTTCTCAACGGCCGAGATCGGACGTGAATTTCGACTAAGGGAGAATTACGCGACCTACGGAATCAGCGCTCGTCATTTACACAGTCAATTCGACTCACAGTAAGATTACCAGCGCCTAGAATTTAATTATTTTCGTCGCAAATCTTCCTGTAAATCGCCAAATGGAGGAAAATGGTGATAATTCCGTACGAAAAATTACGGAGATACACACCGGCTTGGACCAGACGCGAGCGGCACTCCAGCGAATAGAGGCGCTTCTCGCAAACCAGTCGGCAGCCGCCACGGCAGCAGCGAACGCAGCGGCGAATGCAGCAGCGACGTCAGCAGCAGCAGCTGCGACACCGACACTTCACCCAGCAGCAGCGGCAGCGGCTACAGTGAATCTTGAGGCGGCACGTCCGAGGCTACCAGAAACGTTTAATCCGAATACGAGAGACACCGACGTCCGTCGATTCATTGCGAGTCTCGAAATTTACTTCCAGGCCGTTGGCTGTACGACCCCGACACACAATGCAATGCGGATTCGGCTCGCAGTGACACTGTTACGAGGCCGGGCGCTCGAGTGGATTTACAATAGCAACGAAGTCCGAGGCGAGGGGTCATGGACGCAGTTTCGGGCAGCTTTAATTCAACGTTTCGAACCAATCAACTCCAGCTACATGGCACGGCAGCAGATTCATCGGCATAAACAGTTCAGCACTGTAACACAGTACACGCGGCAGATGGAGAGCCTCTTCAACCGAATTACCGACCTGACTGTTGGGGAAAAAATCCAGGTGTATAGAGAGGGGCTAAAAATGGAAGTCCGCCGACAGATGATTGCCGCGAACTACAACAACTACCGCGACATGGTGTGTGCAGCAGAGAGATTCGATGCGCTGACGCGATGTGAACCCGAAACACGACGACGCATGCCGAACAGATCATTCGGCACGGAGCGATCGGCACCACCCACGACCGCCGACCCGATGGATATCGACAAGATCGACGCGACGCAGCGGCCGACAAAATATGAGAAGTGCGATTTTTGCGGCGCAGCAGGACATCGACTCTTGGGGTGTTGGAAAATGAAGAAGGCACGAGCAGAGTTAAAGGGCAACAACAGTGCGGCACCCCCGAAGTCATAAGACATGTCGACTTCGGAGCGGGCGAAAAAAGGAGGACACGATGGCGCGAATTTAAAACGCCACGACCGGCCGGCAACAGGGGAAATCGCCGAGACAAATGGAGGCTCCGCGAAACAAGACTCTGCACCGACCGGGAAACTCCAGCCGAACACCCCCGAGAGTAAGAATGTTCCCTCTCGAGGTTTTCAAGCCTTTGAAAAATTCAGGGGAGATCTCAAGGCCAAGAAAAAGCCTTTAGACATTATTCAGGTACCTGAGAAGTTTGGCAAACCACTCCGGAGCGTTGAAAAGGGTTGTGCGTTCCAAGGAGTTAATATTCTCTCCCCGCAGCACAGTGTTAAGGCTCCCAATTGCCCACAGGTGAAGCCTACACAGCTGCAAAGGCTTAGAGGAAGGTTCCAGGCCATGATGAAGCTGAATCGGCCTCGGATAAATCCTTCTAACCCAACTCAGTTGAAAACTGATATGGAGTCAGCAGCTTCGAGCGCAGGACAGAGGGATGATCAATTGGACGTACCCTACGATCCTTTAAGCGAGACCATCTACGATTACTCGGAGCAGCAACAACCACTACTACTCGATGTGATCTGCAACGCGCGACGCCTCCAGGCACTGGTGGACAGTGGTGCGTCCCACTCGTTGTGCGACCGCGGGACATTGGAGAAAATTGGAGAATCTTCGGAGGAGACCAAGTTCACGGCAACGATGGTGGACGGTACGAAACTTCCCATCCACGGCGAAGCATCACTGCAGCTGCACATAGGGGCGCTGAGGTGGAAGCCGACGTTGCCGATCACGAACATCAAGGGATCAGATTTCATCTTGGGGCGAGATTTCCTGAAGCGGTTCAACCCCGAGATCGACTGGGTCAACAGGAAGGCGTGCATCTACAACAACGGGAAAGTGTGGAGCTGGAAGCTGGACGGATACAGCGAGCGTTCCTGAAACGACACTGGCACGGTTCGAACGGACGGTGAACGAGAGTAACACGGGTTACTTAGCACTGGTTATGGCAGCAGCAGAGGAGGAGAAGCCGAGTAGGGAGCTACCTGCAGCAGTGAAGGAGGTCTTGGAGCAGTACAAGGATAGAATGCCCGACGACCTACCCGCAGGTGTACCTCCGGCACGCACCCACGAGCACGAGATCGTGGAGGAACCAGGTGCGAAACCCGTCTCACGTGCACCATACCGACTGAGTCCGACCGAACTGACAGACATGAAGAAACAGATTCAATATCTACTGGACAGACAACTGATCCGCCCATCCACCTCTCCCTACGGTGCACCAGTTCTCTTCACTCCAAAACCAGACGGCAGTTTACAGATGTGCATCGACTACCGCGCACTGAACAAACACACAGTTAAAAACAAATACCCCATACCGCGCATCGACGATCTTCTAGATCAACTGCGTGGTGCAACAGTCTTTTCGAAGCTGGACCTACGGTTGGGTTACTGGCAAATCAAGATGGCGGACAACTCGATCCACAAGACGGCGTTCCGTACCAGATACGGCTCTTACGAATACTTGGTGATGCCGTTCGGACTCTGCAACGCACCAGCAACGTTCCAGGCGGAGATGAATCACATCTTACAGCCCCTTTTGGACGAATGCGTGGTGGTGTACCTGGACGACATTCTCAACTACTCCAAGAACATGAAGGAGCACGTGGAGCATCTGCGGAAGGTGTTCGAGATCCTGCGGAAAAACATGTTCTACGTAAAGCTATCAAAGAGCGACTTCGCCCTGAAGAAGGTGCAATTTCTCGGGCGCATGGTGAGTGCGGAGGGCGTACACGTGGACCCGTGGAAGATCGAAGCCGTTAAGAAGTGGAAAGTACCGGAGAACGTGAAGGAGTTGCAGCAGTTCCTAGGCTTCGCCATGTCAAACTCATATGCTATAGTCTGTGTAGGCTGTAGTGGGGTAGACAATATGGGGTACAACACTTTTAGGTTTTCCTACTTGTACCCACCTGCTTGCTAGTTCATTCATTCCTCATTTCCTCACATAGTATAGAGCAGGTTCCCTAGTGGGAACTTTTCCTAGGGCCCACCACTGAAAATCGAGTTTTCTTTCTTTTTCCTGCCCTGAGATCGAGTCGCCCCTGACCGAGGCGCGCCCTGTGTGCCGCCCTCCCCTTAGCGACCCGTCGCGCCGCCCTTAGCGGCCCCCCCTCTCACGGCCCCTCGCGACCCCGTCGCCGCCCCCTAGCGGCCCGTTGCGCCGCCCTGAGCGGCCTCGTCGCGCCGCCCTCAGCGGCCCCCTTGCGGCCCCACCTCCACGGCCCCGTCGCCGCCCTCTCGCGGCCCCGTCGCCGCCGTTCGCGGCCCCCCCGCGGCCCTTAGCGGCCGCGTCGCCGCCCGTCACGGCCCTGCAGCCGCTCCTTGCGGCCTCGTCGCCGCCCTCTCGCGGCCCCAGTGCCGCCCTCTCGCGGCCGCGTCGCCGCCCTCTCGCGGCCCCAGTGCCGCCCTCTTGCGGCCTCGTCGCCGCCCTTAGCGGCCCCGTCGCCGCCCCTTGCGGCCCTATCGCTGCCCCTTTCGGCCCCTCCCCGGCCCCTCCCCAGCCCCTTCACCGCCGAACCGCCGAGCCGCCGAGCCGCCGAACCGCCGAGCCGCCGAGCCGCCGAGGAGCCGAGCAGCCGAACCGCCGAGCCGCCGAGCCGCCGAGGCCGCCGTCGAGCCGCCACTACCGAGCCGCTGCCGCCGAGCCGTCGTCGAGCCGCTACTGCCACTACCGAGCCGCTGCCACCGCAGTTGCAGCCGTGTTCCTACCGACGAGCCCCGGCCCTACCCACCCGGACTGGTGAGAGCACTCCCTGCTAGACCACTGCTGTCATGGCTACCCCCAGTGTCCTTACCTTTGATGCTGAGGGTCGTGCTGTTGACTTTAAGGTCTGGGTCGATGACCTCCAGCTGTTCCTACAGTGCGATAGGGCAGACGGACTCTCCCTGAGTCTGTCTGTCCTCCGTCCGTCGGGGGTGAGTGTGCTCTTAGCACGGACGCTCTGAGGACAGGCAGGAGGAGTTCCAGTGTTTTGCTGCTGCTTTGCCTCATCTCGTGTCCATGCTGATTGCCCCTGAGGGAGACCCGGATGCACCAGGCATCCCGACTCCGCGTTCTTACGCAGAGGCGATAGAGGGTCCCTACTCCTCTTAGTGGCAGGCAGCCATGGACGCAGAGATGGCTTCCTGGAAGTCCACAGGCACCTACGTCGACGAGGTTCCCCCACCTGGGGCGAACATCGTCAGTGGCATGTGGATCTTCAGGGTGAAGCGGCCGCCGGGTTCTCCGCCTGTCTTCAAGGCGCGTTACGTGGCTCGAGGCTTCAGTCAGCGACAGGGAGTTGGCTACTTTCAGACCTTCTCTCCCACCCCGAAGATGACCACTCTTCGGGTGCTGCTGCACATAGCCGCTCAGCGCGACTACGAGCTTCACTCTCTTGACTTCAGCACAGCTTTCCTGCAGGGCAGCCTGCACGAGGAGATCTGGCTGCGCCGCCCACCTGGCTTCACTGGGTCGTTTCCCCCTGGTACCCAATGGAGCCTCCGGCGGCCAGTCTACGGTCTCCGCCAGGCGCCCCGTGAGTGGCACGACACACTGAGGACTACACTTGCGGCTCTTGGGTTTGCTCCTTCTACTGCCGACCCGTCGCTGTTTCTGCGCACTAACACCTCTTTGCCGCCGTTCTACATCCTCGTGTACGTCGACGACTTGGTCTTTGCCACTCCTGACACTGCTGGACTAGCCCACGTGAAGTCCGAGCTGCAGAAGAGACACACGTGCACAGACCTGGGTGAACTGCGCAGCTATCTTGGCTTGCAGATCACCCGGGACAGAGCACAGCGCACCATTACCCTGACTCAGTCACACATGGTGCAGCAGGTCCTTCAGCGCTTCGACTTCACGTATTCCTCGCCTCAGGCCACTCCTCTGTCTACTCGCCACTCGCTCTCAGCTCTGCCTTTGGATGAGTCCGTAGAGCCGAGTGGCCCGTACCCAGAGCTTGTTGGCTGCCTCATGTACCTGATGACCTGCACACGACCTGACCTTGCATACCCTCTTAGCATCTTAGCACACTATCTTGCTCCTGGGAGACACCGACCAGAGCACATGGCTGCAGCGAAGAGGGTGTTGCGCTACTTGTGCAGTACGTCGGGCATGGGGCTAGTGCTTGGAGGGCGACGTTCAGTGGTTCTCACAGGTCACGCAGACGCTTCTTGGGCTGACGACCAGGCTACGCAGCGGTCGTCACAGGGTTACACCTTCAGCCTTGGTTCCGGCTCTGTTTCGTGGCGGTCTACCCGCTCGTCTTCTGTTCTTGGCTCTAGCTGTGAGGCTGAGATCTACGCGGGGGCCATGGCTGCACAGGAGCTACGCTGGCTCACCTACCTGCTGACTGACCTAGGAGAGCCGCCTCGTTCTCCTCCAGTTCTGTACGTAGACAACAAGGCCATGCTGGCCTTGTGTCGGGAGCACAGACTGGAGCACAGAACGAAGCACATTGCTCTTCGCTACTTCCTTGCTCATGAGCTGCAGCAGCGTGGTCAGCTGCGCCTTGCTTACGTGGCCTCTAAGGCCAACACTGCTGATATCTTTACCATTGCACTTCCGCCTTGTGATCATCAGCGCTTCTGTACGATGCTAGGTCTTGTGCCTACTTGGCCTCACTTGCTCACTTCTTGACCTTGCTTGTACTGTGATCTTTCTATACCTGCACTTGCTTGTTTACCTTTATATATGATCTTGCATGTGAACTGGCCTTGTGGCCTTGAACTTGTGCTCGGAATGTGTGGTGACGTTGTGATCCACCCTGAGCTTGCTTTGCTTTGCTTGACTGGTCTTGTGACCTCTTGTTCTCCCCCACTTTGCCTATGGGGGTGTGTCAAACTCATATGCTATAGTCTGTGTAGGCTGTAGTGGGGTAGACAATATGGGGTACAACACTTTTAGGTTTTCCTACTTGTACCCACCTGCTTGCTAGTTCATTCATTCCTCATTTCCTCACACGCCAACTACTACAATAGGTTCGTGCCGCAGTACGCTAAGATAGCAGCGCCACTGACCGACCTACTGAAAAAGGATACACCCTACAAATGGGATAATCCTCATCAGCAAGCCATGAAGCAGCTACAGACAGCACTGACTACAGCGCCAGTACTCATCCTACCGGACCCAGACAAGGACTACGTGGTGGAAGCAGATGCTAGTGACCAAGCAGTCGGAGCAGTACTGATGCAGGATCACGGGCGCGGTTTGCAGCCCATCGCCTACCTCAGTATGAATCTACACGGAGCAAAACTGAACTACCCCATCCATGACAAGGAAGCCTTAGCGAGAGTCATAGCCTTCAAGGCGTGGAGGTGTTACCTAGAGGGAGCCAAGACTACAGTCTATACTGACCACTGCAGTCTCAAATACCTGAAGTCGCAGCCGACAATCTCACGACGACAGGTGCGGTGGGTGGACTTCTTGGAAACTCACTTCCACTACGACATCGTCTACAAGCCCGGGCTACACAACAAAGCAGACGCGTTGAGGCGCCCCGGTCATGTAGCAGGCATCCAGCTCGACGGGATAAACCCTCTGCTCAAGGGTCTATTCCAACATGGATACTCCGTGGTCGCAGAGATCGCTATAGCACAGACTAAGAAGCTGTTACAGTGGGAGAAAGACTTAGCTGTAAGGAAGGGTTCGGGAAAGATTTGGGTACCGAATTATGCCCCGCTACGGCAGATCCTATTGGAGGAGTTTCACGACGTACCTGACGCGGGATATTTCGGGAGCAACAATTTGTTAGCGGGAATAGCAAAGTATTATTACTGGCCCGGGATGGCAGCAGACGTGCAGCAGTTCGTCACCTCATGCGACACGTGCTAGCGGATGAAGAGCAGCAAGCAGAAAAAAGCTGGGTTACTTCAGCCTCTACCCGTACCGGAGCAGCTATGGTAGGTCATTAGCCTCGACTTCATCAAAGGACTTCCTTCGACCTCACGGGGACATGATTCCATCCTCGTAGTGATCGATAAGTTCTCCAAAATGGGTCACTTCATACCGACCAACGCCACAGCTACAGCTGAAGCAACTGCTCGCCTCTTCTTCGACCGCATCATCACCATCCACGGCATCCCCGCTACACTCATCTCAGACAGAGACCCAAAATTCACCAATAAGTTCTGGAAGGAGCTCATGGGACTGTTGGGGACAAAGCTTGCAATGTCTTCAGCATACCACCCCCAGACTGACGAACAAACAGAGCGACTCAATCAGGTGGTTGAACAGTTACTGCGCACAGCTTGCAAGGACGACATCAGCCACTAGGACACACAGTTACCAACCCTAGAGTTCTCTTACAACAACGCGCCACATGCGGCCACAGGGAAAACTCCTTTCTTCCTGTGTTACGGACGGGAACCACTTACACCACAGCAGCCAACCACACCGGCACACGTCCAAGCCGCACATGACTTCATCACCACCATGCAGCAGCTATGGGAGAAGACTCAGCGACGACTCACCATGATGCAGACCTCCCAGAAGCAGTATGCCGATCGTCAGCGACGTGATCACTCAGTAGCAGTCGGAGATCAGGTGCTTCTTGACACGCGCAACTTGAACCTGTCTCACCTACCTTCCAAGCTCCGGCCTCGCTTCTGTGGTCCTTTTCTCGTTAAGGCACAGGTGACACCAGTTACATTCCGCTTGCGCTTACCAGATACGTGGAAGCTTTACAATGCTTTCCATGTTCAGCTACTGAAACCCTACAAGGACCCCAACCAGCAGTTCCAGGGACGGCAGCTACCGCCACCACCACCTGTTCTCATACAGGATGAATCCGAGTACGAAGTGGAGCGCGTTCTCACTCATTGACGCTGCGGTGGCAAGACCCTCGAGTTCCTGATCCGCTGGAAGGGATACGACCCCACTGAGGACAGTTGGGTTGCAGAAGCTGATATGGGCAACGCACACCGTGCTCTCAAGGACTATCTTGTCAAGCAGGGTGTATCTCACCCCACCCAACTTTGAGGGGGGGACGTGTGAGAGTACGACGGCTTATGCTGGCTTTGCTAGCTTGCCTATACTTTATTATGTTATATCTAGCTTTTGTTTTATTTATCATGCATAGATATGCTTGATTTCCTATGTTAGGTGCATTCCTATATTTTATTATAGTTATAGCACCGAACCAGGTTACGTGTACCGAACTCAAGCCTATTCGGTTTCCACCGAATTGCTTTCTACTGAGTTTGGGAAGGTTCTGTTCGGGACGCTTCGCGACCCTCAGAACATTCGCGTAACACCTGGGTTACCTGCCTTGTGTCGAGCCTATATATAGCCTCTCTTTTCTGATCTCGATCCTAGATCCTCACAGAGCGAACCCACCTGCGTCCCTGGAACCATCTTCGGGACCAACATTTCACTCTCCGAAATACGCGACAGAGAGTTCTTGGCGTTGATGCTGACAACGACCATCGACAAAGAAGAAGCAGCAGAAGAAGCAGGAGCAGCAGACGCCGCCCAAGTGCCTATCGAAGACCCCGAAGAAGCTCGCGCGTGCTACATGCGCACCTCCAAATTCCGCACCGACGATGCGCTCTAGCACCAGCGCCTCGGACACCCTTCGTGCGTGACGTTGAAAAACTGTATCAAAGCAGGCGTCTTCGCTCCTGGCGCACTCCTGCGCTCAGATGGCACCGAAGTAGGAGGCGCGATACATCCGCGCAACTGCACCGTCTGCCTTGAAGCTGCACTAAGTCACCAGCCATTCCCGCTGCTCGAACCGGAACCAACCACTACCCCAAGCTATACGAGGTGTACAGCGACTTCCTGAACGTGGGGCACTGCGGAGTCAATGACGAGCTGTACACGCTCACCTTCATCGACACTGGGACGCGCTACGTGTGGGTCGTGAACGTAGAAGCGCGCAGCAGAGCATACGAAGTGTTCCACCTCTAGCTGGCGCACGCACAGCGGCAATCTGGGGAGAAGCTAAAGATCTGGCAATCCGACGGCGCAGCGGAGTTCAGGAGCAAGGAGCTGCAGGATTTCCTGGCACAAAAGGGGATCGAGCATCACATTTCTCTCCCCTACGCGCACCAGCAGTAGGGCGTAGCTGAGCGAACGAACCGCACGCTCATGACGAAGGTGCGGGTGCTGATGAAGACAACGAATGCGCGCGACGTCATCTTCTACGAGCGACTCTTCCTGGAGCAATTTCGCTGTGACGAGCAGACAAATGCAAACCGCGTTTACGCGAACGACGGGCACAGCTACGCAACACCCGAGGACGAAGCCGCCGCAGCAATCCTGGATCAGGACACCAGGGGAGAATTCACGAGGGGCGATCGGCACAGCAGCGACGATGACGACGACGATTCACCTGCTAGAGCAGCAGGTGCAGCAGGCGGAAGCGAAAGCGGCAGAAGCGCAGCACCACCTGAGCCAGAAAGTGACGACGACGAAGTGCAGGAAGTCATCCCGCAGCGCCGCCATGACAACACCGTGTCCGGACTACAGCTTCTCAGGCTCCACACTGCCACCTCAACGGCGCCACGTGTCATCGAGCCGAGGAATCCACGCCAAGCCCTTTCAGGTTTACACAAGAAGGAATGGCGCGAAGCAATGGATGCCAAAATCAAAGCCCTCGAGTCCTGAGACACTTGGGTGCTCGTGGACCGTGCCGCCATCAAGGGCACAAGAATCCTCTCCGGCAAATGGGTCTTCCGCATGAAGACCGCAGTGGACGGCACGATTGAGCGCTTCAAAGCGCGCTGGGTGGTGCGCGGCTACGACCAGAGGCACGGCATCGACTTCGACCAGACGTTTGCGCCAGTCAGCCGTCACACCTCCGTCGGAATCTTGCTCGCCATCGCAGCCGCAAGGCACCTGCCGCTCCGCCAAATCGACGTGAAAAATGCGTTCTTGTACGCGTTAGTAGATGCAGTTATCTACGTGGAGCAGCTGCACACATATGGAGAAGGGGACTCGCACGTGTGCCAGCTGCGCAAATCCCTTTACGGGATAAAGCAGGCGCCAAGGCTCTGGCAGCAGTATCAGCACAACATCTTGCTCGAAATAGACTTCAAGCAGCTGCCCCATCACCCCGGAATGTATCGTTGCGATTTCCGCGGAGATTACATTCTGCTCACCGTCTACGTCGACGACTTGCTGTACACAAGGTCAAGCAACGAATTGCTCGAGCAGTTCGAGAAGAATCTGGCGGGGCGCGTTGACATTACCTGCAACTACAAGGTGAAGCAGTTCCTGCAATTATCTCCTACGCGCCAGAAGCTATCCACCTCTCAGCGGCTAAGTATGCGGAGGAGCTTGGGAAACGCTTCAAAATTCAACCTGCACCGCTCTCCACCCCTTATCGCACTCCTGGACCGAACCACTAACCCGACAACAAAGCCCTATTCCCCGCTGGAATCCAAACTTACCAGCAGCAGTTGGGATGCCTGCTCTTCGCCTCTGTCACCTGCAGGCCCGACCTTTCCTATATCGCGAGCCAGCTGGCTCAGTACTCTCGCAAACCAACGGTTGAGAACCTTCTGGATCTGCAACGCGCTCTACAGTTCTTCGTCTCAACGCCCAAGATTGGGCTTTCCGGTTCTGCCGTGTCCGGCGGTCCTGTCTGGCTCACTATCGGGTCTTCACCTTCCCTCGTTCTCTACGAACTTGGTGAGTGGAGCTGACCTCCAGGACGTGTGGGTTGACCAGTTCACTCCTGGAGGTCAGCGCGTGACCCACTGTACGTGTACTCGGACGGGCCGCCACCTGGCCACATTCACCCGTCAGCCTGGGTCGAGCCTGTACACCCTGACTACTGCGTCTCCTCCGGTTGCTGAGTCTGGTCAGGTAGCCGCGTCTGGTCAGGTGTTTGCTACCGCGTCCAGGTCTGGTCCGGAGTCTGCCCCCTGCTCGTGTCGTCTCCTGTCACACCAGACTCTCCTTTGGCACCACCGCCTTGGTCACCCCTCCCTGCCCCGTCTCCGAGGTATGGCCTCCCGTGTCCTTGTCACTGGTCTCCCCCGGTCCCTCCCTCCCCTCCCACCGGGGCCTGCCCTACCTGCATTCCTTGCGTCGAGGACCGGCAGCGCGCTGCTCCTCACTCCTCCGAGTTCCCTCTGACGGAGGCTCCCCTGCACACTCTCCACATGGACGTGTGGGGCCCAGCCCGCGTCCGTGGACAGGGTCACGAGCGTTACTTTTAGCTGGTCGTTAACGACTACTCGCGTTACACCACAGTCTTCCCCTTGCGCCGCAAGGGTGAGGTCACTGAGGTGCTGATCGACTGGATCCGCGCTGCCCGTCGCCAGCTCAGTGAGAGTTTTGGCTCGGACCTTCCTATTCTGCGTCTGCACTCTGACAGAGGTGGAGAGTTTTCCTCCGACCTTCTGCAGGCCTTCTGTCGTGCAGAGGGCATCCGCCAGACGTTCACACTTCCGGCCTCTCCACAGCAAAATGGGATTGCTGAGCGCCGCATTGGCATGGTCATGGACGTCGCTCGTACGTCCATGATTCATGCAGCTGCTCCCGATTTTCTATGGCCGTTCACGGTTTAGTACGCTGTGCATCAGCTCAACCTCCAGCCCCGTGTCTCCACTCCGAAGACCACACCTACTCTGCAGTGGACGGGGAAGGTTGGCAATGCGTCGGTGTTCCGTGTCTGGGGATCTCGAGCTTTTGTCCGCGATTCTTCCGTGGACAAGCTGTCCTCCCGTGCTGTTCGCTGCGTCTTCCTTGGCTTCCCCCCTGACGCGCCAGGCTGGCAGCTTTACCACCCCACCTCGTGCCGTGTTCTGTCCTCTCAGGATGTCACGTTTGACGAGTCGGTTCCTTACTACCGTCTCTTCCCCTACCGCACTGCCCCTGCCCCCCCCTCTGCCGATCTTCCTAGCACCAGGTCCTCCTCCGGTAGACCCCCTTCCCCCTCAGGGTCCTGCCCACTCAGGTGTGTCCCAGGTAGACCTTGTCGAGCCTGTCGAGGTAGCTGTCGACTCTGGTGCTGCTGAGGGTGCTGAGCCTGCGGGTGCGGGGCCTGGGGGTGCTGAGCCTGAGCGTCCGGAGCCTGGGGGTGCTGAGCCTGGGGTTGCTGAGTCTGAGGGTGCGGAGCCTGGGGGTGCTGAGCCTTTGGTTGCTAAGTTTGAGGGTGCGGAGCCTGGGGGTGCTGAGCCTGAGCGTGCGGAGCCTGGGGGTGCTGAGCCTGAGCGTGCTGAGCCTGGAGGTACTTTGTCCTCTGGAGGTCCTACGGGTGTCTTGTCCCAGCGGTAGCCACTCTCTCCACCGCAGCTGCGCGAGTGGTTTGCTCGGCGCTAGAGCCGTGCTGCAGGAGCTGGGGGGCCTCCGCTGGAGGTGCTGCTGGAGCTGGGAGTCCTACTGCTGCTGGAGCTGCTGGAGGTACTGGAGCCGCTGGTCCCGGAGGTGCTCGTACTGGAGGTACTGGAGCTTCTGGGGCTGGTGGTGCTGCAGGAGTTGGAGCTGGAGGCGCTGGAATTGTTACTGCTAAGGGTGCTGCTGGAGCTGGAGCTGCTGGAGGTGCTCAAGCTGGTGGTATTGCGGGAGTTGGAGCTGGAGGCGCTGGGGCTGTTCCTGCTGGAGGTGCCGCTGGAGCTGGAGCTGCTGCTGGTGCTGGAGCTAGTGGTGCTGCAGGAGTTGGAGCTGGAGCCCCTGGAGCTGGGGGTACTGGTGCTGTCTCTACTGGTTCTGGTGGCGCTGCGCGGCCGCGGCCATACTACGTTCCACTCTTTCAGCAGGTTCTTGGTCTCAAGCCTTCTACTGGTCCTACTCCTCCCTTACTGTGTCCACCGCCTATCCGGTCGCAGTCGCAGTTACAGCCAGCCTCCCCACTGCCTGGTCCTTCCCCTTACACTGGGCCGAGCGGAGGTCTTGCGGAGCGTCGTGAGCCTGAG
This sequence comes from Closterium sp. Naga37s-1, assembly GCA_947471745.1. Classification (NCBI taxonomy): domain Eukaryota; kingdom Viridiplantae; phylum Streptophyta; class Zygnematophyceae; order Desmidiales; family Closteriaceae; genus Closterium; species Closterium sp. Naga37s-1. The sequence continues at coordinate 57,494 of CANJKZ010000271.1, read as the reverse complement.
TCTGATCCTTCGTTGCCTGTTCGCGCTGCTCGCACTGGTCGTCGTGTTACGCGTCCGTGTCCTCCTCCTGTCCCCGGCACGCACCAGATGGCACTGCGTCCTTCCACAGCTCCACTACGTGTCCCTCTGCCGTCTCCTCCTGCGTCCTCCCTTGCTGACGGTCCGGACCCGGAGTCTGACTCCCTTCGTGCTGCTAGTCCTACTAGCATGCGTCTCCTGGCCACTGTTGTCACTGACCCTTCGTTTGAGTCCACTGCTGTGTCTGCCTTAGTTGCTGAGCTTGTCGACTTTGCTGCTCGCTATCGTCTAGACTACGCCGCTAGTCTTGTTGCTGAGTCTTAGTCTGTCTGTCCTCCGTCCGTCGTGGGTGAGTGTGCTCTTGGCACGGACGTCCTTGAGGACAGGCAGGAGGACTTTGAGTGCTTTGCAGCTGCTGTACCTCATCTCGTGTCCATGCTGATTGCACCTGAGGGAGACCCGGATGCACCAGACATCCCGACCCCGCGCTCCTACGCAGAGGCGATTGAGGGTCCGTACTCCTCTCAGTGGCAGTCACCCATGGACGCAGAGATGGCATCCTTGAAGTCCACAGGCACTTACGTCGAAGAGGTTCCCCCTACTGAGGCGAACATTGTCAGTGGCATGTGGATTTTCAGGGTGAAGCGACCGCCGGGTTCTCCGCCTGTCTTCAAGGCGCGTTATGTTGCACGAGGCTTCAGTCAGCGAGAGGGAGTTGACTTCTTCCAGACCTTCTCCCCCACCCCGAAGATGACCACTCTTTGGGTTCTGATGCACGTCGCCGCTCAACGTGACTACGAGCTTCACTCCCTTGACTTCAGCACTTCTTTTCTACAGGGCAGCCTGCACGAGGAGATCTGGCTGCGCCGCCCACCTGGCTTCACTAGGTCGTTTCCTGCAGGTACCCAGTGGAGCCTCCGGCGGCCAGTCTACGGTCTCCGCCAGGCGACTCGCGAGTGGCACGACACACTGAGGACGACACTTGCGGCTCTTGGGTTTGCTCCTTCTACTGCTGACCCGTCGCTGTTTCTACGCACCGACACTTCGCTGCCGCCATTCTACATCCTCGTGTACGTCTTCGACTTGGTCTTTGCCACTGCTAACACTGGTGGACTGGCCCACGTGAAGTCGGAGCTGCAGAAGAGACACACGTGCACAGACCTGGGCGAGCTGCGCAGTTATCTTGGCTTGCAGATCACCCGGGACAGAGCACGCCGCACCATCACCCTGACTCAGTCACACATGGTGCAGCAGGTCCTTCAGCGCTTCGACTTCCAGTACTCCTCGCCACAGTCCACTCCTCTGCCTACCGGTCACTCGCTCTTAGCTCTGCCTTCGGATGAGTCCGTAGAGCCGAGTGGCCCGTATCCAGAGCTTGTGGGCTGCCTCATGTACCTGATGTCCTGCACTCGACCTGACCTCGCTTACCCTCTTAGCATCCTGGCACGCTACGTTGCGCCCGGGAGACACCGACCAAAGCACTGGAAGGCCGCTAAGAGGGTGATGCGCTACTTGTGCAGTACGTCGGGCATGGGGCTCGTGCTTGGAGGACGGGCTCGAGTTGTCCTCACTGGTCACGCAGAAGCTTCTTGGGTTGACGACTTGGCTACTCAGCGGTCGTCACAGGGTTACACCTTCAGGCTTGGCTCTGGATCTGTTTCGTGGCGGTCTACCTGCTTGTCTTCTGTTCTCAGCTCTAGCTTTGAGGCTGAGATCTACGCAGGGGCCATGGCTGCACAGGAGTTACGCTAGCTCACCTATTTGTTGACCGACTTGGGAGAGATGCCTCGTTCTCCTCCAGTTCTGTACGTCGACAACAAGGCCATGATTGCCTTATGTCAGGAGCACAGACTGGAGCACAGAACGAAGCACATCTCTCTCCGCTACTTCCTTGCTCGAGAGTTGCAGTAGCGTGGTCAGCTTCGCCTTGTTTACGTGGCCTCTCAGGCCAAAACTGCTGATATCTTCACCAAGGCACTTCAGCATTGTGATTATCAGCGTTTCTGTACTGTTCTAGGCCTTGTGCCTACTTGGCCTCACTTGCTCACCTCTTGACTTTCCTTGTACTGTGATCTATATACTTATACCTGCATGCTTATGCCTGCTAGGTTGTGATCACTGTACTGCTTGTTCTGCTGGCCTTGTGGCCATTTGCTTGTGCTCGGACTGCGTGGTGACGTTGTGATCCACCCTGAGCTTGACCTTGCTTCGTTCTCTTGCTTGTTCCCCACTTTGCCTATGGGGGTGTGTTAGAATATGCATTTATATGCTCTAGGTTGTAGTGGGGCACTCCTTATGGGGTACAGCCCAATTAGGTTTAGCTATACAAACTGTGTATTGCTCTTGTTCTAGTCATTCTCATTCGTACTTTCTGACATCAGTTACTCAACAATGCCGACCCCATCCTTCAACCTCATCGGCTACGTGGACGCTGATCACGAAGCAGACCCCGACAATCGACGGTCCTGGACTAGCTTCCTGTTCCGCCTCAAGCCGACAGGACCAATCTCGTGGAACTCACAGAAACAAGAGCTGGTTGCCCTATCATCGGCCGAAGCAGAATTCATTGCAGCAATAGCAGCAGTTCGCGAAGGCCCTTAATTGCAGGAACTCCTGCCAGGAGGCGAAAATCCTAGTTTCGCCCACCTTTTGCCTGCACTGCAACAACCAGAGTGCGATCCGCATCGCAAACAAGCCTGGATTCGTCAACCGCACCAAGCACATTGCGCTGCGATATTTCTCCGTCAAGGACGAAGTGGACAAGGGCAAGGTCAACTTGACGTACTGACCGACGGGTGACATGGCAGCAGATTTTCTTACGTTGCGATTGCCACGCCAGCAGTACCAGCACTGCTCCGAACTCAGCGAAGTGGTCAAACAGGTCAAGTCGAGCTACGGCCAGGAGTGAATGGGGGTGTTACGAATAGTAATGAATGAAGCATTACTGTGCACTCCTAACCGCAGTGAATCGAAACATGCAGTACCAAGGCTGAATGCGAAAAGGCGGAAGTGACGCGAAGGGTCGTGCGGTTACGAAAGGATCTAGACCGTCAGGCAGGTAGCATCGGGCAGCACCAGTGGTGAGGATTCTGCCCCGACAGTTTTGTCAGAAGTAGTAGTAGAAAGAAAGAATGAAGAAAGGAGGAGGTTCACTAGCAAGCAGTTGAGTACATATAGGAAACCCTAGATTGGGCTGTACTCGCTATAGAGTACCCCACTGCAGGCTAGACAAATACAACATTCTGACACACCCCCATAGCCAAAGTGGGGTGTAATCAGCACAATGAGCAGGTATAGCAGGAGTTCACAATAAGAAGCAAAGTTAGAGGTAATCACAGCGGGCAAGTGAGGAGGAGGAGGGACTGTGAGAGGAGAGAAGATGAGAGACGGCGGCTGAAGCTGCAGACACACGGGCAACAGGAGCTGCTGGCACAGTGGCTACCGGGACAGTGCGCCCCGGACTACTGGAGTAACTGGCTCACGGGCTACGACGAGCTACAGGAGCAGCGGACCCTCGGGCGACAGGCGCAGCAGACTCTCTGGGCTACCAGGACAGTGCGCCCCGGACTACAGGTGCTGCGGACGACAAGACAGCAGCCTCCGCTCAACCTCCTCCAACTGTCCCACACACCCCCCACACACCCACTGCTTCACTCCTAACTCCACTTGCACGTCACCCCCCTAGTACCACTCCTTCGGCTCCCACACACCCACCCCCCTCAGCGGCAGCTGCAGCACTGGGAGACGGAGGAGGAGGAGGAGTAGGGGACGACGCACAGAAACTGCACCCCCATACCCCCCACCCCCAAACCCTAATTCAGGAGAACGGGCAGCAGCAGGGGTGGGGCGCCGTCAGAAGCACGGGGGACAGCGGGCAGCGCAGGGGCAGAGAAAACAGGGCGCCCACGGGCCTGGCGCAGCCCGTACGAACCGCGTGCGGGCGGCCCGAGGCGCGCCCTGGCCTGGCGCAGTCCGTACGGGCCGCGCGCGGGCCTGGCGCTGCCCGTACGGGCCGCGCGCGGGCCGGGCGCAGCCCGTACGGGCCGCGCGCGGGCCTGGCGCAGCCCGTACGGGCCGCGCGCAGGCTGTACGGGCCGCGCGCGGGCCCTACGCAGGTCGCGCAGGCCGCGACGGGCGACGGGGGGCGACGCGCGGGTCCCCGTCGCCCGTCTGCTGCGCCTCCCGGGAGCGACGCGCGGAGTGACGGGGCAGAAAGCCGCCGCGCGCCTCGGGGCGCACGGCGGGCAGAAAACCGCCGCACGCTCCGAGCGCGCGGCGGGATGAAAAATCCGTCGCACGCCACGGGGCGTGCAACACACAGAGTAGCAGTAGCAGCGGAAGCAGTGAGGTGGTGGGCCCACCCACAGGATCGACCCAAGGGGATCGACCTGCTCTGATAGCATGTCAGAAGTAGTAGTAGAAAGAAAGAATGAAGAAAGGAGGAGGTTCACTAGCAAGCAGTTGAGTACATATAGGAAACCCTAGATTGGGCTGTACTCGCTATAGAGTACCCCACTGCAGGCTAGACAAATACAACATTCTGACAAGTTTCGTAATTGTCTCGAGTCGCACGGTTGAGTTTCGCTGTAATAAGGTAACGTACCCCTTAGAGTACATGGCTAGATAGGTCGTTTCGAATTCCTCTGTACTCATATTTATATTTGTTGTATTTGCGTGTTTTAATCATCTCAAGCATTTTACAGTCAATCTCCTATTGAGGTCAAGGGCCCACCACCACTACCTAGACGTGTGCGAACCTTCCTGAGGTGATCCTAGGGGCGATCCGTTTTTATCGCAGCATAGCCTACTGTAATTATCTTATCATTTCTAGTAGGTTGTGCACCTTCTGTTTCTTGACTATATCTTGCTCTCTCTTTCATAGTGAAACCCTCTTTTGGCCATCTCCTTGTTAGAATGGTAGCATAAGTAGGAGCTAGGGTTTTGGTAGGGCCTAGGCTTACTAGCATAGGCCAAGGAGAAACAAGAGAGAGTTGTGCCAAGTAGAAGGGGTTGCACTATGGAATGAGGAGTACAAATAGGCAACCTACAAGAACTACTAAGGGTGCACCACCAAACAGAATACATGATAGCTACACTATAGATAAACCACATGCAATTATTTAAAATTTATGAAATATATTATGACACGCCCCCATGATCGCTTGCGGAGTGAGTTATCAACCCCTGAAAGAGGTGCACCAACACGGGTAGGAACACGGGCAGGAAGAGAAGCACGGGAATGACACGGGCAGTGTGGGGGACATGGGAGTGGGGTGAGAGGAGGAGGAGGAGACTGATGCTGCAGCGGCAGTGAGGAGAGAGAGGAGGAGGCGTGGCGGTAGTTGCTGCACTTTAGTCACCCACCACCTACATCCCCTGAACCACCCCACCACTTCACTCTCCCCCCCACAACAGCAGGTGCGGATGTGAGAGAGAGGAGGCAGGCTGGCGCTGTAGGTGCAACCTCCCCCTCACACCCTCCCCCCCCAAAATGGTGCACGTGCAGCAGGGAGAGGGAGGAGAAGGGGGGGGAGGGGGGGGGGGGGGGGGGGGGGGGGTAGGGGCTGTGCATGAGGCTGAAGATGCGCGTGCACAGGGCAGCAGGGTGCACAGGGCGCGCGAGGCAAGCAAGCGACGTGGGCTGCAGGGTGCGTGGGAAGCAGGGTGCACGCGGGCAGCAGGTGGCGCAGGCTGCAGGGCGCGTGGGCAGCAGGCGACGCAGAGCGCGTGGGCAGCAGGGCGCACGTGGCGCACAGAGCAGCAGGGCGCGCGGGGCGCGGATGGCAGCAGGGCGCGTGTGGCGCGCAGGGCAGAAACCGGCGCTCGCTCGAGGCACGCGATGGGCAGAAACCAACACACACTCGGGGCGCACGACGGGCAAGAATCGACGCGCGCTCGGGGCGTGCGATTGGCAGGAACCGACGCGTGCTCGGGCGCACGATGGGCAGGAACCGGCGCGCGCTTGGGGCGCGCGACGGGCAGAAATCGCCGCGCGCTCCGGGCACGGAATGGGCAGGAACCCACGCGCGCTCGGGGCGCGCGACGGGCAGAAACCAACGCGCGCTCGGGGAGCGCAATGGGCAAAAACCGACGCGCTCTCGGGGCGCGCGATGGGCAGCATGACGGGTAGGGGATCTGCATAACGGGCAACGCGATGGTGGGCCCATTGGAAATCGTGACGGAGGTCTTTAGGAACTTTCGGCTCTAGATACCATGTTAGAAATTAATGATAAGTAGGAGCTAGGGTTTTGGTAGGGCCTACCGTAGTCTCACAGACATAACACCCTAGGGTGTTATGATAACCACTGGGAAAACTGGGGGGTCTTCTCAAAGGACAAAGCTACATAATACCGGATCTTATTATATGGTACAAGTGTTTTCTAGCAGAAAGGATTTGAAACAAAATCTGGGGTCTGGCTTCACTTGTATGTTGTTGTCGGCCTTGATCAACCCATTCCGCCGGTGCGCGGCACGTCTAGCCCACGCACAGCCCGAGCGGCCCCGCGCGCAGCTCGTTCCGCCAGGGTGCAGCCCGTCCAGTCCGTGCGCAGCCTAAGCCAGCCCGTGCGCAGCCCGTTCCGCCTCACGCTAGCGCGCGACCAGGCGCAACAGTGCCCGGCTCACACCAGTGCGCGACCGGACGCAGCAGCGCACCGCCCCACGCCCGTCCGCAACCAGGCGCAGCAGCGCGCGCCCCACGACTGCGCGCTACCGGCAGCAGCAATGTGTGACGCCCCTACTTCCCTTCCGTGCCTTCCTCCATGGGGTGGGAAGATGAGGGGGTGGTGGGGGTGACCAGCAAAAGGTCACCAGCTGCCACCCTCCTCTCTCTTCCTGCAACGCTTGTTGCTGCAAGGAGGGGCGGGGGGTTGAGGGGGTGATGGGAGAGCATATGCAGCGCCATGCGCCTCCTCCTCTCATTACTACCTTTCCATATTTCTGTCTGTTGCGCCAACTCCGACTCGTCTCTACAACCACCCAGCGTATTCAGCTGTAGCATGTCGGCATCGTGGCCCCTGCTGCTGCCCCACCTACCTCCACCTGCACCTGCTGCACCCGCATGCTGCTGGCTCCCCCGGAGGTGTTGCCGTCAAGCCATGTAGTCCTGCTGCTCGTTGCAGCCACAGCACGTGCTCCTCAGGCGACCTGCCGCCACCTGCACCCGCCGCTGCATCTGCCGTGGCCTAAGGTTTACGGCAGCAGCATCTGCCACAATAGCACTTGCTACTACTGCACCTGCATTGTGCTACCGCTTTTTCTGTCTTGGTGTACCGCTTCAAGGGGTGTTGCTGCATATGGTTCTCACTGCAGGCAGTTGAGGGGTGTGTTGGAATGTATTTGCATACATTTATATAACTGCCTGTAGTGTAGCCTACTGTAGTTATCTTATCATCTCTAGCAGGAGCTGCACCTTCTGTTTCTTGCCTATATCTTGTTCTGTCTTTCATAGTATACCCCTTTGTTGGCCATCTCCTTTCCCTCTCGTAACTATCTCTATGCTCCTAAGCTAAAGTTTCTCCTAGCCTAGGAAGCTCCCAATTTTAACACTATGCGGGAACCTCGGGAATGCGATGTTGGGTGCAGGTTTGGCGTGCGTTGCGTGGAAGACATACACACCACCATCTGTTGAGCAGACGTGCACCTACTTTGGTAGGTGTGCACATGTGCACACATGGTCAAGAGGCGCTAGAGCGTTAGCAGGCTGCCTTGGTGCAACGCTGGCAAGCCGCCATCTGCAGCGTTGGCACGACGCCCTCCGACTGTGTTGGCACGCCGCCATCTTGCGCCATCGTGCTGTGGTGGAACAGACTTGCTGAATTGCTATGTTGCATTGTGTTATGCTATATCGGCTTCCTTTTGCGGAGAGTCACTCTACAACGGTAGTGAGCTAGACTACGGGGGTTGGCACGAACTACTAGGAGTGATGGTAGCTTTGCTTAGTTCCTTGAAGCTTGCACATTCACGGGAGAAATCGGCAAGAGTTTCCACTAGGCAAAGTCGAAATTACATACTGGTTGAACAAGCAATGACAACAATAACTACAAAAGGCACCTAGCAACCCTGCAGATAGCCTGGTCGACCGCAAGCACAACTTGGTCGACTGTCTGCCAGCGTTGCGTAGAGGAGTCGCGCCAGCACTGCAGAAAGGCGACCTACCAACACTGCAGGTCGACGGCGTGCCAACCCTGCAGCAGAGCAGTTGTCCAGCGTTGCCCCGTAGAAGACAGCAGTGCGCACGCTCGCAGGTGTGCGCAGACGATTGGCCCGACTTGCATCGTTGTGCATCCGTCGGCTGTTGTCTGCGCCTGACGAGCCACATTGACTTCGGGATACCAGCCTGAAGTCTTCCTCACCGCGATCTCGACGACGTTCGCGTGCCCCCGCAGAACTCGCCGAGCAGGTTACCCAGTCGACCTGGTCGACCACCAAATGCTCTGGTGTCGACCACCGGGTGCCTGTGGTCGACCACCAAGTGCCTCTGGTCGACCACCAGATGCCTCTGGTCAACCACAGCTCCCGTCGAGCTACCCCCTGGTCGACGGACCCTTCCGTTGACCAGAACTGTCAGCTGTTGTCGCCGAGCTCCCTTCGTCGACCACTTCTCACTTGTCAGGTCGACGGACTGCTCCGTCGGCCTCCCGGTCAGAAATGCCCCTCCTGGTCGACAGCCCACCCGTCGCCCAGCCCAGTCAGCTGCAGCTGTCGAGCTCCCTGGTCGACGGCTCCAGCCCCATGACAGTCCTGTGTAGGTCGACAGCTACATCGCCAACCTGCCCCGCAGAAGAAGGCCGTCGAGCACTCCTGGTCAACAGCAACTCTACAGTGACCCTATGCAGCTCGACGAAGCCCGTCGAGCAGCTTCTTCACTGCGAACAGTCGGGTGCTTCTCCCGTTCATCCGACCAAGTCGTCCGCGTTGCCAAGCGAGGGCGGAGCCAACACTCCACTCCCGTTGACACCTTTGCCATTGTGTATATCGCTGTTGTTCTTTTCGTAGTGAAACTCTTGACAATATCACCTACAAACACAGCAAGTAGTGAGAACGTAAGCAATGCTCCGATCAACCAGTACAACTCGTGATTTCCAACATAGTTCACCTCCCGCTGGAGAGTGACACTCCGTGGTCCTTTTGGCCTCGAAGGCCAACACTGTCGATATCTTCACTACGGGGCTTCAGCCTCGTGATTATCATCGGGTTTGCACTCAGCTACGGTAGGCACTGTCCCAGCAAGCCCTCGCTTGTAAGGTTGCTGATATATGTGATTGCTTTGCCTCTGGTTTGCTTGTACCCTTGGACTGGCCTTGTGGTCTTTTTTATTAGAGGTTGGGATAGCGGTAGTACCACTTCGAGTTGTTGTGTATAGTCCTGTTCTTCTTGCTGATTGGTCTTGTGACCACTTGTGTCAGAGGCATTGACCAGTAGTGCTGCCCTGACTTGCTTCTTGTCTGCCGTGCATTGTCCGCCCCCCCGTTTTACGTAGGCTAGGGGGTGTGTCAAATGTGGTCAATACATTAGGGTGAGCACACATTTCCTAATCCACTTCACTTTTTTTTTTTCTCATTTTGATTGCGCGTTAACAATCAGTTCGGGCGGCCAATACTATGCAGCATACTCAAATCCCCGCATCACAATGCCCTAACACGGAAGGCTACCACGCAGGCCCCTAGATTCGTTTTGAGGTAGTCTGACTGTCAGAACTTATATTTGTAACTGCCTGTAGCTGTAGTTAGTGTAGTTATTATAAACTTTGTTTGGTGGTGCACCTTATTTGTTTCCTTTGCTATATGTTCTTCGAAACCTATAGTGAAACCATCCTTTCCAACTTTCTCGACTCTCACCCTAGGCACAAACTACTCGACATCCTAGTTGGGCCTAGGCTCCTAAGCCTAGGCCCTAGTTAAACTTGATCATTCCACGTTTCAGTTTTTATCATGCTATCAGAGCGAGTTACGTCCTGGCCTGTGGGCCCGCCTCATGCTTCCGCTGCTACGTTTTTCCGGTCGCGCGCCTAGGGCGCGTGGCGATTTTCTATTGTCCCGCCCCCGGTTGGCGAGTGACTCCTACTCTGCCCGTCGCGCGCCCCGTGGCACGCGACGGTGCCCTAAACCTGCCCGTCGTGCGCCCCGTGGCACGCGACGGTGCCCTGCTCGTCGTGCGCCCCGAGGCACACGACGGTGCCCTTACCTTAAACTTACCTGTCGTGCGCCCCGTGGCACGCGACGCTCCTCTCCGCACCTGCTCTCACTGCAGCCGCCCCTGACCTACCTGCGCCGACACATTGTAGCCGCTCTGCGGCTTTCTTCCCGCCCACCCCCTCCTCCTTTGTCTCCCTGCAGCCGTGGGGGGGAGGGTATGGGGGTGGCGGGTGTTGGAGCGTTGGGTCGTATCCTTCCCTTCCCCTCCTCCTCCTTTCGTTCCCACTGCTGCAGCTGCCGCTGGGGGGGAGGGTGTGAGGGTGTGGGGGAGACGGGGGAGTGGCACCGGGGTGGCGGGTATGAGGCAACCAGCAGCCGTCCCTCCACCTCTCCTCTCTTCCCCCCCCCCTCTCTGCTGCTCCTGCAGCAGTGTGGGGGAAGGGAAGGAGGAGGGTGAGGAGATGGAGGGGGTGACCAGCTAGTGTTAGCCCGCCTGCAGTACCTGCTGTTGCTTGTTTATTATTTTGCATGTGTACCCCTGCAGGTTGTATTCTGCACAAACTCCTGATGCAGGCAGTTATGGGGGAGTGTCAGAACTTATATTTGTAACTGCCTGTAGCTGTAGTTAGTGTAGTTATTATAAACTTTGTTTGGTGGTGCACCTTATTTGTTTCCTTTGCTATATGTTCTTCGAAACCTATAGTGAAACCATCCTTTCCAACTTTCTCGACTCTCACCCTAGGCACAAACTACTCGACATCCTAGTTGGGCCTAGGCTCCTAAGCCTAGGCCCTAGTTAAACTTGATCATTCCACGTTTCAGTTTTTATCACTGACGCCTCCGAGTACACCCCTCTTCCTAGTCTGGCTGTCGGAGTTACCTATTTTTTTTTGTCTGAAAATTCAGACAAGCACAACCTTTTTTGTCTGAACTGTCAGAGTTACTTCAAATTTTAAGATGTTCATGCAGTTTCATAACAGCATACTTATAATAGCATTGAAGCTGATTACAGCCTACCAACGCATCAGGCAACGTGCTCGTGCATCGCCACTGCTCATGTCGGCGGCGTTCTGGTGTTTTTGTCACGTGCAGCGCATGGTTATTTCTGCTGATCTCATTTCGTTTTGTCGTGTGTGTGATTACCGTTCTGTACCCATTTTCTCGCCTGTGTGCCAATTTTGTCAATTTTGGATTTGCGTTTCTAGCGATGCGATCGTTCACCCGATCTGTATCAGGTGGGCCAAGTGCCACGCAGCTGAGCTGTCAGCAGGCAGACACTGTTGCTTGGCGTGGCGTGTGAGCATCAGGTAGTGCCACACGAAACTTTCACAACGAATCAGGACCTTCGCAATTTCACAGGAGTGTGTGCTGCAGACGTTTTTCCAGCGAATCAGCATCAAAGTCTCCTGGAGTGCGTGCTGCATACGTTTTTCCAGCGAATCAGCATCAAAGTCTCCTATTCTTTACAATACATTAGCGATAACTTACATGTGACGAGATTTTGTCTTAAAAATCCCGTAATCACGCAAACATTTTCTCAGCGTAACATTTTCTCGACGAACGAGTGTATTCGGATGTCCCAGCTGTTGAAGTGTGCGTTGCTCACGTCCTGGCACTCCACTGCCATCTCGGAAGTGGGCATATTGAAAGGAAACTTCCAGGAAACTTCGCTTCGATAAGCGCGCAGAGTGTACCCCCGATACAAGTCTGAGGCTCAGCCTACACTTAAAAAATTAGGCTGAAATCTCAGACAACTCATAAAAAAAAACCTCTGAAAAATCAGACAAGGTACATAAAAAAATTCTTAGACTTCAGACTAGGTACAAAAAAAAGTCTGAACGGACTCTGAATCAGACTTTAAAGTCTGATATCTAGGGCACTGCTACCACGTAGAAGCTCTCTTGAAGTCTGGATTTCGTGAATTATATTCAAATTGTTCCTAAGCCTCATTATGTAATCACTTCTAGATGGCATATTATCGCACTCTTCTTGAGTACCGTTACGCCCGTCTTGAGCCGCACCGCTGTATTTTCTGAAATTCGCACGTTTGTGCTTTCGCGCTGTACATGTGAGTTGAAACGTGGCCGATCACTTGAATGGAACGTTTTGGTGGTGGTGAAATTGTTCAGTGTGCGAGGCAAAGAATGAGATTTCGCGGCCCGCACATGTCCGAGAAAGGGAGAGATGCGCGTCTCGGTGCGGTCCCCCAATCCAAATTCCCAACTCAACCTGGAAGGAACATACATATGCTCCTGTCGACAGGTATTATGTTGACCAGCGCGAATAATGCAAGCGGATTTTTTCTGTGCTACCTGCGAACTATCTCACAGATTCCACTTTGCACCACCCCTTTCGGATTCGACCAAACTTCCACGCATAACAACAACTCTTCGCGCGACATGTGCTCGAGGGTGCATTTCCGCATCCGAGCATCATCTGCGGAATGGAGCAGATTTTTCTGTGCAGCAGTCTTCCTGCTATTCGTCATGGTACCTGGAGAGGGAACACAAGCGTTAGCAGGCGTGGAAGGTAAAGGCGGAGCGGATATCGTTGTCGCGAAAGATGGCAGCGGCGATTTTACCACAATTAGTGTACGTTCGTGACCTACGTTATCCGTTCGGTTATTTAGGCGTAGAAGCTTCATTGGTTAGCGGGCCATCACCGCATTGTCATGCACGAATCTGCCTGCCGACCGATGTTTGCTCTCGTCCCACTGTTTATTCTTGTCGAACTCGTTATTTTTCCATCATTCACGAATGGCCTTTTGACATCTGCTCCACGTGCGTTATAATCAGGAAGCACTTAAGGCAGCGTGGTCCGGCAAGAGGGATCGTTTCACGGTCATCCTTATCAGGGCTGGCGTGTACGAGGAGCAGCCAGTGGTGAGACATGAACGCTATATTGCCCGTCTCTCTCGCATCTTACTATATTGCTGTATCTTCAGTCCCGCATTCATGTCAAAAGCTGTATTTGAGAAGCCGTTTCTGGTCCACTCGCATCGCGACGTATCCTCAACAGATGCCGACTTCGCTACACCACGTGGCGCTGGTGGGCGAGATGGCCGGCAGCGGTGCGAAGGTGACGTCGTCGAATGCGGCGGGCGACTCAAGTCTGGACGAGTGCGCGACATTCCAGCTGCTGGCGTCGGACGTGGTCGTCTCCAACATCATCTTCGAAAACGCGCACGGACCGGGCAAGCAGGGCGGGTACGAGATGCAACGCTTCGACCTCTGCTGCCTCTCTACTGCTTTCAACGGCGCTTCTTTCCACAAGCTTGAAGTTTCCCAGCAGCTCTTGATGTCCTTGTGTCGGCCTGATGTCCTCGTACCTGATATGTCCATCCCACAGGGACGAGGACCAAGCCTTGGCAATCAAGGTGGCCGGCACGCGCGTCGCCTTCTACGGATGCACGTTTCTCGGGTATCAGGTGAGCACGACCAGAGGTTTGGAGTATTCTTACCGTCCTTCAGGGGGGTGATCTCACGTTGACTTACACCGTGGACGTTCGCACGCACGTGATCAACAACTCAGGTCCATTGTCCAGCTTCTTCTGCACGTGAGCATAGCCGCATACCTCGCCTTTTCAGATTGATCTCCCACCTTTCTCCTCCTTCCCCGTCCTGTCCGTGGGTCCCATTCCTTGCAGGACACCCTTTACGCGGCGTCTGGCTTGCAATATTACAAGGGTTGCAGTAAGTACATTCGGTTTCTGGACATGTATCGGACGTCTTCCATAGATCATCATTGTTTGTGTGACCTAACCGTCGTGTCTCCCGCCTGCGCGCGCGCAGACATCCACGGGCGCATGGACTTCGTGTTCGGCAACGCCAAGGCCGTCTTTGAGGACTGCAACTTCCGCCTCGTCTACTGGGGCGGCGCGTACTTCGCGCAAGCACGCGGGAAGGAGCAGAACACGGGTTTCGTAATCAAGGGTGGCTCTCTCCGGCCGTACGGCAAAGGCCCCATCAAGCCTGGCTATCTCGCGCGTTCGTGGGGCGATTATTCGACCGTCATCTTCATCAACACCTATTTCGCCGAGGCGTCCGTTCGGGCGGAAGGTTGGAGTTACGTTAGTGGTTACAAGGACATGGACACGGTTACATTCGGCGCATACGGCTGCTCTGGTCCAGGCTACAATGCAAGTGCGTGGGAGATCGGGACGGAAATGAGTGCGGAGGAGGTGAAGCCGTACTTGAGCAACGACTACATCAACAAAATGAACTGGATCGCGGACCCTGCAGCCGTAACCCGCGGCGTTGCGGGACCTGCGTCTTCAGCCAAGAAAGGCAACAGGAAGAACAAGGAAGTTGCAGGCAATGTGACACCGGCTCAGACCTCGAGTGGTACCCAGAAGAAGCCTGCGAAGAAACCAGGAGCGGATTCGGCTGGAAACGCGGACAGTGGCAAGCCAAGCACGAGCGGCGGTGCTGGACCTAGAAGCAGCAACAGCGGAAAGAGCAACAGCAGTGGAAAAGGGAAAGGGGGCCAAACGGGACTAGGTGAGTCTCCTCCTGCTCCCAGTGGCAGCAGCAGCGCTGGGTCCTCTGGAAAGAAGAAGCAACCGGCTGACATCAGCAGGCCTGTTCCTGCCACACCTGACAGTAAGAAGGGGACAAAGAAGGAGCACCTAACTGAAGTGACAACGTCTCCTGCTGCTCCTGCTTCTGGGAAGAAGGGAAAGAAGGATCAGCCTGCTGACACGACAACCCCTCCTGCTACTGGGAAGAAGGGAAAGAATCAGCCAGCTGAATCGACAACGCCTCCTGCTTCTGGGAAGAAGGGAAAGAAGAATCAGCCTGCTGACACGACAATGCCTCCTGCTTCTGGGAAGAAGGGAAAGAAGGATCAGCCAGCTGAATCGACAACGCCTCCTGCTGCTGGGAAGAAGGGAAAGAAGGATCAGCCTGCTGACACGACAATGCCTCCTGCTGCTGGGAAGAAGGGAAAGAAGAATCAGCCAGCTGAATCGACAACGCCTCCTGCTGCTGGGAAGAAGGGAAAGAAGGATCAGCCTGTTGAATCGACCACGCCTCCTGCTGCTGGGAAGAAGGGAAAGAAGGATCAGCCTGTTGAATCGACCACGCCTCCTGCTGCTGGGAAGAAGGGAAAGAAGGGAAAGGAGCCGCCTGCTGATGGTAGCCCTAGCCCACCCGCCCCTCCCACTGGGAAAAAAGGGAAACATAAGGATCAACCTGCAGAAGTAGCGAGCCCACCTGCGCCCCCTGCACCGACCAAAAAGAAAGGAGGCGGAGAGAGCAGCACGGGCAGTGGTGCTGCCGAAACTCCAGGGAAGACCGGGTCATCGGGCAAGAAGAAGAAAACGATTCCACCGCCCCCTGCCCCTGAGGACAACACGAGCAGCGGCAGCAGCAGTGGGGAGGAGGAATCAGGATCAAGTGCGGATGGCACAACAGAGCAGCCAACGAAGAAGAGAAAGGGGCTGTTTGGGAGGAGGAAGAAAGATAAGAGTGGGAACGGGAACGAGGACAGCGATAACGGAGACAGCAGTGGCGATGGAGCTGATGAGCCAAGTGCTTCCGATGGGGCGAATGGAGGGAATGGGACGGCCCCAGAGAAGGAAGGGAGGGCGAAAAAAATTTTCAAGAAGCTGTTCGGATGAGGTGAGGAGGTTTTGAGGGTGGGACCACGAAAGGTTGCGTCACTGGCCTTCTTAGATGCATTTTGCGATGGATGGCACATCAATCGAAGAGACACTTAGTACACAGGCGAGAGGCCTACATACACAATGACAAGGGCTTTCTTCCTTGTCATGCCCATAGGTAGTGTTGCCTAGATTGCATTGCAATTTACACATACTGTACCACAGTTACTGTTTACTCGTCAAGCATGTCAGCATTTTTGTAGCTTATACACAGGAGCTAATACTGCTCTTTTCTCGTCCAACACGTGAGCTTGTGTAGAAACGACTTCTGTACCTCAGCACCTTGGATGAGTTCTCGTGTGAAACCTGGAGAAAGTGGGATTCATGGCAAAATGTTGAAAATCCCTTCATGAATTGTAAATTTACGAGCTGGACACCCCCTAATGGATGTTCACACTTGGGAGGAGCATGTTTGGGACGCATGCAGGAAGGACCCGAGTGGTACCACTGAGCTACTAGTGCTGCTTAGGTTTCAGGTTCAGAGTCAAACACTCAATTCGTATTCGTTCACCTTTTTATGGACATAAAATGTCAGTTTTGGTGTGAATGGTCTAAGCAGTGAAAGTCAAAACCGCTCAAGTGTGGTAGACTGTACCAAACCGTGTCAAACAAACCCTCGAAATTACTGTTTGACCGGCCATCAATGTGCACTATGTTCTGTGGGGCACCAAGTGCCCTCACGTCGGTCCGGCACGCCAACAGCACAAAGCCATTTCATTTCTTGAAGGAATCTACGGTATGTTGTACAACTGCGGTTGAGGACAATTATTCTGTTACGACATCTAATAACATGGCGCCTCTAGAGCATGTGCATGCATCCATTTGGAAGCAGTCATCTTGGCTGGCCTAGTGCCAAACAAGGTTTTATTACCTTCTGTCAACCAATGCATGCTCCACGAATTGCTTGCCTTTTTCCTGAATAGGACCTATGCCATCCTCACGGCAAGTCCACACCAAAGCCTGGATCATGCAGAGGAGGCGGTCTTCCCATTGTCCTATCCACTCTTGGAAGTCCCAGTGGTGGCCTTCCCGCTGCTCTTGCTGCCGTTCCCATTCCCACTGCCCTGCCCGTTGCTGTTCCTGCTTCCACCGCTGCTCCTGCTTCCACTGCTACTGCTGCTCTTGCTTCCACTGCTGCTGCTGCTCCTGCTTCCACTGCTGCTGCTGCTCCTGCTTCCACTGCTGCTGCTGCTGCTCCTGCTTCCAGTGCTGCTGCTGCTTCCAGTGCTGCTCCTGCTTCCAGTGCTGCTGCTGCTTCCAGTGCTGCTCCTGCTTCCAGTGCTGCTCCTGCTTCCAGTGCTGCTCCTGCTTTCAGTGCTGCTCTTGCTGCTCCTGCTTCCACTGCTGCTGCTGCTTCCGCTGCTGCTGCTGCTTCCGCTGCTGCTGCTCCTGCTTCCGCTGCTGCTGCTCCTGCTTCCGCTGCTGCTGCTCCTGCTTCCGCTGCTGCTGCTCCTGCTTCCGCTGCTGCCACTGGAGCCCTTAGCGGGGTGCGTGCCTGAAGTGCCAGTGGTAGCGTTCCTGGGAGAGCGGTGGCCTTTGGCCGTGCCGCCAGAACTGTGAACAGGCGACTTCGAAGGGGACTGACCACTGGACGTTCCCCCCGTGCCTTTGACTCGCCCTGCTGAACCGGTTCCGCGAGGTTGCCTCTGTCCGCGTGCGCCGATAGACTCCACGGGTGACTTCGGATCGCGCGCTGCCCCCACGCTGCCCACCGCACTGGTGCCAGCGGCCGGCATGAGGTTGAGCGGGTTGTACGGAATCCACTTGTCCTTGTTCACGTAATCCGGCGACATGTACGGCGCCACCTCCGCCGCGCTCATCTCCCTGCCGTTGTGCTCCCACAGGCTCGAGTTGTAGCCAGGCCCGTAACACTTGTACGCACCAAAAATGACGTTCTGAGTGTTACTGTAACCACCCACATAGCTCCAACCCTCCTCTCGAACCGACCCAACATCAAAGTAGGTCTTCACGAACACCACTGTGGAGTACGCCCCCCATGCGCGCGCCAGGTAGCCCGGGCGAATGGGGCCCTTTCCGTATGGGGAGAGCGAGCCGCCCCAAACAACGAAGCCAGTGTCCTCCCCTTGGTCCCTGGCCTGCGCGAAGTACGCGCCGCCCCAATAGACGAGGCGGAAGCGGCACTGGTCGAACACCGCCTTGGCGTTGCCGAACACGAAGTCCATGCGCCCGAAGATCGCTGCCACGAGGAAACAAGGGGGCAAGCGACAGTCGAGGGTCGGGCAAAATGAGGTGGGGGAAGTGGAGAGCAGAGGATAGCAAGGAAAGCAGCAGGAAGGAGAGATGGACGTGCAGGGGGAGAGGGAAGATCCATGGGGGACACGCCAACTTACTGCAGCTGCGGTAGTACTGCAGACCGTTGGCCGCATAAAGAGTATCCTGTGGTGGGGTTGCCAAGGGGATGCGATGGATCAGTAAGGTCAGTGCAGGTAGCAGGGAAATTACAGGTACGACGAACGGCGAATGCACGAGGGCAGGCGGATAGTTGAGCTACAAATGGGCTCAGAATGAAGCGCGTGAACGAACGGGTGCAAGAAGTGACGGAGATGCAGTGGTAGAAGGCGGACTCCTAACAACTACTCCGGCGGTGATTTCGATCTTGTCGTTGCGCGGTCGCACCTGGTATCCCATAAACGTGCATTGGAAGAAGGCGACGCGCGTGCCCTCCACTTGGATCGCCAGTGCCTGCTCCGCCCTCCTGGAAGAGCAGCAACGACGAATGCGCATGGCGGTTGGATTGCATAGCGGCCGCGACAGACGAGACGCGCGATCAGGGCAAGCATGAGGAAGAAAACGAGACAGCTGAAAGTCTGGCATTCGCAACAAGAACTAAGCTATTTGATCTCTTCCCTTCGTCGCCGCTCCTCCCAGTAGCACACGCACGCAGGAAAATAGACGCTCTCAGCTCACCCTCCCTTGTCGCCGGGTCCGTAGGCATTTTCGAAGACGACATTCCACACCATCACGTCGTTTGCCAGCAGTCGAAACGTCGCGCTGTCGTCCAGTCCCCCTCCTGAGGGCATGGTTTTTGCGAACGTGATCTTGGCACGGTCTCCCTTGCGGCCGTTGGCCCCCACCAGCATGACGTGGTGCAAAGACTCGTTCATCTGCGGCGGGCGTGATAACTCTCTTATGTGTGACTCATTGGTAAAGGGATACGGGGGATGATATCAAACGAAATGCCAAGGGTTCAGCGAAATCTGGCCTAGGAGTCGTTTCCTAACGCGTTCCACTGGGAATTGTCACGAGTGTGAGACAATGTACTCACCACGACGCGCTCCCAGTACACGCCGCTCTCAATAAAAATCACACTCCAGCGGGATGGCGTGCCAGGACGTACGGCGTCAAGCGCGGCCTGGAGAACAGGATCGAAATCAATGCGAAGGCATGTGAGAGGTACGAAGCGAATTCTTATTCAACGTTAGCATTCTCAGTACTTCGGATGCGAGAAACATAGGGCACGAGCACTTTCGACAGAAACGATTTTCGCGAATTAACGGCACTAAATCGCACAAGATTGTCAGATGATTTACCTGAACTGTGGTAAAGTCACCGCTGCCATCCTTCGCCACCACAATGTCGGCTCCAGCCTGCCCTCCTGGGGTGTCAACCGATTTAGTGTGGCGGACGACAGGACCAGCAGAGTATCCCTGTGCGTCGGAAGTACGGGCGAGGAGAGATATGAAGAGGGCCAGAAGCATCATGACTGTCGGTAGTTTCACAACGAAGGAGGTGCGGCGAGGAGCCATTAGAGGGAAGTGGGAAAGGATGGGTATGATGAACGGGAAGCATGTGCTGACATGAATTCGCATTTTGATGAGCTAAAATTGCAGGGGCATTGGTGTCGGTGGGGTTGGACAGAAGTGAATGGTGGTGGTGGTGGTGGTTCCAACTTCCAAGCTCAGGACAGGGGCATTTGCACAGTGTGCAAATGCGCGCCTCGGCTGTTTCCGGCGAGCCGAAGCACGTTTAAAGCCCGCGGCCCAAATTGCGGGCCGTGCGGGTCAAGCTTATAATACTTGACGAACTAGTGTTTGCAAGGTTTTAAAAAAAGCGCGCCTGCAATTTGGGACTTTCGGGGACTGAACCAACCCCCAGGGCGAAATAACCGAAATCGATAACGTTCGCCAAACCCCAGACCAGAAAAACCCCCTCGCGTCAAGCTTTTAAAAGTTGTGCAATTTGGGCTGCCGGCTTTAACAAATTGTTCTATAAGGTAAATTTCAGAACATGCCAGATAAATCCACAACCATCGTTTATTTAGTTATTGAGGAGAAAAAGTACGGCATTCTCGATCGAAAATGTTAAACCCAGCAGAGCAGGTGATGTTTCTTTTGCTGGTGATGCTTTTTCCCCAGGGTGTCTCAGTTTTGTGGGCCCCCAAGACCTTGGAATTTCTTTGAATCAAGGAAGCGCGGAACTTTCTCGCTCAGGATGCTGACGTGCGAATGGTTGAAGCGCAACCGAAACACGTATTGGTGAATGTTGTTTGTGGGTTCGATTCGAGCACCAAGCGCCGCGATGTCCGGCGAACCAGCAAGCGTGGTTTCAGGGGGGTCTTGACCTTTCACCACAACCCGAACCAAACCTTGATTTGCTGGATGGAAGTGGCCCGCCCCCCAACCTCTCACGAAGCGGAACCCTTGACTGTTCCACTTCGAGTGTATTTCAAACGATTCTTACTAACTGATCCATAACAAGTGGGGTCATAGTTTCTATAAGGATTTTTCTCGACATTCCTTACCGCGACCGTCAACATCGCGTACAGCAGCAGCCGTTGTTCGCCTATTACTGCTAACGGGGCTTCGCCAACTTCGCGCGCACTGTTTCACCAAACCTCGCACTGCTGGAGCAGCCGAATTGGCCTACGCTTCGGGATTAGCATGAACCTCGCGCTAACGTAGCACTAGCTAGCTCGCACGCACCGCGTTACCGATTTGCATGTTTCGCCTATATGTATTCGCTCATGCCTTCGCTCATACTTTGTACTCATTGAACACCTTGGTGCAATCCTCACTACCTCGTTGCTTTGCACCCGTAACACTTGGTATCAGAGCCACTTTCTTTTCGGACCGCGCATCTCCGCACCCCAGGAAATCAACTTTTGATTCACACCCCTCAGCACCTAGGAGCCGCTGTCCTCGAGTTCTCTCGTAAACGCGTGCAGCCACGACTGCGAAAACCGCTTTCCGAACACGCTACGGATCCTTCGAATACACCGTCATGCCCTTCGGACTAACCAGCGCCCCCACCACTTTTCAAATGACCATGAACAAAGCCTTCCGCCCGCTTTTAGATAAGTGCGTCATCGTGTACCTCGACGACATACTGATTTACAGCCTGTCAAATGTTATATCTGCTACAGTTTGTTTAGGCTGTAGTGGGGTAGTTACTATGGGGTACAATGCGTTTAGGGTTTCCTACTTGTACCCAACCTTTTCCTAGTGCAAACACTTCTCTCATTCTGACATGGTATTACGAGCCTAGGTTAGGAACCTAGGACCACTTACCTAAGGGCCCACCGTTCCGCTAGAAGCACCCTCGAGCGCCCTATCGCCTTAGCGCCCTCGTGCGCCTCTCTCTCTCCCGCTGCCCGTGCGCAGCTCGCTAGCCCCGCGCGCGGCCTTTTTTTTTAGCGCGCGTAGCCCGCTAGCCGCCCGCGCGCGGCCTGAGTCGCGCGCGCGTCGACTCTTAGCCGCCCGCACGACCAGCGCCGCCCACGAGCAGCCCGCTAGCCGCCCGTCGACCGGCCCTGCTGGCCGTCCAGCGCGCCGCAGCCCCGCCTGTAGGCCGCCGCGTCGCCTTTGTAGGCCGCCGCCCGCGCGCGACTGCCACCCACGCACAGCCGCGGCCCGTACGCTACAGCCGCCCACACGTAGGCCCACCGTCGCGCCGCGCCGCGTAGCCTAGTCCGGGCCGCGCCGCGCCGCCCTGACCGAGCCGCGCCGCCCTGACCGAGCCGCGCCGCCCTGACCGAGCCGCGCCGCCCTGACCGAGCCGCGCCGCCCTACTGTGCACCACCTGCAGCACCTGCTGTTCTTGTTACTGCTACTGCTACTACTGCTACTGCTGCTACTGTTCCTACTACTGCTACTGCCACTATGGCCAGTCCTACCGTTCTCACTTTTGACGCTGAGGGCCGTCCGATTAAGTTTGACGTTTGGCTCGATGACCTGCACCTGTTCCTCCAGATCACTGCCAAGGACGATGTTTCCCTGTTTGACCACACGTCCGGCGCCGCTCCCGCACCTGCTGCTACTGCTGACAGCACTGCTCGCTCATAGTGGCAGACCCGTGACGCTCATGCTCGCCTAGCAGTTCGCAGCCACCTGCCGTTAGATGAGCGCGAGCACTTTGGCCAGCATAAGACCGCTAAGGAGCTGTACGATGCTGTAGTTGCACGCTACTCCTCCCCTGCTACTGCTGCGATAGGCCGTCTCTCACTGCCCTATCTCTTCCCCGATCTGTCTGCCTTTGCCACTGTAGCTGACCTCATCACGCACCTCCGTACTAGTGATCTTTGCTACCGTGCCGCGCTTCCCCCCGATTTCCTAGGCAAGAACCCTCCCCCGATGTACCTCACACTCTACCACCTAGTCACCCGCCTCCCTGATTCACTGTGCACTGTCAGGGACCACTTTCTCGCCCTCTCCCCCACTGACCTCACTGTCGACCTGCTGGAGAAGGAACTCCTAGCAGCTGAGAAGAGCATTGTAGCTGTAGGTGCCTCTCGTGGCGACCCTCGCACTCCCTTCTTTGAGGGGTGCTCCCCCGTCCCCCTCCTCCCCTCCATTGCATCTGCTGCTGCTGTCGACTACCTCGGTGCTGAGGGGGTCGGGGCTGCGTCTGCTCCTAGTGGGAGGCGCAAGGGCGGCAGGGGCAAGGGGGGAAGGGGTGGTGGAGGTGGCGGCGGGGGCGGCGGTGGTGGAGGGGGTGGAGGCGGCCAGGGTGGTGGCGGTGGTGGGAGTGGTGCTGGAGGTGGGGGGGTCAGTGGCGGAGCTGGGGGTGGTGGCGACGGCGGTGGCGGGGGCGGTGGCGGGGGTGGCGGGGGTGGTGGTGGCAGTGGTGGCGGCAGTGGAGCTGGTGGCGGGCGCGGTGGAGCGGTGCAGCGTGGGGGGATCGGCGGTGGCCAGAGGTAGCAGCAGCAGCAGCGTCCCAGCGAGACCCCGTCGCCCCAGCAGCTCTGTGAGTGGTACTCTCAGCGTGGGGGGTCTGGGGTGGAGGTACCTGCCCGTACGTCATCCGCACATGTGACCGCACTGGCCAGACCTGTGGGAGGTTTCACACGGCGCAGCGCTGCTTCTTTCGTCTCGACGACGCCTGGCGTGAGCAGTTCCCTGACGCCTCTAAGCTGCCCCGCTGGGCTGATCTGCTTAAAAAGAACATTGATATCTTTGCTCTTGATTATGATGCTATCCTTGGTGCTATGTATGCATTGACTATTAGTGTTGAGGGTGACTGTTACCTGCTTGTACCGCCCGACCCGAGCATTGGGACCAGTGAGGCTGCTGCTCTAGGTGCTAGTGCGCCTGCTGCCCTAGGTCCTGGTGAGGCTGCTGCTCTCGGTGCTAGTGAGTCTCCTGCTCCAGGTGCTCGTGCGTCTGCGCCTGCTGGTACTGCGTCTACTAAGGCACTGCACACCTTCACACTGGACTCGGGTGCTTCCCGCCGTTTCTTTCGTGACCGCACTGTCCTTGAGCAGCTAGCTCGGCCTGTTGCTGTCTCCCTCGCTGACCCCTCTGGGGGCCCGGTCCTTGCGACCTCCTCCACTGTCCTCCCGTGTCCTACGGTTCCGGCCGGCACCCTGTCGGGTCTTTACCTCCCCTCATTCTCTACGAACTTGGTGGCGGGCTCTGCTCTCCAGGACGGGGGTGTTCACCAGTTCACCCCTGCCTATGAGCGTGTGACCCACTGTACGTATGCTCGGACGGGTCGCCACCTGGCTACCTTCACTCGGCAGCCGGGGTCGGACATGTACACACTGACCATTGAGTCCCCTCAGATAGCTGCATCTGCGTTTGCGTCGGGTCAGCTGTCGGCCCCCTGCTCGTGTCGCACACTGTCACACCAGACCGTCCTCTGGCACCACCGCCTTGGTCACCCCTCAGTGCAGCGCCTTCGTGGCATGCACTCCCGGTACCTTGTCTCTGGTCTTCCCAGGGTTCTCCCTCCCCTCCCACCCTCGCCTGCTCCACCCTGTCTTCCCTGTGTCGAGGGGCGGCAGCGCGCCACTCCTCACTCCTCCTCGTTCCCTCCCACAGAGGCTCCCCTGCAGACTCTCCACCTGGACGTTTGGGGCCCAGCCCGCGTCCGTGGACAGGGCCACGAGCGGTACTTCCTGCTGGTCGTCGACGACTACACGCGCTACACTACGGTCTTCCCCTTGCGCACCAAGGGTGAGGTCCCTGATGTTTTGATCCCTTGGATCCGCGCTGCTCGTCTCCAGCTCCGCAAGCGGTTCCAGTCAGACTTTCCCGTCCTGCGTCTGCACTCTGACAGGGGTGGTGTGTTTTCCTCCGACCTCTTGGCAGCCTACTGTGCGGAGCACGGCATCCGCCAGACGTTCACGCTTCCGGCCTCTCCACAGCAGAATGGGGTTGCTGAGCGCCGCATTGGCTTAGTCATGGAGGTCGCTCGTACCTCCATGATCCATGCGGCTGCCCCCCATTTCCTGTGGCCGTTTACAGTGCAGTACGCTGCGCATCAGCTCAACCTCTGGCCCCGTGTCTCTGCTCCGGAGACCTCGCCCACACTGCGTTGGACGGGGGAGGTTGGCGATGCGTTAGAGTTCCGGGTCTGGGGATGTCGAGCCTTTGTCCGCGATACGTCCGCGGACAAGCTCTCCTCCCGTGCCATTCCCTGTGTCCTTGGCTTTGTCCCTGACGCGCCTGGCTGGCAGTTTTACCACCCCACCTCGTGCCGTGTCTTTTCCTCTCTGTGAGAGTACGACGGCTTATGCCAGCTATGCTTGCTTGCCTTACTTTATTATGCTATTTCTAGCATAGGATAATTATATGCATGCATGAATTGCTTGATTTCCTAGGCTAGGTGCTTTCCTATATTTTATTATAGTTATAGCACCGAGCTAGGTTGCGTGCACCGAATTCTGGCTTTTCGGTTGCCACCGAATTGCCTTCTACCGAATTCGGTAAGGATCTGTTCGGGACGCTTCGCGACCTGCGGAACCTTCGCGTAACACCTGGTTACGGGGCCTTGTGTCGAGCCTATATTGTGAAAATGAGAACGAGAATGGATGAACTATGAATGAAGTGAGTACATATAGGAAACCCTAATTGGGTTGTACCCCCTATGGGATACCCCACTATAGCCTACACAACAGCATAAGCTATATATATGTTCTGACACACCCCCATAGGCAAAGTGGGGGAGAACAAGGGGTCACAAGACCAGTCACGCAAAGAACAGCAAGCTCAGGGTGGATCACAAAGTCACCACACAGTCCGAGCACAACGACAAGGCCACAAGGCCAGTTCACATGCAGGAGTGCACATATATATATAGAGCTAGACAAGCAAGAGCAGGTATATATATGTGAAAGTACAAGCAAGGTCAAGAGGAGAGCAGGTGAGGCAAGACAGGTACAAGACCCAGCTGAGTGCAGAAGCGCTGATGGTCACAAGGCGGAAGTGCCTTGGTGAACACATCAGCAGTGTTGGCCTCAGAGGCCACGTACGCAAGTCGCAACTGACCACGCTGCTGCAGCTCACGAGCAAGAAAGTAACGGAGAGCAATGTGCTTCGTTCTGTGCTCCAAGCGCTGCTCTCGACACAAGGCCAGCATGGCCTTGTTGTCTACGTACAGCACTGGAGGAGAACGAGGCGGCTCTCCAAGGTCAGTCAGCAGGTAGGTGAGCCAGCGAAGCTCCTGTGCAGCCATGGCCCCGGCGTAGATCTCAGCCTCACAACTGGAGCCGAGAACAGAGGACGAGCGAGTAGCCCGCCACGAGACAGAGCCGGAACCAAGACTGAAGGTGTAACCCTGCGACGACCGCTGCGTAGCCTGGTCGTCAGCCCAAGAAGCGTCCGCGTGCCCAGTGAGCACCACTGGACTCCGCCCTCCAAGCACTAGCCCCATGCCCGACGTACTGCACAAGTAGCGCAACACCCTCTTCGCTGCAGCCATGTGCTCTGGTCGGTGTCTCCCAGGAGCAACATAGCGTGCAAGAATGCTAAGAGGGTATGCAAGGTCAGGTCGTGTGCAGGTCATCAGGTACATGAGGCAACCAACAAGCTCTGGGTACGGGCCACTCGACTCTACGGACTCATCCGAAGGCAGAGCTGAGAGCGAGTGGCGAGTAGACAGAGGAGTGGCCTGAGGCGAGGAGTACGTGAAGCCGAAGCGCTGAAGGACCTGCTGCACCATGTGTGACTGAGTCAAGGTAATGGTGCGGCGTGCTCTGTCCCGAGTGATCTGCAAGCCAAGGTAGCTGCGCAGTTCACCCAGGTCTGTGCACGTGTGTCTCTTCTGCAGCTCGGACTTCACGTAGGCTAGTCCAGCAGTGTCAGCTGTGGCAAAGACCAAGTCGTCGACGTACACGAGGATGTAGAACGGCGGCAAAGAAGTGTCGGTGCGCAGAAACAACGACGGGTCAGCAGTAGAGGGAGCAAACCCAAGAGCCGCAAGCGTAGTCCTCAGTGTGTCGTGCCACTCACGCGGTGCCTGGCGGAGACCGTAGACTGGCCGTCGGAGGCTCCACTGGGTGCCAGGAGGGAAAGTCCCAGTGAAGCCAGGTGGACGGCGCAGCCAGATCTCCTCGTGCAGGCTACCCTGCAAGAAAGCAGTGCTGAAGTCAAGAGAGTGGAGCTCGTAGTCGCGCTGAGCGGCTATGTGCAGCAGCACCCGAAGAGTGGTCATCTTCGGGGTGGGAGAGTGTTGGAATCACTGAACAGGAATGAATGAACTAGCAATGAAAAGAGTACAAGTACCTAACCCTAGAATTGTGTACCCCCTATAGGCTAACCCACTGTAGCCTAAACTAACACAACATATATAATGTTTGACACACCCCCATAGGCAAAGTGGGGGAGAACTAGGGGTCACAAGACCAGTCAAGGTAAAGCAAGGCAAAACAAGCTCAGGGTGGATCTCAAGGATACCACACAAATTCCGAGCACAAGCAAGTGGTCACAAGACCAGTTCACATGCAGGTTTATATATAGAGATCACAGTACAACAGACTCAAGAAGTAAGCAAGTGAGGTCCAGTAGGCACAAGGCCTAGAAGAGTGCAAAAGCGCTGATGGTCACAAGGCTGAAGCGCCTTGGTGAACACATCAGCAGTGTTGGCCTCAGAGGCCACGTAACGCAGGCGAAGCTGACCACGCTGCTGCAGCTCTCGAGCGAGGAAGTAACGCAGAGCAATGTGCTTCGTTCTGTGCTCCAGTCTGTGCTCCTCACACAAGGCAATGGCTGCCTTGTTGTCGACGTACAGCACTGGAGGAGAACGAGGCTGCTCTCCAAGGTCGGTCAGCAAGTAGGTGAGCCAGCGTAGCTCCTGGGCCGCCATGGCTGTGGCGTAGATCTCAGCCTCACAACTGGAGCTGAGAACAGAAGAAGAGCGAGTAGAACGCCAAGAAACAGAACCAGAGCCAAGACTGAAGGAGTAACCCTGAGACGACCGCTGAGTAGCCTGGTCGTCTGCCCAAGAAGCGTCTGAGTGTCCAGTGAGAACAACTGGGACTCGCCCTCCAAGCACTAGCCCCATGCCCGACGTACTGCACAAGTAGCGCAACACCCTCTTAGCTGCATCCATGTGCTCCTTCCGGTGACGGCCGGGAGCGACATAGCGTGCAAGAATGCTGAGAGGGTATGCAAGGTCTGGTCGAGTGCAGGTCATCAGGTACATGAGGCAACCCACAAGCTCTGGATACGGGCCACTCGGCTCTACGGACTCATCCGAAGGCAGAGCTGAGAGCGAGTGACCGGTAGGCAGAGGAGTGGGCTGAGGCGAGGAGTACGTGAAGCGGAAGCGCTGAAGGACCTGCTGCACCATGTGTGACTGAGTCAAGGTGATGGTGCGGCGTGCTCTGTCCCGGGTGATCCGCAAGCCAAGATAGCTTGTCAGTTCACCCAGGTCTGTGCACGTGTGTCTCTTCTGCAGCTCCGACTTCACGTGGGCGAGTGCCACAGTGTCAGCAGTAGCAAAAACCAAGTCGTCGACGTACACAAGGACGTAGAACGGCGGCAGTGAGGTGTCGGTGCGTAGAAACAGCGACGGGTCAGCAGTAGAAGGCGCGAACCCAAGAGCCGCAAGCGTAGTCCTCAGTGTGTCGTGCCACTCACGAGGCGCCTGGCGGAGACCGTAGACTGGCCGTCGGAGGCTCCACTGGGTACCAGGAGGGAACGACCCAGTGAAGCCAGGTGGACGGCGCAGCCAGATCTCCTCGTGCAGGCTGCCCTACAGGAAAGCAGTGCTGAAGTCAAGCGAGTGGAGCTCGTAGTCACGCTGAGCGGCGACGTGCAGCAGAACCCGAAGAGTGGTCATCTTCGGGGTCGGGGAGAAGGTCT
Organism: Closterium sp. Naga37s-1; assembly: GCA_947471745.1. Classification (NCBI taxonomy): domain Eukaryota; kingdom Viridiplantae; phylum Streptophyta; class Zygnematophyceae; order Desmidiales; family Closteriaceae; genus Closterium; species Closterium sp. Naga37s-1. The sequence goes on along the minus strand of CANJKZ010000271.1, from coordinate 29,133 downwards.
GGAAGAAGTCAACTCCCTCGCGCTGACTGAAGCCTCGTGCAACGTAACGCGCCTTGAAGACAGGCGGAGAACCCGGCGGCCGCTTCACCCTGAAAATCCACATGCCACTGACGATGTTCGCCCCAGGCGGGGGAACCTCATCGACGTAGGTGCCTGTGGACTTCCAGGAAGCCATCTCTGTGTCCATGGCTGACTGCCACTGAGAGGAGTAGGGACCGGCCATCGCCTCTGCGTAAGAGCGTGGGGTCGGGATGTCTGGTGCATCCGGGTCTCCCTCAGGGGCAACAAGCATGGACACGAGATGGGGCAAAGCGGCAGCAAAGCACTGGAACTCCTCCTGCCTGTCCTCAAGGACGTCAGTGCCAAGAGCACACTCACCCCCGACGGACGGAGGACAGACAGACTCAGACTCAGCAACTAGGCTAGCAGCGTAGTCTAGACGACAGCGAGCAGCAAAGTCGACAAGCTCAGCAACTAAGGCAGACGCAGCAGCAGACTCAAAGGAAGGGTCAGTGACAACAGTGGCCAGGAGACGCGTGACAGCAGGACTGGTAGCACGAAGAGAGTCTGACCCAGGGTCAGGAAGAGCAGGAAGAGAGGAAGCAGGAGGAGACGGCAGTGGGACACGCTGTGGAGCAGTGGACGGACGAAGCGCCATCCGGTGAGTGCCTGGGACAGCAGGAAGACGCTGACGCTGGACTCGATGACTAGAGAGAGCAGTGCGGACAGGCGACCCAGGACGAGACTCAGGCGACGCAGGACGAGACGCAGGCTCACGCCGCTCAGTAAGACCTCCAGTCGGACCAGTGTAAGGAGCAGGACCAAGGAGAGAGGAGGCAGACGGTAACGCCGACTGCAGCTGGACAGGCTGAGGACACTCTAAGGAGGGAGGAGGAAAAGGAGGAGGAAGCTGACCAAGAACCTGCTGAAGGAGCGGAACAAAGTACGGCTGAGACCGAGCAGCGACACCAGAGCCAGCAGGGACACCCGCACCAGGGTCGGCAGCACCAGCAGCAGCTCCAGCGTCCACGTCCTCAGCACCAGCGGTAGCTCCAACGCCCGGGTCCTCAGCACCAGCAGTAGCTCCAACGCCTGGGTCCTCAGCACCAGCAGCAGCTCCAGCGCCCGGGTCCTCAGCACCAGCAGCGGCTCCAACGCCCGGGTCCTCAGCACCAGCAGCAGCTCCAACGCCCGGGTCCTCAGCACCAGCAGCAGCTCCAACGCCCGGGTCCTCAGCACCAGCAGCAGCTCCAACAGCAGCGGGGTTCGTAACACGAGGCACGCCACTCCGAAGAGTGCAGCGCCGCTCGTACCACTCACGGATCCGCTCGCGGGAGGGGAGCTCCCGAACGGGAGAAGAAGTACTAGCACCAGTCCCAGTAGGACGTCCGGCTCGAGCGGTACCTCTCCGGAGGCTGCAGTACTCTAAGTACCACGCACGTAGCTGCTCCGAGGAGAGGGCTCCTCCAGGTGCAGGACTCCCAGACCTCGTACCTCCAGACGCAGAACCCCCAGACTCCGGACTCCGCAGCTCAGTACCACGAGGCTCCACCCCCCCAAGCTCAGCACCCTCAAGCTCCACACCCCCAGGCTCCACACCCCCAGGCTCCACACCCCCAGGCTCCACACCCCCAGGCTCAGCACCCCCAGGCTCAGCACCCCCAGCAGGACGAGAGTCGACAGCTACCTCAACAGGCTCAACCGGGTCTACCTGAGACACACCTGAGGGAGCGGCACCCTGAGGGGGGAGGGGGTCTGCAACAGCAGCACCTGGCGAGAGGAAGAGAGGCGGGGGGGGGAGCGGGGCAGTGCGGTAGGGGAAGAGGCGGTAGTAGGGGACGGACTCGTCAAAAGTGACGTCCTGGGAGGGCAAGACTCGGCGCGAGGTGGCGTGGTAAAACTGCCAACCAGACGCGTCCGGGACAAAGCCGAGGAAGACGCAGGGAACAGCACGGGAGGAGAGCTTGTCCGCAGACGAATCGCGGACAAAAGCTCGAGACCCCCAGACCCGGAAACGCGACGCATCGCCAACCTCCCCCGTCCACAGTAGCGTGGGCGAGGTCTCCGGCAAGGAGACACGGGGCCAGAGGTTGAGTTGATGCGCAGCGTACCGGACCGCAAACGGCCACAGAAAGTGGGGGGCAGCCGCATGGATCAAGGAGGTACGGGCGACCTCCATGACCAGGCCAATGCGGCGCTCCGCAACCCCATTCTGCTGTGGAGAAGCCGGAAGCGTGAACGACTGCTCAATGCCGTGCTCAGCACAGTAGGCTGCCAAGAGGTCGGAGGAGAACTCACCACCTCTGTCAGAGTGCAAGCGCAGGACAGGAAAGTCCGAGTGAAAACGCTCGCTGAGCTGGAGACGGGCTCGGCGGATCCAAGGGATCAAGACATCAGGGACCTCACCCTTGGTGCGCAAGGGGAAGACCGAGGTGTAGCGCGAGTAGTCGTCAACAACTATCAGGAAGTACCTCTCCTGACCCTGACCACGGACGCGGGCTGGGCCCCACACGTCCATGTGGAGTGTCTGCAAGGGAGCAGTCGTCGGGGGGAACGAGGAGGAGTGAGGAGCGGCGCGCTGCCGTCCCTCGACACAGGGGAGACAGGTAGGAGCAGGCGAGGGTGGGAGGGGAGGAAGGACCCTGGGCAGGCCAGAGACAAGGTACCTGGAGTGCATGGCACGAAGCCGCTGCACAGACGGGTGGCCAAGGTGGTGGTGCCAGAGGACAGTCTCGTGTGCCAAAGAGCGACACGAGCAGGGGGCGGACAGCTGACCTGACGCGGACGCGGACGCAGTCGCAGCAACCTGAGGGGACTCAGTAGTCAGTGTGTACAGGTCCGACCCCGGCTGCCGAGTGAAGGTAGCCAAGTGACGGCCCGTACGAGCACACGTGCAGTGTGTCACGCGCTCGTAGGCAGGGGTGAACTGGTGAACACCCCCGTCCTGGAGTGCACAGCCTGCCACCAAGTTCGTAGAGAACGAGGGGAGGTGGAGACCTGACAGTGTGCCCGACGGGACCGCAGGGCAGGGAAGGACAGTGGAAGAGGTCGCAATGACCGGACCCCCAGAGGGGTCAGCAAGGGAGACAGCAACTGGCCGAGTAAGTGGCTCAAGGGCAGTGCGGTCACGAAAGAAGCAGCGAGAAGCACCTGAGTCCAGTGTGAAGGTGTGCAGTGCGGCAGTCGACGCAGTACCAAGGGGGGGAGACACACGAGCACCTAGAGCAGCAGCCTCACCAGCACCTGGGGTAGCCGACACGTGAGTACCTGGAGCGGCAGACGCACTGGCCCTAATGCCCGGGTCGGGCGGCACACACAAGTACTCAGCACCCTCTCCACTAGTAGACATCACATACATGGCAGATAGAATAGCATCAAAGTCTAGAGCATAGATATCAATCCCCTTCTTCAGGAGATCAAGCCAGCGGGGCAGCTCAGTGGCCTGAGGGAACTGAACACGCCAAGCGTCGTCGAGACGAGAGAAGCAGCGCTGTGTGGCGTGCGGTCGTCCACACTGCTGACCAGTGCGGTCACCAGTGCGAATGACGTACGTGCAGCTAAGACCACCCCCACCCCCGTGCTGAGAGTACCACTCACGGACCTCCTGGGGCGAGAGGGTGTGCTGCTGGCCCTGGCCACCGCCAGCGCCTCCACGGCCACCACCACCGCTGCCACCTCCTCGACCACCCCAACCCCTGCCGCCGCCTCGTCCACCGCCACCCCAACCGCCGCCTCCACTCCTGCCACCTCCCCCGCCGCTGCCGCCACCACCCCCACCGCTACCACTCGCCCCTCCAGCCGAGCCACCACCCCCACTGCCTCCACCGCCCCCACCGCCGCCTCCCCCGCCGTCACCGCCACTACCCTTGCCCCCTTTGCCCTTGCCGCTGCGGCGTCCGCTCGAGGCAGACGCAGTACCGACCTTCTCAGTACCAAGAAGGTCGACAGCAGCAGCAGAGGCGACAGAGGGAAGAAGGGGGGAAGGAGAACACCCCTCAAAGAACGGGGTACGGGGGTCGCCACGAGAGGCACCTACAGCGACTATGCTAGCCTCAGCTGCAAGTAGCTCCTTCTCGAGGAGGGCAATGGTGAGCTCAGTGGGGCAACGAGCTAGGAAGTGGTCCCTGACAGCACGCAGTGTGTCAGGGAGGCGGGTGACTAGGTGATAGAGAGTGAGCCAGAGTGGAGGGGGGTGCGTGGCAAGGAACTCAGCAGGCATGGCGGCACGGAAGCGGGCCTCACTAGTACGGAGGTGCGTGATGAGGTCAGCGACTGTGTGAAAGGAGGCCAGGTCGGGAAACAGGTAGGGGAGGGAGAGACGGCCTAGTGCGGCAGAGGCAGGTGAGGAGTAGCGAGCAACTACAGCTGTGTACAGTGCCGGTGCAGTCTTGTGGTGACCAAAGTGCTCGCGTTCGTCTATCGGCAGGGAGTTGCGAATGGCGAAGCGAGCGTGGGCATCACGAGTCTGCCACTGTGAGCGAGCAGTGCTGTCAGCAGTAGCAGCAGGGGCAGTGACAAGGCCTAGGGCGTGATCGTACAGTGAGATGTCATCCTTGGCTGTGAGCTGTAGGTAGAGGTGCAGGTCATCGAGCCAGGTGTCAAACTTCACAGGGCGGCCCTCAGCATCGAACACGAGAACCTGTGGGCTAGCCATAGGAACAGTAGAAATAGCAGCAGTAGCGGTAGGAGAAGCAGGTAGGACGAACCAGGTAGGGTAGGGCGGCGCGGCTCGGTTCAGGTCGGGTCGCGGCTCGGCTGGGTGGCGCGGCTCGGCTCGGGGCGCGCGGCTCGGCTCAGGTCATGGCGGGGACGGGCCGCCCGCTCTCCCTCTTGTGCTGCGGCGGGAACGGGCCGCCCGGGGCCTCTGGGTGGTGGGCACGGGTCGGCGAGGTAGGCACGGGGCCGGTTGGGGCCCTAGAGGGGCGAGCGCGGGGCCGATCGGAGCCTGAGCGGGGCTAGCGCGGGGCCAAACGGGGCCTTGACGGGGTTAGCAAGGGGCCGACGGGGCCTGAACGGGGCTAGCGCGGGGCCGACGGGGCCTGAAACGGGGCCGAAGGGGCCTGAAACGGGGCTAGCGCGGGCCTGATCGGGGCCTGAATGGGGCTAGCGCGGGGCCGACGGGGCCTGAGAGGGGCTAGCGCGGGGCCTACGGGGCCTGAAACGGGGCTAGCGCGGGCCGACGGGGCCTGAAACGGGGCTAGCGCGGGCCGACGGGGCCTGAGAGGGGCTAGCGCGGGGCCGACGGGGCCTGAAACGGGGCCGACGGGGCCTGAAACGGGGCTAGCGCGAGCCGACGGGGCCTGAACGGGGCTAGCGCGGGGCCGACGGGGCCTGAAAAGGGGGCCGACGGGGCCTGAAACGGGGCTAGCGCGGGTCGACGGGGCCTGAGAGGGGCTAGCGTGGGGCCGACGGGGCCTGAAACGGGGCCGACGGGGCCTAAACGGGGCTAGCGCGGGGCCTGAACGGGGCCTTAAAGGGGCCGACGGGGCCTGAACGGGGCTAGCGCGGGGCCGTCAAGAGGGGCCTCTAGGGGCGTGACACGCCGAGGCGCCCTAGGGCACGGGTAGGTAGGTAGGTAGGTAGTGACGTAGTGGTGGGCCCTTAGAAAATTTCGGTCCTAGGAAGGACCTGCTCTATACCATGTTGGAATCACTGAACAGGAATGAATGAACTAGCAATGAAAAGAGTACAAGTACCTAACCCTAGAATTGTGTACCCCCTATAGGCTAACCCACTGTAGCCTAAACTAACACAACATATATAATGTTTGACAGAGAGAAGGTCTGAAAGTAGTCAACTCCCTGCCGCTGACTGAAGCCACGAGCGACGTACCGCGCCTTGAAGACAGGTGGAGAGCCCGGCGGCCGCTTCACCCTGAAGATCCACATGCCACTGACGATGTTCGCCCCAGGAGGGGGAACCGCGTCAACGTAGGTGCCTGTGGACTTCCAGGACGCCATCTCTGAATCCATAGCTGCCTGCCACTGAGAGGAGTAGGGACCCTCTACGGCCTCCGCGTAAGAGCGCGGAGTCGGGATGTCTAGTGCATCCGGGTCTCCCTCAGGGGCAAGTAGTACGGACGCGAGATGAGGTGAAGCAGCAGCCAGACACTGGAACTCCTCCTGCCTGTCCTCAAGGACGTCCGTGCCAAGAGCACACTCACCCCCGACGGACGGAGGACAGACAGACGCAGACTCAGCAACAAGACCGGCAGCGTAGTCTAGACGACAGCGAGCAGCAAAGTCGACGAGCTCAGCAACAAGAGCAGACGCAGCAGTGGACTCAAAAGAGGGGTCAGTGACGACAGTAGCAAGGAGACGTGTGACAGTAGGACTGGTAGCACGAAGAGAGTCGGACTCTGGGTCGGTAAGTGCAGGAAGAGAGGACTCAGGAGGAGAAGGCAAAGGGGCACGCAGAGGAGCAGTGGACGGACGCAAAGACATCCGGTGCGTGCCAGGGACAGGAGGAGGACGCTGACGCGAACCGCGACCACTAGCGCGAGCAGCACGAACAGGCGACGCAGGACGAGACGCAGGCTCACGACGCTCAGCAAGACCTCCAGTGGGACCAGTGTAAGGAGAGGGAGCAGGAAGTGGGGAGGCGGGCTCTAACTGGGACTGTGACTGAACAGGCGGTGGACACGCTGCAGGAGGAGAAAGACCAAGAACCTGCTGTAGGAGTGGAACGAAGTACGGCCGAGGCCGCGCGGCGACTCCAGACACAGCAGGGACAGCACCCTCAGCAGCAGCACCAGCGCCAACAGCACCTCCAGGGGCAGGACCTCCAGCAGCACCAGCAGCACCAACACCCGCAGCAGCTCCAGCTCCAGGCGGACCCGAAGGCCCAGCAGCTCCGGGACCAGCGGCACAAGTACCCTCAGCAGTCGAAGGAGCTCCGGCTCCAGCAGTACGTCTCCAGCGGCGAGCAAACCACTCGCGCAGCTCCTGTGGAGAGAGGGGCTCCCGCCGAGGCGAAGCACCCGTAGAACCGCCAGGTCCCGCACCGCCAGACGCCACAAGGGGAGGTCCAGTGGCCGCAGGCTCCGCAGCTCCAGGCTCAGCAGCTCCAGACGCAGCACCCCCTGGCTCAGCACCCCCAGTCGCAGCACCCCCAGGCTCAGCACCCCCAGACTCCGCACCCCCAGGCTCAGCACCCCCAGTCGCAGCACCCCCAGGCTCAGCACCCCCAGACTCCGCACCCCCAGGCTCAGCACCCCCAGTCGCAGTACCCCCAGGCTCATTACCCCCAGACTCAGCACCCCCAGGCTCAGCACCCCCAGGCTCAGCACCCACGCGCGTAGCACCCCCAGAGTCAGCACCCCCAGGCTCAGCACCCGCAGCAGGACCAGAGTCACCAGCAACCTCGACCGGCTCGACTGCGTCTACCTGGGACACACCTGAAGGGGCAGGACCCTCAGGGGGAAGGGGGTCTACCGGGGGGGGACCTGGCACAAGGAAGTGCGGTGGCGGGGGGAGGGAAGGAGTGCGGTAGGGGAAGAGGCGGTAGAAGGGGACTGACTCGTCGAACGTGACGTCCTGGGAGGACAGAACACGACGAGAGGAGGGGTGGTAGAACTGCCACCCTGGGGCGTCAGGGGGGAAGCCGAGGAAGACACAGGGAGCAGCACGAGGGGACAGCTTGTCCGCAGACAAGTCGCGGACAAACGCCCGAGATCCCCAGACACGGAACGCAGACGCATCGCCGACCTTCCCCGTCCACAGCAGAGCTGGGGAGGTCTCCGGCCGGGAGACCCTGGGGTGAAGGTTGATCTGATGCGCCGCGTACCGAACCGCAAACGGCCACAGAAAATGGGGGGCAGCCGCATGCATCATGGACGTACGAGCGACGTCCATGACCATGCCAATGCGGCGCTCAGCAATCCCATTTTGCTGTGGAGAGTCCGGAAGCGTAAAGGTCTGGCGGATGCCTCGTGCACGACAGTAGGCTCGCAGAAGGCCAGAGGAGAACTCTCCACCTCGGTCAGAGTGCAGACGCAGAACAGGAAAGTCCGAGCCGAAGCTCCTCCTGAGCTGGAGACGAGCTGCGCGGATCCAGTCGATCAACACCTCAGTAACATCACCCTTGCTGCGCAAGGGGAAGACTGTGGTGTAACGCGAGTAGTCGTCAACCACCAGCAGGAAGTAGCGCTCGTGACCCTGCCCACGGACGCGGGCCGGGCCCCACACGTCCATGTGAAGCGTCTGCAGAGGAGCCTCTGTCGGGGGAAACTGGGAGGAGTGAGGGGCAGCCCGGAGCCGCCCCTCGACACAGGGGACACAGGAAGGTCCGGGTCCCGAGGGAAGGGGAGGGAGAGACCGGGGAAGACCAGAGACAAGGACACGGGAAGCCATGCCCCGAAGACGAGGCAAGGAGGGGTGGCCAAGACGGTGGTGCCACAGGAGAGTCTCCTGAGACAGGCGGCGACACGAGCAGGGGGCAGACTCAGGACCAGACCTGGACGCAGCAGCAAACACCTGACCCGACGCAGCTACCTGGCCAGACGCAGGGACAGGAGGAGACTCAGTGGTCAGGGTGTAGAGACTCGACCCCGGCCGACGCGAAAACGTGGCCAGGTGTCGGCCTGTGCGGGCGTCCGAGCAGTGGGTCACCCGCTGACTCGCAGGAGTAAACTGGTGAACCCCCGCATCCTGCAGGTCAGCACCACTCACCAAGTTCGTCGAGAACGAGGGGAGGTACAGACCAGACAAGGTGCCCGAGGGGGCAGCCGGACACGGGAGGACAGTGGAGAAGTGAGAGAGGACAGGACCCCCAGAGGGGTCAGCCAGGGAGACTGCAACCGGCCGGCCAAGCGGCGTGAGTGTTGTGCGGTCTCGAAAGAAGGAGCGAGAAGCCCCTGAGTCAAGCGTGAAGGTGAGGGAGGCCGAAGCCGACGCAGTACCTGAGAGCGCAGCCTCACCAGTACCTGAGAGTGCAGACGCACTGGCACCTAGAGCAGCAGCCGCAGAAGTACCTGGCGCAGCAGTACCAATGCCCGGGTCGGGCGGGAAACACCGGTAACAGTCACCCTCCTCACTAATAGTCACAGCATACATGGCAGCAAGGATAGCATCAAAGTCAAGATCAAAGATAGCTACGCCAGCCCTAGACAGCTCTCCCCAACGGGGAATCTCACTAGCCTCGGGGAACTGCTGACGCCAAGCGTCCGTCAGGTGGCCAAAGCAGCGCTGGGTGGGGTGGGCACCCCCACACTGCTCACCCGCGCGGTCGCCGGAACGAAGGACGTAGGTGCACGGACCAAAACCCCCACCCCGCTGACGCTGCGTGTACCACTCACGGAGCTGCTGGGGCGGGGGGATGTCCCGCGAATGCTGCTGCTGCTGCTGCTGCTGACGCTGGCCACCACCAGAGCCGCTACGCTGCGGGGCACCACCCCGACCAGCTCCACCCCCTCCGCCACCGCCGCCTCCACCTCGACCACCACCGCTGCCTCCGCTCCCACCGCTGCCGCCGCCACCGCCTCCTCCTCCGCTGCTGACACCGCCACCACCGCCCCCGCCACCACTCCCACCGCCACTCCCACTCCCTCCGCCGCCTCCACCGCCACCTCCACCGCCCCCGCCAGGTCCACCCGCGCCCTTGCCCCCCTTGCCCCTGCCAGGGCGGCGTCTCCCGCTAGGGGCAGACGCCGCGCAGACCGACTCAAGACCAAGCAGGTCGGCAGCAGCAGCAGAGGCAACAGAGGGCAGCAGGGGGGAAGGAGAACACCCCTCAAAGATGGGGGTGCGAGGGTCACCACGAGAGGCTCCTACAGCGACGATGCTCTTCTCCGCCGCCAGGAGGGACTTCTCGAGGAGGTCAACAGTGAGAGTGGTGGGACAGACTGAGAGGAAGTGGTCCCTGACTACGTGAAGGGAGTCAGGGAGGCGTGTGACTATGTAATAGAGAGTGATGTACATGGGGGGGGGGTTCTTGGCGCAGAACTCAGCAGGAAGGGCGGCACGGTAGCGAGTGTCACTAGTGCGGAGGTGCGTAATGAGGTCAGCGACAGTGGGAAAGGCAGCAAGGTCAGGAAAGAGGTACGGTAGCATGAGGCGGCTAAGGGCAGCAGTGGCAGGGGAAGAGTAGCGCGCAACTACAGCGTCGTACAGGGTCTGAGCACTCTTGTACTGACTAAAGTGCGCGCGCTCAGTGGTAGGCAGGTGGCGACGCACAGCAAGACGTGCAGCAGCATCGCGGGTGGCCCACTGAGAGCGAACAGTGGGGTCAGCATCAGCAGCAGGGGCAGGAGAGGCGCCAGAGGTGAGGTCAAAGAGGGAAAGACCGTCCGCCCTATCGCACTGTAAGAACAGCTGCAGGTCGTCGACCCAGACCTCAAAGTCAATGGCTCGACCCTCAGCGTCAAAAGCGAGGACACTAGGGGTAGCCATGACGACGACAGTGTAGTAGTGCAAGCAGTAGGGGAAGGGCACGCAGTAACAGTGGTGCTGTGCTCACCAGGCAGGGCAGGTCGGGCGGCTCGGCAGTAGGGCGGCCCGGCGACTGGGCGGCTCGGCGGCTCGGCTGCTGGGCGGCTCGGCTCCCGGGCGGCTCGGCGGCAGGGCGGCTCGGCGGCAGGGCGGCTCGGCGGCAGGGCGGCTCGGCTGCTCGGCTCCCGGGCGGCTCGGCGGCAGGGCGGCTCGGTAGCAGGGCGGCTCGGCTGCACGGCGGCTCGGTTGCTCGGCTCCCGGGCGGCTCGGCAGCAGGGCGGCTCGGCGGCAGGGCGGCTCGGCGGCCGGGCGGCTCGGCTGCAGCGCGGCTCGGCGGCGGGGCGGCTCGGCTGCTCTGCTGCTGGGCGGCTCGGCTGCGCTGCTGTTGGGCGGCTCGGCTGGGCCGCTGACGTAGCGAGGCGGCGGGGCCGCGAAGACGGGCGGCGGGGCCGCTGCAGAGAAGCGGCGGGGCCGCAGGGAAGGGCGGCGGGGCCGCAACGAGAGAGGCGGCGGGGCCGCAGCGAGAGAGGCGGCGGGGCCGCAGCGAGAGAAGCGGCGGGGCCGCGAAGTCGGGCGGCGGGGCCGCTGAGTAGGGCGGCGGGGCCGCAGGGAGAGGCGGCGGGGCCGCAGCGAGAGAGGCGGCGGGGCCGCGAAGACGGGCGGCGGGGCCGCAGTGAGTGGCGGCGGGGCCGCAGCGAGAGATGGCGGCGGGGCCGCGAAGACGGGCGGCGGGGCCGCAACGAGAGAGGCGGCGGGGCCGCAGGTAAGGGGCGGCGCGAAGCCGCCGGTGAGGGCGGCGTAAAGCCGCGGGTAAGGGCGGCGACGGGCCGGGAAAAGGGGCGGCGCGCCGCAGCCGCTATGGCGGCTCGACGCGACCGTAAGGGCGGCACTACGGGCCGCTAGGTGCGACTCGACGGGCCGCTAAAAAAAGGGCAGGCGCGACTCGAGGCGCGTTTCGGTGGGCCCAAGGAACAGTCCCTAGGAGGGGACCTGCTCTGATTCCATGTGAAAATGAGAACGAGAATGGATGAACTATGAATGAAGTGAGTACATATAGGAAACCCTAATTGGGTTGTACCCCCTATGGGATACCCCACTATAGCCTACACAACAGCATAAGCTATATATATGTTCTGACATATATATAGCCTCGTGTTGTACCCAGGTGATCATTCAATTCGACTCAATTCTCATTCTCTTTTCTGAGCTCGATCCTAGATCCTCACACTTGGTAATCAGAGCCCGTTTACACGCGAAGTTCTTTCGACCGCTAAAAACCAGTCTTCAAAAATACCGCGGGGGCGACGCAGTCAAACATCGATTTTGGGTACGTAAAACCGGTTCCGTGTTTTTCGCTCCCCCTCGATTCGGTTTTTCGGACGCGTTGATGTCAGGCATGGAGAGCCAAGGCGACAACTACGCGACTACGAGCGACATCGCGAGCCTCCGCACCGACATGGAGCAGACGCAGGCGACGCTTCGTCGACTCGAGGCTTTTTTGACAAGCCAACCAGGGTTCGCCACAGCAGCAGCAGCGACCGCAGCGACTGCAGCACCGACAACTCCAGCAGCAGTGGCGACACCGACATTTCACGGACCAATGGCACCACTGTCGCCGAACCTCGAAGCAGCACGACCGAGGCTCCCGGAGGCGTTCGATCCAAGCGCGAAGGGATCCGACGTCCGGCGATTCGTGGCCACCCTCGAAATTTACTTCGAGGCCATTGGCTGTTCGACCCCGCAACACGATGCAGCAAGGATTCGGCTCGTAGCGACACTGTTACGTGGACCGGCTCTCGAATGGATTTACTACACCGACGTAGCCCGCGGGGAGAAAACGTGGTAGCAGTTTCGGGCAGATTTAATCGAGCGTTTCGAACCAATTAATACAACCTACATGGCGCGGCAGCAGATACACCGACACAAGCAATACAGTAGTGTAACACAGTACACGCAGCAGATGGAGTTACTGTTCAACCGCATCACCGACCTGACCGAAGGCGAAAAAATCCAGGCGTACACCGAAGGGTTAAAAATGGAGATTCGACGGCAGGTGATTGCGGCGAATTACAACAGCTACAGAGACATCGTGCGTGCTGCCGAGCGATACGACGCGCTGACTCGAGGTCAACCCGAAACACGACGCTTCACGCCGAACCGTACATTCGGCACGGAGCGATCGGCACCCCCCACGTTCGCCGAACCGATGGATATCGACAAATACGACGCGAAGCAGCAGCCGACAAAATGCGAATTTTGCGGCGCAGCAGGACATCAGTTTTTGTCGTGCTACAAAATGAAGAAAGCACGTGCGGCACTCCGGGACGGAAACAGTGGAGCACCCCCGAAGTCAAAAAATGGGAATCGCCAGTAGCCGCGGATCGACTTGGCGATCGCGTAAAGATCCGAAAAGCAGGAAAAGGCGACGACGTGGCGACTTCGGAGCGGGTGAAAAAAGGAGAAAATGATTGCGCGAATCTAAAACGTCACGACCGGCCGGCATCAGGGGAAATCGCCGAGGCGAATGGAGGCTCCGCGAAAAAAGACTCTGCACCGACCGGGAAACTCCAGCCGAACACCCACGAAAGTAAGAATTCGTTAAAAGTATCCTATAAAGATGCTCTAACGAAGAATATTGCTTCTCGTGGTTTTCAAGCCTTTAAAAAATTCAGGGGAGGTCTAGAGGCCAAGAAAAAGCCTTTAGAAATTATTCAGGTACCTGAGAAGTTGGGCAAAGTACTACGGAGCGTAGAAAAGGGTCGTGCGTTCCGTGGAGTTAATATTCTCTCCCCGCAGCACAGTGTTAAGGCTCCCCATTGCCCACAGGTGAAGCCTACACATTGCCAAGGCTTAAAGGAGACATCCAGGCTCAGGAGAAATTATACAAGCCTCGGAAAAATCCTCCTACCCCCCAGGTGAAGTTGGAAAGCGCTGAGTCAGGTATAGGAAAAAGGGAAGGTATTAAGTTTGATGTACCCTATGATCCTATTAACGAGACCCTCTTTGGCTACTCAGCGCAGCAGAAACCACTACTCCTCGAGGTGTTATGCAATGGGCGATGCCTCCAGGCACTGGTGGACAGCGGTGCATCTCACTCGGAGTGTGACCGCGGAGCATTGGAGAAAATTGGAGAGAAGGCGGAAGAGACCCAGTTTTCAGCAACCATGGTGGACGGTACGAAGCTTCCTATCCACGGCGAAGCATCACTGCAGCTGCATATAGGTGCGTTGAGGTGGAAGCCGAAGCTACCAGTCACCAACATCAAAGGATTAGATTTTATCTTGGGGCGAGATTTCCTGAAGCGGTTCAACCCCGAGATCGATTGGGTCAACAGCAAGGTGTGCATCTACAACAACGGGAAGCGGATAGCACTGCGAAGCTGGACGGATACAGGGGACGTACCTGAAACGACACTGGCACGGTTCGAACAGACGGTGAACGAGAGTAACACGGGTTACCTAGCACTGGTCATGGCAGCAGCAGAGGAGGAGAAGCCGAGTTCCGAGCTCCCTCCAGTAGTAGAGGAGGTCTTGGAGCAATACAAGGATATAATGGACGACGACCTACCTGCAGGCGTACCTCCAGCACGCACCCACGAGCACGAGATCGTGGAGGAACCAGGTGCGAAACCCGTCTCACGTGCACCATACCGACTAAGTCCGACAGAACTGACAGACATGAAGAAACAGATAGAGTATCTACTGGACAGACAACTGATCCGCCCATCCACCTCTCCCTACGGTGCACCAGTTCTCTTCACTCCAAAACCAGACGGCAGTCTACGGATGTGCATCGACTACCGCGCACTGAACAAACACACAGTTAAAAACAAATACCCCATTCCGCGCATCGACGACTTACTGGACCAACTGCGTGGTGCAACAGTCTTTTCGAAGCTGGACCTACGATCGGGTTACTGGCAGATCAAGATGGCGGACGACTCGATCCACAAGACCGCGTTCCGTACCAGATACGGCTCCTACGAATACTTGGTGATGCCGTTCGGACTCTGCAACGCACCAGCAACGTTTCAGGCGGAGATGAATCACATCTTACGACCCCTGCTGGACGAGTGCGTGGTGGTGTACCTGGACGACATTCTCATCTACTCCAAGAACATGAAGGAGCACGTGGAGCATCTGCAGAAGGTGTTCGAGATCCTGCGGAAAAACAAGTTCTACGTGAAGCTGTCAAAGAGCGACTTCGCCCTGAAGAAGGTGCAGTTTCTCGGGCACATGGTGAGTGCCGAGGGCGTACACGTGGACCCGCGGAAAATCGAAGCCGTCAAGAAGTGGAAAGTACCGGAGAACGTGAAGGAGTTGCAGCAGTTCCTAGGCTTCGCCAATTACTACAACAGGTTCGTGCCGCAGTACGCTAAGTTAGCAGCGCCACTGACCGACCTACTGAAAAAGGATACGCCCTACAAATGGGATACCCCTCATCAGCAAGCCATGGAGCAGCTACAGACAGCACTGACTACAGCGCCAGTACTCATCTTGCCAGATCCAGACAAGGACTACATGGTGGAAGCAGATGCGAGTGACCAGGCAGTCGGAGCAGTACTGATGCAGGATCATGGACGCGGTTTACAGCCTATCGCCTACCTCAGTAAGAAACTACACGGAGCAGAACTAAACTACCCCATTCACGACAAGGAAGCCTTAGCGATAATCATAGCCTTCAAGGCGTGGAGGTGTTACCTAGAGGGAGCAAAGACTACAGTCTATACTGACCACTGCAGTCTCAAATACCTGAAGTCGCAGCCGACGCTCTCACGACGACAGGTGCGGTGGGTGGACTTCCTGGAAACTCACTTCCACTACGACATCGTCTACAAGCCCGGGCTACACAACAAAGCAGACGCATTGAACCGCCCCGGACATGTAGCAGGCATCCAGCTCGACGGGATGAACCCTCTGCTCAAGGGTCTATTCCAACATGGGTACTCCGTGGACGCAGAAATCACTACAGCACAGAACCAGAAGCTGTTACAGTGGGAGAAAGACCTAGCGGTAAGGAAGGGTTCAGGAAAGATTTGGGTACCGAATTATGCCCCGCTACGGCAGATCCTATTCACGACGTACCATACGCAGGACATTTCGGGAGCAACAAGACGTTAGCAGGGATAGCGAAGTATTACTACTGGCCCGGGATGGCAGCAGACGTGCAGCAGTTCGTCACCTCTTGCGACACATGCCAGCGGATGAAGAGCAGCAAGCAGAAAAAAAGCAGGGTTACTTCAGCCTCTACCTGTACCGGAGCAGCCATGGCAGGTCGTTAGCCTCGACTTCATCACAGGACTTCCTTCAACCTCACGGGGACATGATTCCATCCTCGTAGTAATCGATAAGTTCTCCAAAATGGGTCACTTCATACCGACCAACGCCACAGCTACAGCTGAAGCAACTGCTCGCCTCTTCTTCGACCGCATCATCACCATCCACGGCATCCCCGCTACACTCATCTCAGACAGAGACCCAAAATTCACCAGTAAGTTCTGGAAGGAGCTCATGGGACTGTTGGGGACAAAGCTTGCAATGTCTTTAGCATACCACCCCCAGACTGACGGACAGACAGAGCGACTCAATCAAGTGGTTGAACAGTTACTCCGCACAGCTTGCAAAGACGACGTCAGCCACTGGGACACACAGTTACCGACCCTAAAGTTCGCTTACAACAACGCCTCACATGCGGCCACAGGGAAAACTCCTTTCTTCCTGTGTTACAGACAGGAACCACTCACACCACAGCAGCCAACCACACCGGCACACGTCCAAGCTGCACATGACTTTGTCACCACCATGCAGCAGCTATGGGAGAAGACTCAGCGACGACTCACCATGATGCAGACCTCCTAGAAGCAGTATGCCGATCGTCAGCGACGTGATCACTCAGTAGCAGTCGGAGATCAGGTGCTTCTTGACACGCGCAACTTGAACCTGTCTCACCTCCCATCCAAACTCCGGCCTCGCTTCTGTGGTCCTTTTCTCGTTGAGGCACAGGTGACACCAGTTACATTCCGCTTGCGCTTACCAGATACATGGAAGCTTCACAATGCTTTCCATGTCCAGCTACTGAAGCCCTACAAGGACCCCAACCACCAGTTCCAGGGACGGCAGCTACCGCCACCTCCACCTGTTCTTGTGCAGGATGAACCCGAGTACGAGATTGAGCGCGTTCTCTCTCATCGGCGCCGCGACGGCAAGACCCTCGAGTTCCTGATACGCTGGAAGGGATACGACCCCACTGAGGACAGTTGGGTTGCAGAAGCTGATATGGGCAACGCACGCCGTGCTCTCAAGGACTATCTTGTCAAGCAGGGTGTTTGTCACGCCACCCAGCTTTGAGGGGGGGACGTGTGAGAGTACGACGGCTTATGCCAGCTATGCTTGCTTGCCTTACTTTATTATGCTATTTCTAGCATAGGATAATTATATGCATGCATGAATTGCTTTATTTCCTAGGCTAGGTGCTTTCCTATATTTTATTATAGTTATAGCACCGAGCTAGGTTGCGTGCACCGAATTCTGGCTTTTCGGTTGCCACCGAATTGCCTTCTACCGAATTCGGTAAGGATCTGTTCGGGACGCTTCGCGACCCGCGGAACCTTCGCGTAACACCTGGTTACGGGGCCTTGTGTCGAGCCTATATATAGCCTCGTGTTGTACCCAGGTGATCATTCAATTCGACTCAATTCTCATTCTCATTTCTGAGCTCGATCCTAGATCCTCACACTCTCAGGACGTCACTTTTGACGAGTCGGTACCCTTCTACCGTCTGTTCCCCTACCGCACTGCGCCGCTTCCCCCCCCGCCTCTCTTCCTCACCCCAGGTGTCCCTTCGGTAGACCCCCTCCCTCCCCAGGGTCCTGCTCCCTCAGGTGTTTCCCAGGTAGACCCGGTCGAGCCTGTCGAGGTAGCTGTCGACTCTGGTCCTGCGCGAGGTACAGAGCGTGCTGAGCCTGGGGGTGCTGAGACTGGGGATGCTGAGCCTGGGGGTGCTGAGACTGGGGGTGCTGAGCCTGGGGGTGCTGAGACTGGGAATGCTGAGCCTGGGGGAGCTGAGATTGACCGTGCTGCGCCTGGTGGCGCTCCCTCTTCACAGCAGCTTCGTGAGTGGTACTATCAGCGCAGCAGCCTCCGGCGTGGGGCTGCTGGAGCTGGGGGTTTTGCCGGAGTTGGAGCTGGTAGGGCTGCGGGTGCTGTGTCGCGGCCGGAGCCTCCCTCCCCACAGCGGCTGCGTGAGTGGTACGCTCGGCGCTGCAGCCTCCGGAGCGGCGCTCCTAGCACTGGGGTGTCGCCCGCTGGAGGCCCTGGTTCTGCTGGAGGTGCTGGAGCCTCTGGTCCTGGAGGTGCTCGTACAGGCGGTACTGGAGCTGCCGGGACTGGGGGTTCGGCTGGAGCTGGAGCTGGAGCTGCTGGAGCTGGTGCTACTGGAGGTACTGCTGGTGCTAGAGCTGCTGGAGGTGCTGCTGGTGCTGGAGCTGGAGGTGCTGGAGCTACTGGAGTTGCCGGTGGAGCTGAGGACGCTGGGCCTACTGGAGTTGGTGTAGTTCCTGACCCGAGGGTTGGTACTGCAGGGATTGGAGCTGGAGGTGCTGACGCTTGTCCTCCTGCAGGTAATGGAGCCGACGGTGCGGCTGGAGCTGGCGCTACTAGGGGTACTGGAGTTGGCACTACTGGAGCTGCTGGTGGTGCTACAGGAGTTGGAACTGCTGCTGGGAGTTCTGGTGCTGTCTCTGTTGGTTCTGGGGGTGCTTCACGGCCGCGGCCGTACTTCGTTCCGCTCCTTCAGCAGGTTCTTGGTCAGCTGCCTCCTCCTTGTCCTGCTCCCTCCTTAGAGTGTCCTCCGCCTGTCCAGTCGCAGTCACAGTTACAGCCTGCCTCGCCGCTCTCTGGTCCTTCTCCCTACACTGGTCCGACAGGAGGTCTTACAGAGCGTCGTGAGCCTGAGTCACGCGTCTCCTGGCCACGGCTGTCATTGACCCTTCCTTTGAGTCTACTGCTGCGTCTGCCCTAGTTGCTGAGCTTGTCGACTTTGCTGCTCGCTGTCGTCTAGACTACGCCGCCAGTCTTGTTGCTGAGTCTGAGTCTGTCTGTCCTCCGTCCGTCGGGGGTGAGTGTGCTCTTAGCACGGAAGTCCTTGAGGACAGGCAGGAGGAGTTTGAGTGCTTTGCCGCTGCTGTACCTCACTCTTACGCTGAGGCGATCGCGGGTGAGTACTCCTCTCAATGGCACGTAGACGTGGATGCAGATGGCATCCTGGAAGTCCACAGGCACCTACGTCGACGAGGTTCCCCCTCCTGGGGCGAACATTGTCAGTGGCATGTGGATCTTCAGGGTGAAGCGGCCGCCAGGTTCTCCGACTGTCTTCAAGGCTCGTTACGTTGCTCGAGGCTTCAGTCAGCGAGAGGGAGTAGACTTCTTCCTGACCTTCTCCCCCACCCCGAAGATGACCACTCTTCGGGTGCTACTGCACGTTGCCGCTCAGCGTGACTACGAGCTTCACTCTCTTGACTTCAGCACACCTTTCTTGCAGGGCAGCCTGCACGAGGAGATCTGGCTGCGCCACCCTCCTGGCTTCACTGGGTCGTTTCCTCCTGGTACCCAGTGGAGCCTCCGGCGGCCGGTCTACGGTCTCCGCCAGGCACCACGTGAGTGGCACGACACACTGAGGACTACACTTGCGGCTCTTGGGTTCGCGCCTTCTACTGCTGACCCGTCGCTGTTTCTGCGCACCGACACTTCTCTGCCGCCGTTCTACATCCTCGTGTACGTCGACGACTTGGTCTTTGCCACTGCTGACACTGAGGCTCTCGCCCTGGTGAAGTCGGAGCTGCAGAAGAGACACACGTGCACAGACCTGGGTGAGCTGCGCAGCTACTTTGGCTTGCAGATCACCCGGGACAGAGCACGCCGCACCATCACACTCACTCAGTCACACATGATGCAGCAGGTCCTTCAGCGCTTCGGCTTCACCTAGTCCTTGGCATAGGCCACTCCTCTGGCTACAGGTCACTCCCTCTCAGCTCCACCTTTGGATGAGTCCGTAGAGCCGAGTGGTCCTTACCCAGAGCTAGTTGGCTGCCTCATGTACCTGATGACTTGCACTTGTCCTGACCTCCGGTACCCTCTTGGCCTTCTGGCTCGCTACGTGGCTCCTGGTCGGCACCGAAAGGTGCACTGGGATGCTGCTAAGAGGGTACTCCGCTACTTGTGCAGTACATCAGGCATGGGGCTCGTGCTTGGAGTGAGGAGCTCAGTTGTCCTCACTGGGCACTCAGACGCTTCTTGGGTTGACAACCAGGCTACTCAGCGGTCGTCACAGGGTTACACCTTCAGTCTTGGCTCTGGTTCAGTTTCTTGGCGTTCTAAACGCTCGTCTTCAGTTCTCAGCTCCAGTTGTGAGGCTGAGATCTACGCCAAAGCCATGGCTGCACAGGAGTTACGCTGGCTCACCTACCTGCTGACCGACTTGGGAGAGCGGCCTCGTTGTTCTCCAGTGCTGTACGTCGACAACAAGGCTGCCATTGCCTTGTGTGAGGAGCACAGACTGGAGCACAGAACGAAGCACATCGCTCTGCGTTACTTCCTGGCTCGAGAGTTGCAGCAGCGTGGTCAGCTTCGTCTGCGTTACGTGGCCACTCGGGCCAACACTGCTGATATATTCACCAAGGCACTTCAGTCTGGTGATCATCAGCGTTTCTGCACTGTGCTTGGGCTTGTGCCCATTTTTCCTCACTTGCTGTAGGCTTTCCTTGTACTGTGATCTATATTTGTATACTTGCTTGCCTGCTTTGCTAGTTGTAGATCACTGTGATTTTTGTGTTACATATATGCCTCTGCATGTGAACTGGCCTTGTGGCCCTTTGCTTGTGCTCAGTGAGTGTGGTGACGTTGTGATCCACCCTGAGCTTGCTTTGCCTTTCTTGACTGGTCTTGTGACCCCTTGCTCTCCCCCCTTTTGCCTATGGGGGTGTGTCAAATGTTATATCTGCTACAGTTTGTTTAGGTTGTAGTGGGGTAGTTACTATGGGGTACAATGCGTTTAGGGTTTCCTACTTGTACCCAACCTTTTCCTAGTGCAAACACTTCTCTCATTCTGACACAGCCCAGACAGAGCACATCACCTACATGACATCGAAGTAGTTTTTAAAATACTGAGTGAGAACCGCCTACTGACGAAAGCATCTAAGTGTGAGTAGTTACAGGATAGACTAGTGTTTTTGGGACACATTTTTAAAGCTGCAGGAGTGGAAGTAGACCCGAAGAAGATCGCGACGATTCAAGCGTGGCACGCGCCGACAAACTTGACCGAGTTGCAGTGTTTTTTGGGGTTCGTCAACTACGTGCGCCGGTTCGTCCTCGACATGGCAAAGTTGACTGCTCCGTTGACCGACCTGCTGAGGAAGGGGGTTGAGTACACGTGGGGGTAGAAAGAGCAAGCTACCTTCTTGGCCCTCAAACAAATATTGTGCTCGCCGCCCGTGCTTCACATCGCAGATCCCCACCGTCCTTTCGAACTCGTCACCGACGCAAGCAACATCACCGTGGGAGCAGTACTGTTGCAGGATCTCGGGAACGGCCTCCAGCCAATCGCGTACGAGTCCTGCAAGCTTCACCCGCCCGAACGCAACTACCCAATACACGACCGCAAAATGCTGGCGATCGTGCACGTGTTCAAAGTGTGGCGATGCTACCTCACCGGAGCAGACGTAACAGTACAGACAGATCACCGATCACTACAGCACCTCCGCGCCCAACCGAATCTCAACCCGCGACAGATCCACTGGTTGGAGTATCTGGAGTCCAACTTCCACTACACAGTCACGTATAAAAAAGGCGCATCAAACATCGCCGGCGCACTTACACGCCCCACCGCCCAACTCCACGCCATCCTACTCGCCCAGACCAACCCACTGTTAACAGGCCTATTCACCCACGGATACAGTACCAACCCATTTTCACGACCGGAAATTCACAGCAACTGGCAGAAGCTAAGGGAGTCTATTACATAAAGACAGGCACCAACCGCATTTGGGTACCCGCGTACTCACTTCTGAGGGAATTGTTACTGCAGGAGGCACACGACGGGGTTACCTCATGTCACTTTAGGGTAGAAAAGACGCGACAGCAAATGTAGCGGCAAAACTACTGGCCGGAGCTGTTGATCGACGTATAGCATCACGTGGGCTCGTGTCCTACGTGTCAGGTGATGAAGAGCTCGCGAAAGAGAATGGCGGGTCAGTTGCAGCCGATTCCACCGCCCGAGCGCGCCTGGCAGCAGGTTACCATGGATTTCGTCACGAGGTTACCTTCAAAACCTGGGGATAACGACGCGGTAATGGTCGTCGTTGAAAGACTAACGAAGATGGCTCACTTCACTGCGTGTAAGAAATCAATCTCAGCCAAAGAAACCGCTCGCCTGTTCATCGCAACCGTCGTTCGACTACACATGATACCAACCGCAATAATCAGCGACCGCGACACGAAGTTTACCAGCAACTTCTGGAAGAAACTCTAGGAGCAGTTCGGGACCAGGCTAGAGTTCAGTTCATCCCGAGACCGATGATGAAATGGAGCGGACCAATCAGACGATGGAGCAGTTGATTCGGGCGACGTGCGATGACCCGACAACCTGGGAGCAGCAGCTGCCGCTGATCGAGTTTGCCTACAACAACGCCACGTCAGCGATGACGCAATAGTCTCCATTTTACCTGAACCACGGGCAAAATCTACGCCACGCGCACAGCAATTCACCAAGATCCTGCAAGCTGCCTGCACAAGAGTCGCAGACACAATAAAAAAAGCCAACGTCATCGCAAAACACAACGCTGACCGCCACCGCCGCCCAGTCACGTACCAGTCAGTACCAGGAGATTACGTGCTGCTCGAAACACAGAACTTAAGACTGCCCGTCGTGCCGAAGTTACGACCGCGCTACTGTGGACCATTCCAAATCAGCAACATGATCACCCTAGTTACCGCCCACTTACTGTTGCCGACAGACTGGTACATCAGCCCATCATTCCACGTCAGCCTGCTTCGCCCTTACATCCCGACCACAAGCTAACTGCCTCATGACCGCCCGCCATCCATGTCTCGCCCTGCAACGGAGTCGATTATCGAGCCCGAAAAAATTATGAGCCATCAGATTCGACACCCCACAGGCGTCAAGAGGATTGAGTTTCTCGTTTGCTGGAAGGACCGCACGCCAACTGAGGATAGCTGGGTGCCCCTGGCCAACATTGAAAATCACCCTACTCTGCAAGTGTACCTGAGGAGCCGTGGTTTCCGCGATATACACGCACTCGCGTACCGGAGGGGGCTTCTTGAGGGGGGGGGGGAGGGGGGGGGGGGGGGGGGGGGGGGGGCATCCTAGCGGCATTCCTAGCGCCGTTCATAGCACCTTGTTCCTTGTGCCGTTCCTAGTGCCGTTCCTTGTGCCATTCCTGGCGCTGTTCCTTGCGTCGTTCCTAGCGTCGTCCCTAGCGCTGTTCCTACCGCCTTTCTTAGCCCGCTGCTAAGCACAGCTGTTGACTAGACCTGGCTAGCCTCAGTCATGGCATCCAATGGAGTCCTGTGTTATGACACCAAAGGACTACTTTTGCATGTGGCTACTGCACGCCAAGATTCACATTCAGAGTTGGCGCTAAGATGATGGCACCCACACTTCAAGTGAGTTGCCTGCCCATGAGGCCTTTGCTTCGCAGCGCACTGCGTACCTGGTGTGGCAATCACACAACGCTGCTCCTCGTCTCGCTCTTAGTCACCTCCTTTCGACAGCTGAGTGCGTTCACTTTAGCAAGGTCACGCCCGCAAGTGAGTGTTCTGATACTATCATTACATACTATTTTGCTCCCTCCTCTACCACCCTAAGTCTACTGCTCAGGTCCTTTCTCTTCGCAGGTCTTCCTGCGCTTGCGACTACTACTAACCTAGTTACACACCAACACTCGCTCGACGCTAGCTATCATGCTACCTGCACCCCTGCCCAGCTTAAGAATCACCCTCCGCCTATCCACCTCATCAACTATGCCATTGTGACATGTCTCCCTGGCCGCCATTAGTCTGCGCGCAACGCTCTCCTCACTAGGTACCCCACTAAGCTGCTGGTCCAGTAGTCCCTCATCTCTTTGAGGGGTGCGCTCTACCCCAGCTCCCTACCTTTACTGCTAAACTTGCTGCTGATGGGTCTTCTAATACCAAGAAGAATGCAGCTATTACTGCCTTTGATGGGTAGCGGCGTGCCAAGGGATATAAGAAGGGTAGGAAGGGTGGCGGAGGTGACAGAGGTGGAGGCGGTGGGGATGTTGGTGCGTTTGAGGTATACAACTCTAGAGGTGGTGCTGGGGCTCTGAGTCCGGTCGGAGTAGGCGCTGGTCCTAGGGGTGTGGCGTTTGTAGAGCAGAATCAGCAGCAGGAACGAGTCCAGCAATGGGCCCTTTAGGAGCTGTGGGTATTTGGTGGTCTGGGGAGCGTCGGCCATAGTGTCGCCCCTAATATCTTGGGGGCGCGTCGCTGTGACACCACACCCTGCAAGTACCAAATTCTGACTGACCCTGGCGCTTGCATTACCTGTGGGCGGCTTGACCACTCTACTGTGCGCTGCTTCCGCCTCCTTGACGACCTCTACCGCGACCACTTTGGGTCAGAGACGGCTTCCCCGCACTGGCCCTTGCAGCTGAGTTGTGGCTACCTTATCATGGACATAAGTGTTGCCGAATCCTTTAATTTGCCTTTGCCTAGACTAGGATCTTTGTATTTCTCAAGTGTAAGAGCTTGTGTTGTTGCTAGCCCATGTGCAACTAGTACTGACGCGTCACTCTCCTTCACGCTTGACTCCTACGCGTCTCAGTGCTTCTTCCGTGACCGCTCCACCGTCTCGCCGCTTCCAGTACCAGTCGCAGTCGCTTTGGCCGATCCACTTTGGGTCGGTCGTCGCTTATAGTGTCCGACAGTACCCTTTGGTTACTTCATGGGTCCCCACATTCCCTCGTTCTCCAAACCTTGGTGGGTGTTGGAGTTCTTCAGGACCTTGGTGACACTAACTGTTTACTGGATACGAGATGTTTGCGATATGCACGGACGCTACCACCAGGGCACAGCTCGGCACGTTACCCTGAGTCAAGTCTGTTCACACTCCGCACTGCGTCCCCCCAGGTGTTAACGTCTGGTCAGATCGCTGTGTCCTGCTCTTGTAGATCACTCACTCACCCTTCCTTCCTATGGCACCACCGTCTAGGTCACCCTGCACTCCCATGTCTCCATCATATGGCTAGGTACTGTCTTCTCTCAAGTCTCCCGTCGTCGCTTCCTCCGCTCCCTCCTTCGTCTACTCCTCCACTCCCTCCTTCGTTTGCTCCTCTGCACACGCTTTATCTCGAGGGTTGGCAGGGTGCAAGCCCTCATTCATCCTCACTTGCGACTGCCACTGCACCTCTTCTGACTTTGCACATGGACGCCAGGGGCCTTGCGTTGGTCGCTGTGCCATGAGAGGAGCACTACTTTCTTGTGGTTGTACCAGTACACCACAGTGTTTTCCTTGGAGCTGAAGGCCGGCGTGCCTGATGCTATGATCCCGTGGTTAGTGGCCACTCGAGCCCAGCGCGAACTCCGTGTGCTGCCGAAAACGGGCCGATCGAGCACTGTTCCAAACAAAACGAATAGCACTGTGAGCAAATGTGATTGGCTGTCGCCAATCTTTGATGCTTCATATTCCCGCCAAATTTTTTTTCCCTGCGGATCTCCTCTGTCGCATGTTTCGTGCTACACCTGCACGACTCTTGCCAAGCGATGGTTTCGATCGCCGGGCCAAAATGGTTTCAAGCTGGAACTGGGTTTCATGCTAGCTGCTCTCCGTCCCGTAATCAGTAGTTTCATTCCTAGCATATTATAGCTGACAACAATAGGTGTTTGTTGCCTAGGTAAGGAACTATCGACTTAGCGGGAATGCGTAAGACTGTTACGTAGCGTTGTATCATAATTTTATTCCCTTCCGTAGCCGATCGTTACCCTTCCGCAGGTGTTAGTTTCCTGTATCGCGCCTCCGCCATCTCCCCTACCCTTTGGTCGTTCGTCCGCTGTCCGTTCCCCTCCCACCTTAGCGGGTCTCTCTCCTCCCCCCCGTCGCCATCTCTTTTCCCCTCGCGCATGCATTCGTCGGCCCATCGCTCACCGCGTCGTCTTTAGCTCTCTCCCCGAAACGCCCTCCCCCGCCATTCCTCCCTCCCCTCCGTGCACTTTTCCTGTCATCTTCGCGCTCTCCCTCTCGTCGCCTGCGCGCTCTCCCTCCCGTCCCCTTCGCGCTCTCCCTCTCGTCGCCTGCGCGCTCTCCCTCCCGTCCCCTTCGCGCTCTCCCTCTCGTCGCCTGCGCGCTCTCTCTACCGTCGCCTTAGCGCTCTCTCTACCGTCGCCTTCGCGCTCTCTCTACCGTCGCCTGAGCGCTCTGCATTTCGTCGCCTTCGCGCTTTCCCTCCCGTCGCCTTAGCGCTCTCCCTCTCGTTGCCTGCGCGCTCTCCCTCCCGTCCCCTTCGCGCTCTCTCTACCATCGCCTTAGCACTCTCTCTACCGACGCCTTAGCGCTCTCTCTACCGTCGCCTTAGCGCTCTCCATTTCGTTGCCTTCGCGCTTTCCCTACCGACGCCTTAGCGCTCTCCATTTCGTCGCCTTAGCGCTCTCCCTCCCGTCGCCTGCGCGCTCTCCCTCCCGTCGCCTTCGTGCTCTCTCTCCCGTCGCCTTCGCGCTCTCCATCCCGTCGCCCTTGCAATCTCCCCTCCCATCCGGTCGTTCCCTTCATCTCCTCTCGCTCACGTCCTCCCCTCCCCTTGCCATCCCATCGTTCGCCTCCTCTCCCCTCCCATCCCGTCGTTCGCCTCCTCTCCCCTCCCATCCCGTCGTTCGCCTCCTCTCCCCTCCCATCCCGTCGTTCGCCTCCTCTCCCCTCCCATCCCGTCGTTCGCCTCCTCTCTCCTCCCATCCCGTCGTTTGCCTCCTCTCCCCTCCCATCCCGTCGTTCGCCTCCTCTCTCTCCTCTTTCTTCCCGTCGCTCCTCCACTCTCCCCTCGCTGGCCGTTGTTCCTCTCTCTCTCCCCATCGATTTCATTCTATCCGTTGGTGATACCTTGTCAAACTTATTTTCCCCCTCGTTCTTCGACTCCCTATTTTTAACCTCTTTTAGTCGCAGCTCTGCCAGGTCGTCGGCCCACCTCCGCTCTCATCTCCTGCATTTGTGTGTGCGCTGGATTCTGTGTTGTTGATTGATGTGAGGTTTTGTGAAGTTCTATGACTGCTCGAGTGAATACATGCATTGTTACCTTGCGCCAAATTCGCACAGAAGTATGTGTGCATTGTGTGCAAGTTTCGCTGCCAATCAGAATTGTGCACTTGTTCCACATGTTCCCCGTTCACAGCGAGACTCGTCTGGAGTGAAAAAATAAAAATGCACAGCACTTCGTTGGTTCCGAAACTGTTCCAAAAAACTTCAGTTTTCAAGTGGACCCAACTAGAAGGGGGGGGGGGTCACTATTTTAGCTGCTGGCTTTAAAGCCATGGTCTCATGTAAGCTAAAGGCGTGTAAAGTCGTGCCACAACAATTTTTGGGAAAATCCGTCGGGCCGTTGTTGGCGAAAGTAACCCTTTCACGGCACTCGCAGTGTTTTAGACGAAGCTCGTTCATTTTGCGAAATCGCGAAATATTTGATGGCCGTTTCAGCGAACCGACACGACAACGACGCCGAGTCGACTCGCAAACGGCCACGAAGTCGACTAGTCAGTGCGACAGATGTGCCCATCGTCGCACAAAGCGCCCTGCGATAGAACGAGTAGTTGTGCCACTACTGGAGTCAAATGTGCGACTGGGTCGCAAGGTGGCTGGTTTGTGCGAGGCTGCAAATTTGACATGTTTGTTCATGCGGCCCACAAATCGGCCTGCAAACTTGTCAAGTCTGCAAATGGCAAGTACAGGCCGTTTTGGTGGGCGACCAAATGTCGACCAAGTGGTCGTTGTTCGCGAAAGAAATAACGACCAAAAATTCGTCGGATTTCCAGCCATTTGCAAAATTTCGGCCTAAGGAGCCATCGACTGCAAAGCACTTGAAGCTACCAAGTTAGTGCTGGCGAAGTTGACTCTGGTTGGGTTGGAAACTCAGCTCGCGTCACTGCCCCAAAAGCAATTGCACAACACTTTTGGGTACTTGAGACTTTCGATGAGTTGGGGGCATTTTAGGTTTGGATCCGAACCAAGTTTCCAAGCCTACACGGTTTGGTTACCCCCAGCGATTTACGTTCACTTCGCACCTCTCGCTTCATCCCAATTCGAACCTTACACCTCGCCAACCAATCAAAGCCACACTTTCACCATCAATTGCAAAGAACGTGTAGTACGTGATGTTGGAAACAACTAATTCTAAGCGCCTCTGTCGTGTCGAAACACCAAGGCACAAGCGAAGCACAACATATCGCAGCATCAGCGAGTCAACCCTCAGAGGGTGAGCAACTGCTGGAGGTTACGCGAAAGTCAAAGGTCAGTGACCTTTGACCTGACAAGTACAGCGCGACAGCAAGGACACACAACTGACTCGCTACAGAGCAGTTGCCCGAGTCGTCACTGTATCGAACCGCAACAGCAACAGTAAAGTAGTTATAACTGTATCTCTTCGTATTCCTTGTACTCTTATATAATCCTGTATCTCTTTGCTTTAATCAATCTACTTTGCCCTCACATACTAGGGCAAGGTGGTTCACAACTCTTCATTAAAACGCTTCCGCTATTACATCAGTCCTACCCAGAGTTCACCCCTGCAAAGATCCTAAGGGCTTTCTAAGCCCAACATGGTATGAGAGCTATCAGGGGGAATTCAACTATCAAGACACCTACAATATCAGAAGACATGACTACTCAGAAGGAAAGAGGTTCCTCTATTGGCTCTCCCGGCACTACTCCTACTCCACCCCCTGGCTCTGGCCTACAGACAGAGGAGGGTACGGCAACAAGACCCAGGGCAACATCCACCGAGACTCCTGCGAATCAACCTGCAGGTTTCGATCAGAGCATGATGGAGAAGTTTTCCTCCTTCATGTCCTTCTACGAGAAACACCAGCAATCGGCACCTGTGCAGTCACACAACAGCAACAACAACAACGACGTGACTCCAATGAGCCTTGATGGTTCATCCTACGCACGTGGAAATCAACAGCAGCAACCTACCTTTGCTCCATACGAGCCCCAGCGCGGCTCCGTCAGCTTCATGCCACAAACCGCAGCCTGCACCTGGACAAGAGAAGACACTGGACGCGCTACAAGTTCAGTCGCAATTCGCGCACGTCCTGAAGTTGCAAACATCAAGACCTTTCGACGGAAAGGACTTTTTAACCTGGTCATTCGAGTTCGAGCTGATGATGGAGGGCGCGCAGATCCTCGGATTCTTCGACGGATCCCTGCCATACCCAACAAACGGCACACAGTACGAGAAGCAGCAGTCCACCTATCAGTCAATGATGGCGTACACAATCCCTACTGAGGAATATCACCCCGACTCAGCAGCAGAATATACGGTCTACCGGGGATATGGTAACTCCGCCGAGCTCGCATACGGCCACTTGAAGAACCTGTACCAAGCAACAGACAGCGTTAATCAGAGTCGGCTAATGGCGCAGTTGACAACAGTGGAAATGAAACCAGGCAAAAAGGGAATAGCGTATATCAG
>CANJKZ010000270.1:362500-411471 GCA_947471745.1 Closterium sp. Naga37s-1 | reverse complement strand
GGAGGAGGTGGGAGGCGGAGGAGGTGGGAGGCGGAGGAGGTGGGAGGCGGAGGAGGGTGGGAGGCGGAGGAGGTGGGAGGCGGAGGAGGTGGGGAGGCGGAGGAGGTGGGAGGCGGAGGAGGTGGGAGGCGGAGGAGGTGGGAGGCGGAGGAGGTGGGAGGCGGAGGAGGTGGGAGGCGGAGGAGGTGGGAGGCGGGAGGAGGTGGGAGGCGGAGGAGGTGGGAGGCGGAGGAGGTGGGAGGCGGAGGAGGTGGGAGGCGGAGGAGGTGGGAGGCGGAGGAGGTGGGAGGCGGAGGAGGTGGAGGCGGGAGGAGGTGGGAGGCGGAGGAGGTGGGAGGCGGAGGAGGTGGGAGGCGGAGGAGGTGGGAGGCGGAGGAGGTGGGAGGCGGGACGAGAGGAGGTGGGAGGCGGAGGAGGTGGGAGGCGGAGGAGGGTGGGAGGCGGAGGAGGTGGGAGGCGGAGGAGGTGGGAGGCGGAGGAGGTGGGAGGCGGAGGAGGTGGGAGGCGGAGGAGGTGGGAGGCGGAGGAGGTGGGAGGCGGAGGAGGTGGAGGCGGAGGAGGGGGGAGGCGGAGGAGGTGGGAGGCGGAGGGAGGTGGGAGGCGGAGGAGGTGGGAGGCGGAGGAGGTGGGAGGCGGAGGAGGTGGGAGGCGGAGGAGGTGGGAGGCGGAGGAGGTGGGAGGCGGAGGAGGTGGGAGGCGGAGGAGGTGGGAGGCGGAGGAGGTGGGAGGCGGAGGAGGTGGGAGGCGGAGGAGGTGGGAGGGGAGGAGGTGGGAGGCGGAGGAGGTGGGAGGCGGAGGAGGTGGGAGGCGGAGGAGGTGGGAGGCGGAGGAGGTGGGAGGCGGAGGAGGGGGGAGGCGGAGGAGGTGGGAGGGGGAGGAGGTGGGAGGCGGAGGAGGTGGGAGGCGGAGGAGGTGGGAGGCGGAGGAGGTGGGAGGCGGAGGAGGTGGGAGGCGGAGGAGGGGGGAGGCGGAGGAGGTGGGAGGCGGAGGAGGTGGGAGGCGGAGGAGGTGGGAGGGGGAGGAGGGGGGGAGGCGGAGGAGGTGGGAGGCGGAGGAGGTGGGAGGCGGAGGAGGTGGGAGGCGGAGGAGGTGGGAGGCGGAGGAGGTGGGAGGCGGAGGAGGTGGGAGGCGGAGGAGGTGGGAGGGGGAGGAGGTGGGAGGCGGAGGAGGTGGGTGGAGGGCGGAGGAGGTGGGAGCGGAGGAGGTGGGAGGCGGAGGAGGTGGGAGGCGGAGGAGGTGGGAGGCGGAGGAGGTGGGAGGCGGAGGAGGTGGGAGGCGGAGGAGGTGGGAGGCGGAGGAGGTGGGAGGCGGAGGAGGGGGAGGCGGAGGAGGTGGGGAGGCGGAGGAGGTGGGAGGCGGAGGAGGTGGGAGGCGGAGGAGGGTGGAGGCGGAGGAGGTGGGAGGCGGAGGAGGTGGGAGGGGGAGGAGGTGGGAGGCGGAGGAGGTGGGAGGGGAGGAGGTGGGAGGCGGAGGAGGTGGGAGGCGGAGGAGGTGGGAGGCGGAGGAGGTGGGAGGCGGAGGAGGTGGGAGGCGGAGGAGGTGGGAGGCGGAGGAGGTGGGAGGCGGAGGAGGTGGGAGGCGGAGGAGGTGGGAGGCGGAGGAGGTGGGAGGCGGAGGAGGTGGCGAGGAGGAGGGGGAGGCGGAGGAGGTGGGAGGCGGAGGAGTTGGAGGGGGGAGAGGTGGGAGGCGGAGGAGGGTGGGAGGCGGAGGAGGTGGGAGGCGGAGGAGGTGGGAGGCGGAGGAGGTGGGAGGCGGAGGAGGTGGGAGGCGGAGGAGGTGGGGAGGCGGAGGGAGGTGGGAGGGGAGGAGGTGGGAGGGGGAGGAGGTGGGAGGCGGAGGAGGTGGGAGGGGGAGGAGGTGGGAGGCGGGAGGAGGTGGGAGGCGGAGGAGGTGGAGGCGGAGGAGGTGGGAGGCGGAGGAGGTGGGAGGCGGAGGAGGTGGGAGGGGGAGGAGGTGGGAGGCGGAGGAGGTGGGAGGCGGAGGAGGTGGGAGGCGGAGGAGGTGGGAGGCGGAGGAGGTGGGAGCGGGAGGAGGTGGGAGGCGGAGGAGGTGGGAGGCGGAGGAGGTGGGAGGGGGGAGGAGGTGGGAGGGGGAGGAGGTGGGAGGCGGAGGAGGTGGGAGGGGGAGGAGGTGGGAGGCGGAGGAGGTGGGAGGCGGAGGAGGTGGGAGGCGGAGGAGGTGGGAGGCGGAGGAGGTGGGAGGGGGAGGAGGTGGGAGGGGGAGGAGGTGGGAGGCGGAGGAGGTGGGAGGCGGGAGGAGGTGGGAGGCGGAGGAGGTGGGAGGCGGAGGAGGTGGGAGGCGGAGGAGGTGGGAGGCGGAGGAGGTGGAGGCGGAGGGGGAGGAGGTGGGAGGCGGAGGAGGTGGGAGGGGGGGAGGAGGTGGGAGGGGGAGGAGGTGGGAGGCGGAGGAGGTGGGAGGCGGGAGGAGGTGGGAGGCGGAGGAGGTGGGAGGCGGAGGAGGTGGGAGGCGGAGGAGTTGGTGGGAGGCGGAGGAGGGGGAGGCGGAGGAGGTGGGAGGGGGAGGAGGTGGGGGGAGGGGGAGGAGGTGGGAGGCGGAGGAGGTGGGAGGGGGAGGAGGTGGGAGGGGAGGAGGTGGGAGGCGGAGGAGGTGGGAGGCGGAGGAGGTGGGAGGCGGAGGAGGTGGGAGGCGGAGGAGGTGGGAGGGGGAGGAGGTGGGAGGGGGAGGAGGTGGGAGGCGGAGGAGGTGGGAGGCGGAGGAGGTGGGAGGCGGAGGAGGTGGGAGGCGGAGGAGGTGGGAGGCGGAGGAGGTGGGAGGGGGAGGAGGTGGGAGGGGGAGGAGGTGGGAGGCGGAGGAGGTGGGAGGGGGAGGAGGTGGGAGGCGGAGGAGGTGGGAGGCGGAGGAGGTGGGAGGCGGAGGAGGTGGGAGGCGGAGGAGGTGGGAGGGGGAGGAGGTGGGAGGGGGAGGAGGTGGGAGGCGGAGGAGGTGGGAGGCGGAGGAGGTGGGAGGCGGAGGAGGTGGGAGGCGGAGGAGGTGGGAGGCGGAGGAGGTGGGAGGCGGAGGAGGTGGGAGGCGGAGGAGGTGGGAGGCGGAGGAGGTGGGAGGGGGAGGAGGTGGGAGGGGGAGGAGGTGGGAGGCGGAGGAGGTGGGAGGCGGAGGAGGTGGGAGGCGGAGGAGGTGGGAGGCGGAGGAGGTGGGAGGCGGAGGAGGTGGGAGGCGGAGGAGGTGGGAGGCGGATGGAGGTGGGAGGCGGAGGAGGTGGGAGGCGGAGGAGGTGGGAGGCGGAGAGGTGGGAGGCGGAGGGTTGGGAGGCGGAGGAGGTGGGGGAGGAGGTGGAGGCTGAGGAGGTGGGAGGCGGAGGAGGTGGGAGTGCGGAGGAGGTGGGAGGCGGAGGAGGTGGGAGGCGGAGGAGGTGGGAGGCGGAGGAGGTGGGAGGCGGAGGAGGTGGAGGGGAGGCGGAGGAGGTGGGAGGCGGAGGATGGTGGGAGGCGGAGGAGGTGGGAGGCGGAGGAGGTGGGAGGCGGAGGAGGGGGAGGCGGAGGAGGTGGGAGGCGGGAGGAGGTGGGAGGCGGAGGAGGTGGGAGGCGGAGGAGGTGGGAGGCGGAGGAGGTGGGAGGCGGAGGAGGTGGAGGCGGAGGAGGTGGGAGGCGGAGGAGGTGGGAGGCGGAGGAGGTGGGAGGCGGAGGAGGTGGGAGGGGAGGAGGGGGGAGCGGAGGAGGGAGGGGAGGTGGGAGGCGGAGGAGGTGGGAGGCGGAGGAGGTGGGAGGCGGAGGAGGTGGGAGGCGGAGGAGGGGGAGGCGGAGGAGGTGGAGGCGGGAGGAGGTGGGAGGCGGAGGAGGTGGGAGGCGGAGGAGGTGGGAGGCGGAGGAGGTGGGAGGCGGAGGAGGTGGGGGAGGGGGAGGAGGTGGGAGGCGGAGGAGGTGGGAGGCGGAGGAGGTGGGAGGCGGAGGAGGTGGGAGGGGGAGGAGGTGGGAGGCGGAGGAGGTGGGAGGCGGAGGAGGTGGGAGGCGGAGGAGGTGGGAGGCGGAGGAGGTGGGAGGCGGAGGAGGTGGGAGGGGGAGGAGGTGGGAGGGGGAGGAGGTGGGAGGCGGAGGAGGTGGGAGGCGGAGGAGGTGGGAGGCGGAGGAGGTGGGAGGCGGAGGAGGTGGGAGGGGAGGAGGTGGGAGGCGGAGGAGGTGGGAGGCGGAGGAGGTGGGAGGGGAGGAGGTGGGAGGGGGAGGAGGTGGGAGGCGGAGGAGGTGGGAGGGGGAGGAGGTGGGAGGGGAGGAGGTGGGAGGCGGAGGAGGTGGGAGGCGGAGGAGGTGGGAGGCGGAGGAGGTGGGAGGCGGAGGAGGTGGGAGGCGGAGGAGGTGGGAGGCGGAGGAGGTGGGAGGCGGAGGAGGTGGGAGGCGGAGGAGGTGGAGGGGAGGAGGTGGGAGCGGAGGAGGTGGGAGCGGATGGAGGTGGGAGCGGAGGAGGGTGGGAGGGGGAGGAGGTGGGAGGGGGAGGAGGTGGGAGGCGGAGGAGGTGGGAGGGGAGAGGTGGGGAGGCGGAGGAGGTGGGAGGCGGAGGAGGTGGAGGCGGAGGAGGTGGGAGGCGGAGGATGGTGGGAGGGGGAGGAGGTGGGAGGCGGAGGAGGTGGGAGGCGGAGGAGGTGGGAGGCGGAGGAGGTGGGAGGCGGAGGAGGGTGGGAGGCGGAGGAGGTGGGAGGCGGAGGAGGTGGGAGGCGGAGGAGGTGGAGGCGGAGGAGGTGGGAGGGCGGAGGAGGTGGGAGGCGGGAGGAGGTGGGAGGGGGAGGAGGTGGGAGGCGGAGGAGGTGGGAGGCGGAGGAGGTGGCGAGGCGGAGGAGGTGGGAGGCGGAGGAGGTGGGAGGCGGAGGAGTTCGGTGGGAGGGAGTCGCGGGCGGAGGTGGGAGGGGGAGGAGGTGCGGAGGCGTAGGCGTGCGGAGGCGGAGGAGGTGAGGGGAGTAGGTGGCGGGCACTCTCTTATCGGCGGAGGAGGTGGGAGGCGGAGGAGGTGGGAGGCGGAGGAGGTGGGAGGCGGAGGAGGTGGGAGGGGGAGGACGGTGGGAGGCGGAGGAGGTGGGAGGCGGAGGAGGTGGGAGGCGGAGGAGGTGGGAGGCGGAGGAGTGGAGGCGGAGAGTGGGGGAGGCGGAGGAGGTGGGAGGGGGAGGAGGTGGGAGGCGGAGGACGGTGGGAGGCGGAGGAGGTGGGAGGCGGAGGAGGTGGGAGGCGGAGGAGGTGGAGGCGGAGGAGGTGGGAGGCGGGGAGGAGGTGGGAGGGCGAAGGAGGTGGGAGGGGGAGGAGGTGGGAGCGGAGGAGTGGAGGGAGGAAGGTGGGAGGCGGAGGAGGTGGGAGGCGGAGGAGGGGGAGGCGGAGGAGGTGGGAGGCGGAGGAGGGGAGGAGGTGGGATGCGGAGGAGGTGGGAGGCGGAGGAGGTGGGAGGCGGAGGAGGTGGGAGGCGGAGGAGGTGGGAGGGGGAGGAGGTGGGAGGGGAGGAGGTGGGAGGCGGAGGAGGTGGGAGGGGAGGAGGTGGGAGGCGGAGCGGAGGAGGTGGGAGGCGTGAGGACGGTGGAGGCGGAGGATGGTGGGAGGCGGAGGAGGTGGGAGGCGGAGGAGGTGGGAGGCGGAGGAGGTGGGAGGCGGAGGAGGTGGGAGGGGGAGGAGGTGGGAGGCGGAGGAGGTGGGAGGCGGAGGAGGTGGGAGGCGGAGGAGGTGGGAGGCGGAGGAGGTGGGAGGCGGAGGAGGTGGGGAGGGGAGGAGGTGGGAGGGGAGGAGGTGGGAGGCGGAGGAGGTGGGAGGCGGAGGATGGTGGGAGGCGGAGGAGGTGGGAGGCGGAGGAGGTGGGAGGCGGAGGAGGTGGGAGGCGGAGGAGGTGGGAGGCGGAGGAGGTGGGAGGCGGAGGAGGTGGGAGGGGGAGGAGGTGGGGGGGGGAGGAGGTGGGAGGCGGAGGAGGTGGGAGGGGAGGAGGTGGGAGGCGGAGGAGGTGGGAGGCGGAGGAGGTGGGGGGGAGGAGGTGGGAGGCGGAGGAGGTGGGAGGCGGAGGAGGTGGGAGGGGGAGGAGGTGGGAGGGGGAGGAGGTGGGAGGCGGAGGAGGTGGGAGGCGGAGGAGGTGGGAGGCGGAGGAGGTGGGAGGCGGAGGAGGTGGGAGGCGGAGGAGGTGGGAGGGGGAGGAGGTGGGAGGGGAGGAGGTGGGAGGCGGAGGAGGTGGGAGGCGGAGGAGGTGGGAGGCGGAGGAGGTGGGAGGCGGAGGAGGTGGGAGGCGGAGGAGGTGGGAGGCGGAGGAGGTGGGAGGCGGAGGAGGTGGGAGGCGGAGGAGGTGGGAGGGGGAGGAGGTGGGAGGGGGAGGAGGTGGGAGGCGGAGGAGGTGGGAGGCGGAGGAGGTGGGAGGAGGTGGGAGGCGGAGGAAGGTTGGGCGGCGGAGGACGGTGGGAGGCGGAGGATGGTGGGAGGAGGAGGAGGTGGGATGGCGGAGGAGGTGGGAGGGGAGGAGGTGGGAGGGGAGGACGGTGGGAGGCGGAGGAGGTGGGAGGCGGAGGAGGTGGAGGCGGAGGAGGTGGGAGGCGGAGGAGGTGGGAGGCGGAGGAGGTGGGAGGCGGAGGAGGTGGGAGGCGGAGGAGGTGGGAGGCGGAGGAGGTGGGAGGGGAGGAGGTGGGAGGGGGAGGAGGTGGGAGGCGGAGGAGGTGGGTAGGCGGAGGAGGTGGGAGGCGGAGGAGGTGGGAGGCGGAGGAGGTGGGAGGCGGAGGAGGTGGGAGGGGAGGAGGTGGGAGGGGAGGATGGTGGGAGGCGGAGGAGGTGGGAGGCGGAGGAGGTGGGAGGCGGAGGAGGTGGGAGGCGGAGGAGGTGGGAGGCGGAGGAGGTGGGAGGCGGAGGAGGTGGGAGGCGGAGGAGGTGGGAGGCGGAGGAGGTGGGAGGCGGAGGAGGTGGGAGGCGGAGGAGGTGGGAGGCGGAGGAGGTGGGAGGCGGAGGAGGTGGGAGGCGGAGGAGGGTGGGAGGCGGAGGAGGTGGAGGGAGGTGGGAGGGGAGGAGGTGGAGGGGAGGAGGTGGGAGGGAGGAGGTGGGAGGCGGGAGGAGGTGGGAGGCGGAGGAGGTGGGAGGCGGAGGAGGTGGGAGGCGGAGGAGGTGGGAGGCGGAGGAGGTGGGAGGGGGAGGAGGTGGGAGGGGGAGGAGGTGGGAGGCGGAGGAGGTGGGAGGCGGAGGAGGTGGGAGGCGGAGGAGGTGGGAGGCGGAGGAGGTGGGAGGCGGAGGAGGTGGGAGGCGGAGGAGGTGGGAGGCGGAGGAGGTGGGAGGCGGAGGAGGTGGGAGGCGGAGGAGGTGGGAGGCGGAGGAGGTGGGAGGCGGAGGAGGTGGGAGGCGGAGGAGGTGGGAGGCGGAGGAGGTGGGAGGCGGAGGAGGTGGGAGGCGGAGGAGGTGGGAGGCGGAGGAGGTGGGGAGGCGGGAGGAGGTGGGAGGCGGAGGAGGTGGGAGGGGGAGGAGGTGGGAGGGGGAGGAGGTGGGAGGCGGAGGAGGTGGGAGGCGGAGGAGGTGGAGGCGGAGGAGGTGGGAGGCGGAGGAGGTGGGAGGCGGAGGAGGGTGGGAGGCGGAGGAGGTGGGAGGCGGAGGAGGTGGGAGGCGGAGGAGGTGGGAGGGGGAGGAGGTGGGAGGGGGAGGAGGTGGGAGGCGGAGGAGGTGGGAGGCGGAGGAGGTGGGAGGCGGAGGAGGTGGGAGGCGGAGGAGGTGGGAGGCGGAGGAGGTGGGAGGCGGAGGAGGTGGGAGGCGGAGGAGGTGGGAGGGGGAGGAGGTGGGAGGGGAGGAGGTGGGAGGCGGAGGAGGTGGGAGGCGGAGGAGGTGGGAGGCGGAGGAGGTGGGAGGCGGAGGAGGTGGGAGGCGGAGGAGGTGGGAGGCGGAGGAGGTGGGAGGCGGAGGAGGTGGGAGGCGGAGGAGGTGGGAGGCGGAGGAGGTGGGAGGCGGAGGAGGTGGGAGGCGGAGGAGGTGGGAGGCGGAGGAGGTGGGAGGCGGAGGAGGTGGGAGGCGGAGGAGGTGGGAGGCGGAGGAGGTGGGAGGCGGAGGAGGTGGGAGGGGAGGAGGTGGGAGGGGGAGGAGGTGGGAGGCGGAGGAGGTGGGAGGCGGAGGAGGTGGGAGGCGGAGGAGGTGGGAGGCGGAGGAGGTGGGAGGCGGAGGAGGTGGGAGGCGGAGGAGGTGGGAGGCGGAGGAGGGGGAGGCGGAGGAGGTGGGAGGCGGAGGATGGTGGGAGGCGGAGGAGGGTGGGAGGCGGAGGAGGTGGGAGGCGGAGGAGGTGGGAGGCGGAGGATGGTGGGAGGCGGAGGAGGTGGGAGGCGGAGGAGGTGGGAGGCGGAGGAGGTGGGAGGCGGAGGAGGTGGGAGGCGGAGGAGGTGGGAGGCGGAGGAGGTGGGAGGCGGAGGAGGTGGGAGGCGGAGGAGGTGGGAGGCGGAGGATGTGGGAGGCGGAGGAGGTGGGAGGCGGAGGAGGTGGGTGGCGGAGGATGGAGGCGGAGGAGGTGGGGGAGGCGGTGGAGGGAGGGGTGGAGGAGGCGTGGAGGGAGGAGGTGGGAGGCGGAGGAGGTGGGAGGGGGAGGAGGTGGAGGCGGAGGAGGTGGGAGGCGGAGGAGGTGGGAGGCGGAGGAGGTGGGAGGCGGAGGAGGTGGGAGGCGGAGGAGGTGGGAGGCGGAGGAGGTGGGAGGGGAGGAGGTGGGAGGGGGAGGAGGTGGGAGGCGGAGGAGGTGGGAGGCGGAGGAGGTGGGAGGGGAGGAGGTGGGAGGGAGGGGGAGGGAGGTGGGAGGCGGAGGAGGTGGGAGGCGGAGGAGGTGGGAGGCGGAGGAGGTGGGAGGCGGAGGAGGTGGGAGGCGGAGGAGGTGGGAGGCGGAGGAGGTGGGAGGCGGAGGAGGTGGGAGGCGGAGGAGGTGGGAGGCGGAGGACGGTGGGAGGCGGAGGAGGTGGGAGGCGGAGGAGGTGGGAGGCGGAGGAGGTGGAGGCGGAGGAGGTGGGAGGCGGAGGAGGTGGGAGGCGGAGGAGGTGGGAGGCGGAGGAGGTGGGAGGGGGAGGAGGTGGGAGGGGGAGGATGGTGGGAGGCGGAGGAGGTGGGAGGCGGAGGAGGTGGGAGGCGGAGGAGGTGGGAGGCGGAGGAGGTGGGAGGCGGAGGAGGTGGGAGGCGGAGGAGGTGGGAGGCGGAGGAGGTGGGAGGCGGGGAGGAGGTGGGAGGCGGAGGAGGTGGGAGGCGGAGGAGGTGGGAGGCGGAGGAGGTGGGAGGCGGAGGAGGTGGGAGTCGGAGGAGGTGGGAGGCGGAGGAGGTGGGAGGCGGAGGAGGTGGGAGGGGGAGGAGGTGGGAGGGGGAGGAGGTGGGAGGGGGAGGAGGTGGGAGGCGGAGGAGGTGGGAGGCGGAGGAGGTGGGAGGCGGAGGAGGTGGGAGGCGGAGGAGGTGGGAGGCGGAGGAGGTGGGAGGGGAGGAGGTGGGAGGCGGAGGAGGTGGGAGGCGGAGGAGGTGGGAGGCGGAGGAGGTGGGAGGCGGGAGGAGGTGGGAGGCGGAGGAGGTGGGAGGCGGAGGAGGTGGGAGGCGGAGGAGGTGGGAGGCGGAGGAGGTGGGAGGGGGAGGAGGTGGGAGGGGGAGGAGGTGGGAGGCGGAGGAGGTGGAGGGGAGGAGGGGAGGCGGAGGAGGTGGGAGGCGGAGGAGGTGGGAGGCGGAGGAGGTGGGAGGCGGAGGAGGTGGGAGGCGGGAGGAGGTGGGAGGGGGAGGAGGTGGGAGGCGGAGGAGGTGGGAGGCGGAGGAGGTGGGAGGCGGAGGAGGTGGGAGGCGGAGGAGGTGGGAGGCGGAGGAGGTGGGAGGCGGAGGAGGTGGGAGGCGGAGGAGGTGGGAGGCGGAGGAGGTGGGAGGGGAGGAGGTGGGAGGCGGAGGAGGTGGGAGGCGGAGGAGGTGGGAGGCGGAGGAGGTGGGAGGCGGAGGAGGTGGGAGGCGGAGGAGGTGGGAGGCGGGAGGAGGTGGGAGGCGGAGGAGGTGGGAGGCGGAGGAGGTGGGAGGCGGAGGAGGTGGGAGGCGGAGGAGGTGGGGAGGGCGGAGGAGGTGGGAGGCGGAGGATGGTGGGAGGCGGAGGAGGTGGGAGGCGGAGGAGGTGGGAGGCGGAGGAGGTGGGAGGCGGGAGGAGGTGGGAGGCGGAGGAGGTGGGAGGCGGAGGAGGTGGGAGGCGGAGGAGGTGGGAGGCGGAGGAGGTGGGAGGCGGAGGAGGTGGGAGGCGGAGGAGGTGGGAGGCGGAGGAGGTGGGAGGCGGAGGAGGTGGGAGGCGGAGGAGGTGGAGGCGGAGGAGGTGGGAGGCGGAGGAGGTGGGAGGCGGAGGAGGTGGGAGGCGGGAGGAGGTGGGAGGCGGAGGAGGTGGGAGGCGGAGGAGGTGGGAGGCGGAGGAGGTGGGAGGCGGAGGAGGTGGGAGGCGGAGGAGGTGGGAGGCGGAGGAGGTGGGAGGCGGAGGAGGTGGGAGGCGGAGGAGGTGGGAGGCGGAGGAGGTGGGAGGCGGAGGAGGTGGGAGGCGGAGGAGGTGGGAGGCGGAGGAGGTGGGAGGCGGAGGAGGTGGGAGGGGGAGGAGGTGGGAGGCGGAGGAGGTGGGAGGCGGAGGAGGTGGGAGGCGGAGGAGGTGGGAGGCGGAGGAGGTGGGAGGCGGAGGAGGTGGGAGGCGGAGGAGGTGGGAGGCGGAGGAGGTGGGAGGCGGAGGAGGTGGGAGGCGGAGGAGGTGGGAGGCGGAGGA
This sequence comes from Closterium sp. Naga37s-1, assembly GCA_947471745.1. Classification (NCBI taxonomy): domain Eukaryota; kingdom Viridiplantae; phylum Streptophyta; class Zygnematophyceae; order Desmidiales; family Closteriaceae; genus Closterium; species Closterium sp. Naga37s-1. The sequence continues at coordinate 400,809 of CANJKZ010000270.1, read as the reverse complement.
GGTGGGAGGCGGAGGAGGTGGGAGGCGGAGGAGGTGGGAGGCGGAGGAGGTGGGAGGCGGAGGAGGTGGGAGGCGGAGGAGGTGGGAGGCGGAGGAGGTGGGAGGCGGAGGAGGTGGGAGGGGGAGGAGGTGGGAGGGGGAGGAGGTGGGAGGCGGAGGAGGTGGGAGGCGGAGGAGGTGGGAGGCGGAGGAGGTGGGAGGCGGAGGAGGTGGGAGGCGGAGGAGGTGGGAGGCGGAGGAGGTGGGAGGCGGAGGAGGAGGTGGGAGGCGGAGGAGGTGGGAGGCGGAGGAGGTGGGAGGCGGAGGAGGTGGGAGGCGGAGGAGGTGGGAGGCGGAGGAGGTGGGAGGCGGAGGAGGTGGGAGGCGGAGGAGGTGGGAGGCGGAGGAGGTGGGAGGCGGAGGAGGTGGGAGGCGGAGGAGGTGGGAGGCGGAGGAGGTGGGAGGCGGAGGAGGTGGGAGGGGGAGGAGGTGGGAGGGGAGGAGGTGGGAGGCGGAGGAGGTGGGAGGCGGAGGAGGTGGGAGGCGGAGGAGGTGGGAGGCGGAGGAGGTGGGAGGCGGAGGAGGTGGGAGGCGGAGGAGGTGGGAGGCGGAGGAGGTGGGAGGCGGAGGAGGTGGGAGGCGGAGGAGGTGGGAGGCGGAGGAGGTGGGAGGCGGAGGAGGTGGGAGGCGGAGGAGGTGGGAGGCGGAGGAGGTGGGAGGCGGAGGAGGTGGGAGGCGGAGGAGGTGGGAGGCGGAGGAGGTGGGAGGCGGAGGAGGTGGGAGGCGGAGGAGGTGGGAGGCGGAGGAGGTGGGAGGCGGAGGAGGTGGGAGGCGGAGGAGGTGGGAGGCGGAGGAGGTGGGAGGGGAGGAGGTGGGAGGGGGAGGAGGTGGGAGGCGGAGGAGGTGGGAGGCGGAGGAGGTGGGAGGCGGAGGAGGTGGGAGGCGGAGGAGGTGGGAGGCGGAGGAGGTGGGAGGCGGAGGAGGTGGGAGGCGGAGGAGGTGGGAGGCGGAGGAGGTGGGAGGCGGAGGAGGTGGGAGGCGGAGGAGGTGGGAGGCGGGAGGAGGTGGGAGGCGGAGGAGGTGGGAGGCGGAGGAGGTGGGAGGCGGAGGAGGTGGGAGGCGGAGGAGGTGGGCGGAGGAGGTGGGAGGCGGAGGAGGTGGGAGGCGGAGGAGGTGGGAGGCGGAGGAGGTGGGAGGCGGGAGGAGGTGGGAGGCGGAGGAGGTGGGAGGCGGAGGAGGTGGGAGGCGGAGGAGGTGGGAGGCGGAGGAGGTGGAGGCGGAGGAGGTGGGAGGCGGAGGAGGTGGGAGGCGGAGGAGGTGGGAGGCGGAGGAGGTGGGAGGCGGAGGAGGTGGGAGGCGGAGGAGGTGGGAGGCGGAGGAGGTGGGAGGCGGAGGAGGTGGGAGGCGGAGGAGGTGGGAGGCGGAGGAGGTGGGAGGCGGAGGAGGTGGAGGCGGAGGAGGGGAGGAGGTGGGAGGCGGAGGAGGTGGGAGGCGGAGGAGGTGGGAGGCGGAGGAGGTGGGAGGCGGAGGAGGTGGGAGGCGGAGGAGGTGGGAGGCGGAGGAGGTGGGAGGCGGAGGAGGTGGGAGGCGGAGGAGGTGGGAGGCGGAGGAGGTGGGAGGCGGAGGAGGTGGGAGGCGGAGGAGGTGGGAGGCGGAGGAGGTGGGAGGCGGAGGAGGTGGGAGGCGGAGGAGGTGGGAGGTGGGAGGCGGAGGAGTGGGAGGCGGAGGAGGTGGGAGGCGGAGGAGGTGGGAGGCGGAGGAGGTGGGAGGCGGAGGAGGTGGGAGGCGGAGGAGGTGGGAGGCGGAGGAGGTGGGAGGCGGAGGAGGTGGGAGGCGGAGGAGGTGGGAGGCGGAGGAGGTGGGAGGCGGAGGAGGTGGAGGCGGAGGAGGTGGGAGGCGGAGGAGGTGGGAGGCGGAGGAGGTGGGAGGCGGAGGAGGTGGGAGGCGGAGGAGGTGGGAGGCGGAGGAGGTGGGAGGCGGAGGAGGTGGGAGGCGGAGGAGGTGGGAGGCGGAGGAGGTGGAGGCGGAGGAGGTGGGAGGCGGAGGAGGTGGGAGGCGGAGGAGGTGGGAGGCGGAGGAGGTGGGAGGCGGAGGAGGTGGGAGGCGGAGGAGGTGGGAGGCGGAGGAGGTGGGAGGCGGAGGAGGTGGGAGGCGGAGGAGGTGGGAGGCGGAGGAGGTGGGAGGCGGAGGAGGTGGGAGGCGGAGGAGGTGGGAGGCGGAGGAGGTGGGAGGCGGAGGAGGTGGGAGGCGGAGGAGGTGGGAGGCGGAGGAGGTGGGAGGCGGAGGAGGTGGGAGGCGGAGGGGAGGTGGGAGGCGGAGGAGGTGGGAGGCGGAGGAGGTGGGAGGCGGAGGAGGTGGGAGGCGGAGGAGGTGGGAGGCGGAGGAGGTGGGAGGCGGAGGAGGTGGAGGCGGAGGAGGTGGGAGGCGGAGGAGGTGGGAGGCGGAGGAGGTGGAGGCGGAGGAGGTGGGAGGCGGAGGAGGTGGGAGGCGGAGGAGGTGGGAGGCGGAGGAGGTGGGAGGCGGAGGAGGTGGGAGGCGGAGGAGGTGGGAGGCGGAGGAGGTGGGAGGCGGGGAGGTGGGAGGCGGAGGAGGTGGAGGCGGAGGAGGTGGGAGGCGGAGGAGGTGGGAGGCGGAGGAGGTGGGAGGCGGAGGAGGTGGGAGGCGGAGGAGGTGGGAGGGGGAGGAGGTGGGAGGCGGAGGAGGTGGGAGGCGGAGGAGTGGGAGGCGGAGGAGGTGGGAGGCGGAGGAGGTGGGAGGCGGAGGAGGTGGGAGGCGGAGGAGGTGGGAGGCGGAGGAGGTGGGAGGCGGAGGAGGTGGGAGGCGGAGGAGGTGGGAGGCGGAGGAGGTGGGAGGCGGAGGAGGTGGGAGGCGGAGGAGGTGGGAGGCGGAGGAGGGGGAGGGGGAGGCGGAGGAGGTGGGAGGCGGAGGAGGTGGGAGGCGGAGGAGGTGGGAGGCGGAGGAGGTGGGAGGCGGAGGAGGTGGGAGGCGGAGGAGGTGGGAGGCGGAGGAGGTGGGAGGCGGAGGAGGTGGGAGGCGGAGGAGGTGGGAGGCGGAGGAGGTGGGAGGCGGAGGAGGTGGGAGGCGGAGGAGGTGGGAGGCGGAGGAGGTGGGAGGCGGAGGAGGTGGGAGGCGGAGGAGGTGGGAGGCGGAGGAGGTGGGAGGCGGAGGAGGTGGGAGGCGGAGGAGGTGGGAGGCGGAGGAGGTGGGAGGCGGAGGAGGTGGGAGGCGGAGGAGGTGGGAGGCGGAGGAGGTGGGAGGCGGAGGAGGTGGGAGGCGGAGGAGGTGGGAGGCGGAGGAGGTGGGAGGCGGAGGAGGTGGGAGGCGGAGGAGGTGGGAGGCGGAGGAGGTGGGAGGCGGAGGAGGTGGGAGGCGGAGGAGGTGGGAGGCGGAGGAGGTGGGAGGCGGAGGAGGTGGGAGGGGGAGGAGGTGGAGGGGAGGAGGTGGGAGGCGGAGGAGGTGGGAGGCGGAGGAGGTGGGAGGCGGAGGAGGTGGGAGGCGGAGGAGGTGGGAGGCGGAGGAGGTGGAGGCGGAGGAGGTGGGAGGGGAGGAGGTGGAGGCGGAGGAGGTGGGAGGCGGAGGAGGTGGGAGGCGGAGGAGGTGGGAGGCGGAGGAGGTGGGAGGCGGAGGAGGTGGGAGGCGGAGGAGGTGGGAGGCGGAGGAGGTGGGAGGCGGAGGAGGTGGGAGGCGGAGGAGGTGGGAGGCGGAGGAGGTGGGAGGCGGAGGAGGTGGGAGGCGGAGGAGGTGGGAGGCGGAGGAGGTGGGAGGCGGAGGAGGTGGGAGGCGGAGGAGGTGGGAGGCGGAGGAGGTGGGAGGCGGAGGAGGTGGGAGGCGGAGGAGGTGGGAGGCGGAGGAGGTGGGAGGCGGAGGAGGTGGGAGGCGGAGGAGGTGGGAGGCGGAGGAGGTGGGAGGCGGAGGAGGTGGGAGGCGGAGGAGGTGGGAGGCGGAGGAGGTGGGAGGCGGAGGAGGTGGGAGGCGGAGGAGGTGGGAGGCGGAGGAGGTGGGAGGCGGAGGAGGTGGGAGGCGGAGGAGGTGGGAGGCGGAGGAGGTGGGAGGCGGAGGAGGTGGGAGGCGGAGGAGGTGGGAGGCGGAGGAGGTGGGAGGGGGAGGAGGTGGGAGGGGGAGGAGGTGGGAGGCGGAGGAGGTGGCTGGAATGACGACATGCGAACGAGGTGGCTGGCTAAAAACAGCAACTGAATTGATGCCAAAATAGTAAAAGGGAGGAAGCTTTACTAATGACACAAAGGAGGTAAGAGTCGAGAGAAGGGAGAAGAGAGGAGAGGGGCAGAGCGGAAGAGTGGCATACCACGAGGTCGTGCGGATGGAGCTTCATGCTTCGAAGGGAGATCTCCACGTTCCTCGACTTGGCCATGTCGATCTGTATAGTTGGGGGTGGGGGGTTGGGGAGAGGGGGATGGAATGCGTCATCTTTGTCCCAACGAGCTTCATGCTTCGAAGGGAGATCTCCACGTTCCTTGACTTGGCCGTGTCGATCTGTACGGTTGGCAGGGGCGTGGGGAATGAATGAGGACGGGATGAGGCATCTTGGACAGCCAGATGAAATGGATGAGGATTCATGCTGCCAAGGAGAGAGATCTCAACCGTTGAGATCTCTCGGCCATGTCGATCTGATCTGAGTGTACAGAGGGGGGAAGAGAGGGGGAGTAAGGTGGGGGTTGGGGGGGAAAGGGGAGGGGAGGATGGATGAGGCATCTTGATTCTTCACAGGCTGCTCCGCTGCTGAAGAGAACCCTGCCCTACTGGCGCACTGTTAGTTGGCACCACCTGGCACCACTTGGCACCACTTGGTACTCACAATGCGGATGACTTGCTTCTTCACAGGCTGCTCTGCCTGCTTGAGAGGAGCCGCAGCCTTTGGTCTAACTGCTTAGAACCACTTGGTACCTTTCGTACCACTTGGTACGGCTTGGAACCACTTGATATCTCTTGGAACCACTTGGTACTCACAATGCGGATGACTTGCTTCTTCACAGGCTGCTCTGCCTTCTTGAAAGGAGCCGCCGCCTTGGGCTCAAACCAAGCTGCATGGTACCACTTGTTACCACTTGGCACCACTTGGTACTCACAATTCGAATGACTTGTTTCTTCACCGGCTGTTCCACCTTCTTAAAAGGAGCCGCTGCCTTGGGCTCAAACCATTTGCATGGTACCCCTTGTTACCACTTGGCACCACTTGGCACCACTTGGCACCACTTGGTACTTACAACTCGAATGACTTGTTTCTTCACCGGCTGCTCCACCTTCTTAAAAGGAGCCGCTGCCTTGGGCTCAAACCAAACTGCATGGTACCCCTTGTTACCACTTGGCACCACTTGGTACTTACAATTCGAATGACTTGTTTCTTCACAGGCTGCTCTGCCTTCTTGAAAGGAGCAGCTGCCTTGGGCTCAAACTGCTTCTTCAACTCGCCAATATCGATATCAAAGTCAAGCTCTCTGGTTGGGAAGGATGGAAAGGGGAGAAGGGGAAGGGGAGGACGACTAATGATGGAGAAGAGAGGAATACAGAATGGGTGAAGGGCATTGCCTTGGGCTGAGACCGCTTCTTCAACTCGCCAATATCGATGTCAAAGTCAAGCTCTCTGGTGGAGAAGGATGGAAAGGGGAGGAGGGGGGGGGGGGGGGGGGAGGGAAGGGAAGGACGAGCATTGACAACGGGAAAGAGGGGGTGGAGAAGGGGTAAGGAAGGAAGGAGCCGCCACCTTGGGCTCAAACTGCTTCTTCAACTCCCCAATATCGACATCAAAGTCAAGCTCTCTGGTTGGGTATGGGAGAGCAGGATAGGGGAAGCGGGGACGGGTACAGGCAGAAAAGAGGGGAGGAGAAGGGTAAGGAAGCATTTGGTTAGGCTCAAACAGCCCTCTCGGGGCGCCATTATGGCTTTATTTGCAATCGACACGACCCCCCCACCCCAACGCCCGGATCCCCCCAAACACCCCCCCTGCTCCAAACCAACCCCAGATTAGAAGCATTACTGAAGGAAGAAACAACAACTCACGAAGCCCAGATGGTGCCATTTCTATTCGTCACACACCCCCAGTCCACCAGTGCCTGTTTCCTCCCAACCAAATAGCCCTCGCTCCAACTTTCCCAAATCAGAAGCATTACTTAAACAGGAGATAACTCACGAGGCCCAGACGGTGCCATCCGCGTCTGTCACGGACCCTCAATCCACCAGTGCGCGCTTCCCCCCCCACATCCCCCATCCCAACCAAACCTAGCCCAAATTAGAAGCATTACCAAAAGAAGAAAACAACTCACGAGGCCCAGATGGTGCCATCCGCATTGGTAACGCCCCCCCAGTCCACCAGCGCCCGCTTCCCCCCAAACGGTCCCGGTTCCACACCTTTCCCAAACTAGAAACGTTACTAAAAGAAGGAAACAACTCACGAGGCCCAGATGGTGCCATCCGCGTTTGTCACGCCCCCCCAGTCCACCAGCGCGCGCCTCCCCCCCCCAAACGGTCCCCCAGGAGGCGGACCCTTCCCCTTGAACCCAGGCGGGAGCGGAGGGGGAGCTTCGCCCTTGCCCCCTGGGGGGGGCGGGGGAGGGGGAGGCCCCGGCCCCTTAGCGCCTGGGGGAGGCGGGGGGGGAGGGGGGCCCTTCCGCCCAGGGGGAGGGGGAGGCGGAGGGGGGCCTTTGGAGCCTGATGGCGGGGGCGGGGGAGGGGGACCCTTGGCGCCCGGGGGAAGGGGAGGGGGAGGGGGGGGCGGAGGACCTTTGCCCCCAGGGGGTGGCGGGGGCGGGGGAGGGGGAGCAGGAGGAGCTTTCAAATTACCACCACCAAGTGACGAGCTAAGGGGGGGGGTCTTGGGGCGGGCCTTACCCCCCGCTCCCCCTGCTTCTTTCTCCCCACTCTCCTCCCCAAACCCTCCTCCTATCGTCCCTGCAGCCGCTTTCAACCCCTCCCAACCGACTCCCTCAGCCTTGGATACCCCAATACCCCTTCTGGCGTCTTTCACCTGTGTCCCATAACTCACAATCGCCCCCTCCTCATCATCCTCACTCTCTCCCCCCTCCCCATCCTTCCCCTTTTTCGCCTTATCATCCTTTGCTTTCTTCACCCATTTCTTTGCCACGCCTGCAACCTTACTCAAATCCTCCTCCCCCTCCAAACTTTTTTTAACCTCTGGTAAACCAGGGGGTTTCGTCGGGGTCAGAGAATCATTTTCCAAGCTGCCCAGGTCATTGGACGAACCCTCTCGAGCAAGTCTCGCTTTTCCCAGTGCAATAAACGAGCCGTCATCCTCGTCTTCCCAGCCTCTACGGCTTGGGGCATTTTTTGCTCTGCCCAGAGCAGCAAACGAGCTATTTTCACCTGCCCCATTGTCCCTCCCATCACCACCACTCAACTCATTCCCATCCCCTTCCCCGCCATACGAAGCACCGGACCTAGCTTTACGAATTGCCGCTGCTGCCACCGCCCTACTCCCCCCGTACCCTCTCCTGCCCTTTACCCGCCCTTCCTCCCTCCCCCCTCGCTCTCCCCTAGCCCGCTCCCCCAATTCTTTAAAGCTCTTACGCTCTTTCTCAGGCCCCTCCTCCCCCTCGTCTCCCTCCTCCCCCTCTTCCCCTCCCCCCCCATGTTCCCCCTCTTCCCCCCTTCTTCCCCGCCTTCCTCCCCTCACTACCCTTCCCCCACCCCCTTCTCCCCCTTCCGCCCCCTCCCCTTCTTCCACCCCCGCCTTTCTCCCCGCCTTTTCCCGCCTCTTCCTCTCCCCCAAGCTTCCAAACTTCCGCTCAACCTGCTCCTCCCCCTCCCCTCCCCCGCCCGCCTTTCCCCCTTTCCCCTTCCTCCTCGCGCCCCCCATGCCCCTCCCATCCTCACTCCCACTCTCCTCCCCCCAAAAGTCCATCTTCTTCGTCTCCTCCTTCACCTTCCTTACAAGCACCTTCTTTTTATTCTGCTTTCGTTTAGAGCCTCTGGGTGCCAGCCCTTCCAGTAGATGCAACCCCACTATCCCTTCCGACTGCCTCATAAACACCTCCCATTCAGTCTTAAACGCCTCTTTTCCGGACCCCTTCCCTTCCGCCTCCCTCCCCGCTGCTGCTCCCCCTGCTCCCCCTGCCCCGCCCACCGATGCTATTGCAGCAGCCGCGAGAATCCCGTGCTCGTTACTAGCAAACGACGGGTGCACCCCCGACGCTAGCGCATGCGGAGGCGTGTTCGGCGCGAACCTGGTAACCCTATTCGCGGACGAAGTAGACGAAGGCGTGGAAGCAGCGCTGATACTCGTGATCCAGTCAAATCCCGACGCGGGCCCTAAAACCTCCTCGAAATTCACCTCTAATTCCGAATCCGCGTGGCTACTAAGGTCATCATCATCATCATTTTCATATGACCTATAAGTGCTTCTGCTGCGCACGCTGCCTGCCTCGCTGCCATTGTCGTTGAAGCTGCTAGAGGGGGTGCTTGCGCCGCTGCTCACGGGGGTTAGAGTCCTGCTTCCTTTTCCGCCTAGTTTTCCGCTTCTCCCTGCGCCTCCGCCCTCGTCTCCCCGCCTCCTCCCCCCCTTCTCACCCGCGGATGAAACGGACGCGGAGGCCTTCCCCCGCCTGCCTATGTCCGCGAGCGTTCCGCCGCCCCCGTCTTCCCCCATCTCGCCTCCCCCTTCCGCCCTGCTTCCCGCTCCGGACACTGACGCGGCGGTTGCGAGGCGCCGCGGTTTGCGCACGTGCGTGTGCCCGTGCACGTACCCGGGGGTTGGTCCTCCTTTGTGCGAACCTGTACCTGGGCTCGCTGCTTCTGCGGGCGGCGCGCGCGAGGTCGACGCGATCGATCGCGTCAGCCTTGGTCGCGGCCCTTGCGACGCGTGCGACGACGCGTGCGACACGTGCGACGAGGAGGTGTTCACGGCGGCGGATTTGGGTCGCGCGTCCGTCGCCGGCAGGTCGTCGTCGGTCCATTTCTTCGACTTGGAGAGGGTGGCGAGGAACCCTAGCTGCGAAACGGGCGAAACCGGGAAGTTTTGTAACAGAAAATGACAACACGGACACGCCAACAGATCAGAATATGATACGCCTTAACGAACTAGTAACCAGTATTATCGCGTTAGTCCTTAACGCGTACAGAAGTACATCGTGAGCGGTACCTACTGAAGTTCAGCATGCTAGAGATGCAATTGGGAAATCCTAACCCTAAGAACATGCATCGGGAGCATTCAGCATGAGAAGACGAAACGACGCGAGTTCCGGGAAAACCTAACGGCACGTATCGGTTTCCCCTATACCGGGATCGAAGTGTACCTGTAGCGGAGCCTCGTTGGAGTCACCGAAAGTGGGAGCTGGCTCGCCTGTCGACGGCCGATCGACGGGGGAGAAAAAAAGCTAGGCTGGGGGAGTTTCAGGCAACCCTAAAGGCATGTATCGGGAAACTCTATACTGGGATCGAAGTGTACCTGTAGCGGAGCCTCGCCGGAGTCGCCGGGAGAGGGGGTTGGCTCGCCCGTTGACGGCCGTTCGACGGGAGAAGACGACGCGTCCTTCGCATTGCCGCTTCGAGATGGCCGAGGGCGGTACGGAGATTTTTGCGCCGTCGAGTCATTCGCCACATCGAGAGGACTCGGGGAGGCCTTCGCGTTGCCGCTTCGAGATGGCCGCGGCCGGTACGGAGATTTTTCCGTCGAATCATTCGGCACCTCGAGAGGAGTCGGTGCGTTCGCCTTGCCACTTCGAGACGGCCGAGGGCGGTACGGAGATTTCTGAGTCGCCTCAGTTGCCCCGTCAGGAGCAGACGGGGAGGCGCTAGCATTAAGTTCTCGAGGTTTCCGAGAGCGGTATGGAGACTTTTGCGTCGAATCATTCGTCATCTCGAGAGGAGACGGGGGGTTGGCATTGGGTTCTCGAGATTTCCGAGGGCGGTACGGGGACTTTTGAGTCCCCTCAGCCGAAAGATCCGGAACAGACGGGGACGCGTTGGCATTGACACCTCGAGACTGCCGAGTGCGGTACGGAGACTTATGAGTCGTCTCATTCGTCACCTCGAGAGGAGGCGGTGCGTTAGCGTTGACACCTCGAGATTGCCGAGGGCGGTACGGAGACGTGGGACCGGGACGATCCATCCTACAACTGCGGCGGCCTTTACGGCCCCCAGACTGTCCCTTCGCTGCTACTAGGCTCCTACTGGCCTTCAAGAAAGCACCCTAACTTGACGATGAACTAGTGCTGATTCACCTATACCTGCGACTCCGCCTACTGTCGCCTGGACCTGAGTATTCGCGCACTCCGCAGCCTAACTCACTAAAGAAAAGCCATAACCACGATCTGATCTTCTGAGGCGTCTCAGACGAACTAACGTTCTCCGCGGCGGCCTGAACTCGCTGACGCGCCGGCTGATAAAAGACGTGTTTTGGGACGTCTCAAGACGTCCCTGTGGGTGTGGTTCTTATGTCCGGAAAAGACGCCTGCTTGGATCCGTAACCTAAGGAAAGCTATCATGATGCCTTGGTTCTTGTGTCCAAATAGAAGCGCCTACTTGGCTTAACCGTAAGAAAGAAATCATGACGGCGTGATTCGTGCCGCCTGAAAGCGTTTCCGCATTGCGGTTCAGGGCGACCGTGCATCATGACACCATCGCATTAGCCGAAACGAGCCCCCTAGTGGCGCACTGCCTTTTCGCGCAGTGCCTGAGTTGCGTTGCAGCAGCAGGCTAACTGCACTCCTGTCGAAACTCTTTATCGGTATTCCACCTGAAAGTTTTGCTTCGTCTCTGCTCTACTACTAGTACTAGTTAGTGTCGGCAGGGCCTGAATAATGAAACGCTGACGGCGGAGTTATCGGAGTTACCTAGGAGATAGGCGGACTGTACTTGCCTGCCATTGTGGTAATTTCAATAGAACGGGTCTGATCTGCTTTGGTGCTGAGGTCAGGGCACAGAAAGTACTGAAGCGCGAATGACCGCTTTGCAACGAGTGGAAACATTTGGAACCGCTACGAATGTTTTGCGATGGTACTGTAAAGGGAAGCGCGGGAAGTTCTAAAAGACGTGAGTGGCTAATGACGCAATAAAGCACACACCGGTATTACGTATCTGAAATATTCTATCCATATACTTGGTATGCATGAATATCATTGTTCTCAACATTGAAAAAAAACTTTGATCTCATCCTGGGTTTACTCAAAAAGCATCCCAGATTTTCCATCCTCTTTGGCATACACAAAATGCAACCAGGTTCGAGGCAGCCAATTCTACAATGAAAAGCGAACTCCTCATCCTCTCTTGCCTGCTGAAAACACCTTAAAGCACTTGTACCCCTCACAGCTTCGCACAAACGGAATGCAAATCTGGCCGTTGGGGCAAACCTTCCTCAACACGCAGGGACGCTCATTCTTGCTAGGTCGCGCCTTCTTGTTAGGATGCTCCTTCTTGTTATTGTCACACACCCACGGGCATATGAGCCTCTTAACGACGCAGCCGGGGGGTGCAGGAGGGGATGTGCCGCCAGAAGGAGGAGTAGGGGCAGAAGGGGGAATAGTGGAAGGAGTGGAAGGAGGGGGGGTAGAGGGAGGAGTCAGAGAAGGGGGGGTAAAGGAAGGAGGGGGAGTAGAGGTAGGAGGGGGAGAAGGGGGAGGAGGGGAAGGAGGGGGGGGAGAGGGAGGGGGGGGAGAAGGGGGAGGAGTGGAAGGAGGGGGAGGAGAGGGAGGAGGGGGAGAAGGGGGAGGAGGGGAAGGAGGGGGAGGAGAGGGAGGAGGGGGAGAAGGGGGAGGAGGGGAAGGAGGGGGAGGGGAGGGAGGAGGGGGAGAAGGGGGAGGAGGGGAAGGAGGGGGAGGGGAGGGAGGAGGGGGAGAAGGGGAAGGAGGGAAGGAAGGAGGAGTCAGAGCGATAACCGCACCTATAAGATGAAAAGTGAAAACACGAGGAGGGTAATAGTACGAGGAGGGGAAACAACTTGTTTAGATAAAGAGGAGGACGGTATCAGAAGCAGATGGAGATACGAAATGCAAATAGGCATTGAGTTGGGAAAGGAGTGGGAGAGCGGACAGGAAGCGATTCCTCACTAGTCACATCCACAGCTACACGAGAAGGGTAAATACGAGGAGGTTACTACGAGAGGGGTAAACAACCTGTTTAGATAGTACACACGATGAGGGATAAAGGACTGCTTTAAAACGGATGTGAATACGACTGCAGGGACCACTAAGAGATGATATGGAAAGGAGCGGCAGGGGGAGAGGCTCATACAGGAGAGGCCAGAAAGGAGAGACTCTCATTGGAGGGAGAAAAAAGGAGGTGGTGTGCTAGATAGATTCCATTATCAAACAGGCGATAGTAGTCTTAAAACTCTTACAACTCTTGCACAATGATGGTCCGCCGCCCGACCCTTGATGATGATATCTAGGAACGTGGGAAAGTAGCACAGCACGAGTTGTGTGATACATCAAGGCGTCACTCACATGGCGCGATACAGACAAGAAGAAGACTAACGGCAGCGAGACGCATTATGCCCTTTGTAGCTGTACAAGCCATTTTGCCTCCGACTCCGACGGCTAGCGGCGCCGATCCGCCGAGACTGCCAGTCTTGGCGAACCGGCAGCAATCTCGCCGCGATCTCGCGGCGACCTCGCGGCGTGACTCGTGTCTCGACGATCTTTCAGGCTGGAGCGGCAGATCGCGCGACGTGTGTACGCCGCGGGTACGCGGCTCGTAGTCCTTCGCTTTGCGAGTAGAATGGCGTGGCAAGCAGGCGTCACGGTGACAAAAGGAGAGGATCTGAAGTGCACAACTACTGGCTGGCAGCACAAAGTTTTACTCAAACTACTAGGGGTACTACTAGACCCGGATTGCTACTACTATGTAGAAACCCTTGCAACTGTGGAGTTTAAATAGCGTGCACCATCATGATGGCAGCGCAAGCCTGGAGCAGCGCAAAGCCGTTGCGGAGCAGCGCAAGCCTTGCGGAGCAGCGCAAGGCCTTGCGGAGCAGCGCAAAGCCTTGCAGAGCGGCGCAAATTGCGCCGCAACAAGCTTGAAGCTTTGCGGAGCAGCACCACGGGCAGCACCATGGTGGATATCACCTCCGCAAGGCTTTGCGCCGTCTGCATGATCGTGCTGCCCACGGACAGCATGCCAATATTTTTGCACTGGGTGCCAGGTGGTCACTTCGCGAGTAGCGCAAGCCTTTGCAGAGCAGCGCAAAGCCTTGCGGCGGAGCAGCACCACCGTGGTGCCAGGTGGTGACTCTGCAGCGGCCGGCGAATGAAAACGAGACACCGACCTGTACGAAAACGCATCTGCAAGCAGATCCGTTGCATCGCGAGTATTATTCGTGAATCCGTCTCTTTCAAGCTGTCGGTTCAAACCATCTTCAGGAGGGATAGTACTGCCACTAGACCGTAGACCGTATACTGTAGTGTCGGCACCTGCGCGTGAAATTCATCTTTTCGTTTCAGACGAGGAGATCATATGACAGCAAGCACTGCTTGAAATCCATCCGACGATCTGACTCGCACCGCGTGATGCGTGGTTCCCGACAACATGTGGTTGCGTGGGAGCAGCACTGCTCAAAGCTGCAGAATAAGAAAAACTACTCTCCCATCTCCTTTCGCTTCCCCTCCCCTCACAGATCCAGAAGTGGCCTAGTCAGTAGAAAGAGGCACTTCCGATAGATGAGGTCATGGAATCGAACCCACCCCCGTGCAGGTGTGTTCTGCCAGCCCCAAGTAGGGGTTAGCACGTGCTCATCTGTTATGAGTTGTAAAAGAGAGTGCGCAGGTAAACGAATAACGAGGCTGTGACTGAATGAACTGCGAATACAATGAATGCACAGACTAATGTAGGGCTAGCCTAGCTAGGAGGAAACCTCGGACAAGCGAGGTTGGGTGCAGGTTTGGCGCGTAGCGTTGAAATCGGCCGAACGTGCGAACTCCGAAAATCGGGTTGTACGCGAAGCAGTCAACCCCGATAAGGAATTCAGGAAAATTCCTTACACCACCCCCCCCCCCTTAAGAAAGGCGGTCAATATCCGAAACACGCCGGCGCGCCAGGTAATCCCCAACAAGTGGCGAGGCGTCGAGCGAGGCGGATGGCACCCACGTGTCGTCCTCACTGGGTGCGGTCAGTCCAGCGGATTAGAAAATCCACGTGTCGTCCAGCTGCGTCAATGCGGACCCTATGTGCCAAAATCTTCGATGGGTCGAGAGTCGGCTCCGGCACAGGTCGTGCTGTCGGGGCAGCTTGCTGACGTGCGATATCGGTCGTGGCTGGCACGAACTTGCGAAGAAGGCTGACGTGGAAGGCGTCGTGAATGCGCCAGTCGTCCGGTAGCAACAGCTTCGCGGTGACAGGTGTCACCATCTTGAGAATCTTGAAAGGTCCACAAAATCGTGGCCGTAGTTTCGACGGGCCGGGCAGGTGCAGGTTCTTCGTGTCAAGTAGCACTAGTTGCCCAGTGGTCAAGACGAGTTCCCGGCGTAGAAGGTCGGTGTATTTTCGAGAAGTAATATTCGCCTTGCGGATTGCGTCGGCGGCTTTTTCTCGGACTTCCTGAAGTTCCGTCACGAAAGTCTGTGACCTCGGGACCGGGTTGTCGAGAGTGGTTGCCGTAGGAACTGTCGGGTCCATCCCGTGATTTAGAAAAAACGGGGAGTGATTAGTCATGCTGGACGGTGCGTTGTTGAAAGCGAACTCCAACATTGCGAGGGAGTCTTCCCAGCGGGCAGGGTCGGGGCAGTTTGTCCTGATCAGCTGCTCCATGGTCTGATTGGTCCGCTCGGTTTGACCGTCCGTCTGTGGGTGATATGCCGATGAGAACTGTAGCTTCGTGCCGTACTGCGCCCACGTCTCCTTCCAGAACTTTGATGTGAACTTCGGGTCTCGGTCGCTGATGATCGCCGAAGGGATGCCGTGCAGTCGCACGACCGTTGAGATGAAGAGGCGCGCAGTTTCTTCGGCTGTGATTGTCGTTCGGCATGGTGCGAAGTGCGCCATTTTTGTGAAGCGATCGACGACGACGAGAACAGCGTCGTTGCCGGACGGCCCAGTTGGCATCCCCGTGACGAAATCCATCGTCACTTGCTGCCACGGTCGTTCGGGTGGCTCGAGGGGTTGCAGCAGTCCAGCTGGCCGCTGACGTGTCGATTTCATTGCTTGGCACACCCTGCATGAGGACACATAGCGCTGCACGTCGTTAGAGGAATCAGGCCAATAGTATTGACGGTGCAGTAGTTTCTGGGTTTTATCAACCCCGAAGTGTCCGGAGAAGTTCGAATCGTGGACCTCTTGGATAAGGAGTTCACGCAGCAGCCTGTAAGCGGGGACCCAAATCCGGTCGGTTCCGGCCTTTAGATAATAGTCCCCTTTCTGCGTCGTAGCCTGCCGATGATTTCCCGTCGTGAAGAATGGGTCCGTAGTGTAGCCGTGGGTAAATAGTCCGGTAAGTAACGGGTTCGAGTGGGTGATGAGTACTGCAGCGGATTGTACTGTCGGTCGGGTCAGGGCGTCTGCGATGTTATTCGCCCCCTTTTTGTACGTGATGCGGTAGGTGAAGTGGCTCTCCATGTAGTCCAGCCACCGAATCTGTCGTGGGTTGAGATTGGGTTGGGCTCGCAGGTACTGGAGGGACTTGTGGTCCGTGCGAACAGTAACGTCGGCGCCCACCAGGTAGCATCGCCATAATTTAAACGCGTGTATGATGGCGAGCATCTCCTTGTCGTGGATCGGGTAGTTGCGTTCAGCCGCCTGCAGCTTGCGTGATTCGTAGGCTATCGGCTGCAACCCGTTCCCGAAATCATGGAGTAGCACAGCTCCGATGGCGAAATCTGAGGCGTCGGTGACGATTTCGAACGGCTTCGATGGGTCGGCGATGCGCAGCACAGGAGGGGAAACTAGGAAGTTCTTGAGTTCCTGGAAAGCCGCTTCTGCCTCCTCCCCCCACACAAATTCCTGTCCTTGTGCAGCAGGTCGGTCAGCGGGCCGGTTATCCCCGCCATTTTCGGGATAAACCGCCTACCGTAATTCACGAATCCGAGAAAACTCTGGAGTTCCGTGACATTCGTCGGGGACTTCCACTCCTGTATGGTCTTGATTTTCGCCGGGTCGATTTTAATGCCGTCGCGTGAGATGACGTGCCCCAAAAACTCCAACTCCTGCTTAAAAAACTCGCACTTAGAGCCCTTGGTGATGAGTCGGTTCTCCTGCAGCCGCTTAAACACTGCATCCAGGTCACGGAGGTGCTGCTCTCGTGTCTTGCTAAAAATGAGGATATCGTTGATAAGAAACGAGGAATGGAATGACTAAGGGAAAAGTTGGGTACAAGTACAAACCCTAGAAGTGTGTTGTACCCCATATGTGCTGCCCCACTATAGCCTACATAGGCTAAGTCATATAAGTCTGACACACCCCCATAGGAAAAGTGGGGGAGAACAAGGGGTCACAAGACCAGTCAAGCAAAACAAAGCAAGCTCAGGGTGGATCACAACGTCACCACACAGTCCGAGCACAAGAGCAAGGCCACAAGGCCAGTTCACATGTAAGATCATATATAAAGGTAAACAAGCAAGTGCAGGTATAGAAAGATCACAGTACAAGCAAGGTCAAGAAGTGAGAAAGTGAGGCCAAGTAGGCACAAGACCTAGCATCGTACAGAGGCGCTGATGATCACAAGGCAGAAGTGCCTTGGTAAAGATATCAGCAGTGTTGGCCTCAGAGGCCACGTAAGCAAGGCGCAGCTAACCACGCTGCTGCAGCTCACGAGCAAGGAAGTAGCGAAGAGCAATGTGCTTTGTTCTGTGCTCCAGTCTGTGCTCCCGACACAAGGCCAGCATGGCCTTGTTGTCTACGTACAGAACTGGAGGAGAACGAGGTGGCTCTCCTAGGTCAGTCAGCAGGTAGGTGAGCCAGCGTAGCTCCTGCGCAGCCATGGCCCCCGCGTAGATCTCAGCCTCACAGCTGGAGCCGAGAACAGAAGACGAGCGGGTAGACCGCCACGAAACAGAGCTCGAGCCAAGGCTGAAGGTGTAACCCTGTGACGACCGCTGCGTAGCCTGGTCGTCAGCCCAAGAAGCGTCTGCGTGACCTGTGAGGACCACTCGACGTCGCCCTCCAAGCACTAGCCCCATGCCCGACGTACTGCACAAGTAGCGCAACACCCTCTTCGCTGCAGCCATGTGCTCTGGTCGGTGTCTCCCAGGAGCAACATAGCGTGCCAAGATGCTAAGAGGGTATGCGAGGTCAGGTCGTGTGCAGGTCATCAGGTACATGAGGCAGCCAACAAGCTCTGGGTACGGGCCACTCGGCTCTACGGACTCATCCGAAGGCAGAGCTGAGAGCGAGTGGCGAGTAGACAGAGGAGTGGCCTGAGGCGAGGAGTACGTGAAGTCGAAGCGCTGAAGGACCTGCTGCACCATGTGTGACTGAGTCAGGGTAATGGTGCGCTGTGCTCTGTCCCGGGTGATCTGCAAGCCAAGGTAGCTGCGCAGTTCACCCAGGTCTGTGCACGTGTGTCTCTTCTGCAGCTCGGACTTACACAGCAGTGTCAGCAGTGGCAAAGACCAAGTCGTCGACGTACACGAGGATGTAGAACGGCGGCAAAGAGGTGTCGGTGCGCAGAAACAGCGACGGGTCGGCAGTAGAAGGAGCAAACCCAAGAGCTGCAAGTGTAGTCCTCAGTGTGTCGTGCCACTCACGGGGCGCCTGGCGGAGACCGTAGACTGGCCGTCGGAGGCTCCACTAGGTACCAGGAGGAAACGACCCAGTGAAGCCAGGTGGGCGGCGCAGCCAGATCTCCTCGTGCAGGCTGCCCTGCAGAAAAGCTGTGCTGAAGTCAAGAGAGTGAAGCTCGTAGTCGCGCTGGGCGGCTATGTGCAGCAGCACCCGAAGAGTGGTCATCTTCGGGGTGGGAGAGAAGGTCTGAAAGTAGTCAACTCCCTGCCGCTGACTGAAGCCTCGAGCCACGTAACGCGCCTTGAAGACAGGCGGAGAACCCGGCGGCCGCTTCACCCTGAAAATCCACATGCCACTGACGATGTTCGCCCCAGGTGGGGGAACCTCGTCGACGTAGGTGCCTGTGGACTTCCAGGAAGCCATCTCTGCGTCCATGGCTGACTGCCACTGAGAGGAGTAGGGACCCTCGATCGCCTCAGCGTACGATCGAGGAGTCGGGATGTCTGGTGCATCCGGGTCTCCCTCAGGGGCAATCAGCGTGGACACGAGATGAGGCAAAGCAGCAGCAAAACACTGGAACTCCTCCTGCCTGTCCTCAAGGACGTCCGTGCTAAGAGCACACTCACCCCCGACGGACGGAGGACAGACAGACTCAGACTCAGCAACAAGACTAGTGGCGTAGTCTAGACGACAGCGAGCAGCAAAGTCGACAAGCTCAGCAACCAAGGCAGACGCAGCAGTGGACTCAAAGGAAGGGTCAGTGACAACAGTAGCCAGGAGACGCGTGACAGTAGGACTGGCAGCACGAAGAGAGTCAGACTCCGGGTCAGCAAGGACAGGAAGAGAGGACTCTGGAGGAGACGGCAACGGGACACGCAGAGGAGCAGTGGATGGACGCAGTGCCATCTGGTGTGTGCCTGGGACCGCAGGAGGACGCGGACGCTGAGCACGACCACTAGTGCGAGCAGCACGAACAGGCGACGCAGGACGAGACGCAGGCTCACGACGCTCAGTAAGACCTCCAGTAGGACCTGTGTAGGGAGAAGGAGCAGATAGGGGGGAGGCGGGCTGTAACTGTGACCGCGACTGGACAGGCTGTGGACCCTCTAAGGGAGGAGCAGGACCAGTAGAGGGCGGGAGACGAAGAACCTGCTCAAGGAGCGGAACGAAGTACGGCCTCGGCCGCGCAGCGCCTCCAGAACCAGCAGGGACAGCACCAGTACCCCCAGCGGCAGCACCAGCGCCAGCAGCACCTCCAGCTCCAACAGCGCCAACTCCAGCACCCTCAGAAGCACCAGCGCCAGTAGCACCACCAGCGCCAACACCCCCAGCAGCTCCAGCTCCAGCAGCTCCAGCAGCACCAACTCCAGCAGGACCGTCAGCTCCAGTACCGCCAGCAGCTCCAGCAGTACCTCCAGCAGGACTAACTCCAGCAGCCCCAGCAGCACCCCCAGTCCCAGCAGCTCCAGTACCACTAGTACGAGCACCTCCAGGACCAGCAGCAACAGTAGTACCTCCAGCTCCAGCAGCACGGCTCCAGCGCCGGGCAAACCACTCGCACAGCTCCTGCGGAGAGAGTAGCTCCCGCCTCGACGAAGCACCGCCAGAGGCCACACGAGCAGACCCAGCACCCCCAGGCTCCGCACCCCCAGGCTCAGCACCCCCAGACTCAGCACCCCCAGGCTCAAGACCCCCAGGCTCAGCACCCCCAGACTCAGCACCCCCAGACTCAGCACCCCTAGCAGCACCAGAGTCAACAGCTACCTCGGCAGGCTCATCTGCGTCTACCTGGGACACACCTGACGGGGCAGGACCCTGAGGGGGGAGAGGGTCTACCGGGGGAGGACCTGGCGCAAGGAAGAGCGGCGGGGGGGGGGGAGGGGCGCAGTGCGGTAGGGGAAGAGACGGTAGTAAGGCACCGACTCGTCAAAGGTGACGTCCTGGGAGGACAGAACACGGCGCGAGGTGGGGTGGTAAAACTGCCAACCAGGCGCGTCAGGGGGGAAGCCAAGGAAGACGCAGGGAACAGCACGGGGGGACAGCTTGTCCGCAGACAAGTCGCGGACAAACGCCCGAGATCCCCAGACCCGAAACGCAGACGCATCGCCAACCTTCCCCGTCCACCGCAAGGTGGGGGAGGTCTCTGGCAAGGAGACCCGGGGCTGAAGGTTGAGCTGATGCGCTGCGTACTGAACCGCAAACGGCCACAGAAAATGGGGAGCAGCCGCATGGATCATGGACGTACGAGCGACGTCCATGACCATGCCAATGCGCCGCTCAGCAATCCCATTTTGCTGTGGAGAGGCCGGAAGCGTGAAGGTCTGGCGGATGCCCTGTGCACGACAGAAGGCTCCAAGACGGGCAGAGGAAAACTCCCCGCCTCTGTCAGAGTGCAGACGCAGAACAGGAAAGTCCGAGCCGAAACTCTCTCTGAGCTGGAGACGAGCTGCACGGATCCAGTCGATCAACACCTCAGTGACGTCACCCTTGCTGCGCAAGGGGAACACCGTGGTGTAACGCGAGTAGTCGTCAACCACCAACAGGAAGTAACGCTCGTGACCCTGGCCACGGACGCGGGCGGGGCCCCACACGTCCATGTGAAGAGTCTGCAGGGGAGCCTCTGTCGGAGGAAACTCGGAGGAGTGGGGGGTGGCGCGCTGCCGCCCCTCGACGCAGGGAACGCAGGTAGGGGCAGGCCCCGGAGGGAGGGGAGGGAGGGACCGGGGAAGACCAGAGGCAAGGACACGGGAGGCCATGCCTCGGAGACGAGGCAGGGAGGGGTGACCAAGGCGGTGGTGCCAAAGGAGAGTCTGGTGGGACAGGAGACGACACGAGCAGGGAGCAGACTCAGGACCAGACCTGGACGCTGCAGCAAACACCTGACTCGACGCAGCTACCTGACCAGACTCAGCAACCGGAGGAGACTCAGTGGTCAGTGTGTACAGGCTCGACCCCGGTCGACGGGTAAACGTGGCCAAGTGTCGGCCTGTCCGAGCACACGTGCAGTGGGTCACCCGCTGACTCGCAGGAGTGAACTGGTCAACCCCCCGATCCTGTAGATCAGCACCACTCACCAAGTTCGTAGAGAACGAGGGGAGGTAAAGACCTGACAGGGTGCCAGAGGGGGCTGCCGGACACGGTAAGACAGTGGAGAAGCGAGCAAGGACAGGACCCCCAGAGGGGTCCGCCAGGGAGACCGCAACCGGCCGACTAAGCGGCGTAAGCGTGGTGCGGTCTCGAAAGAAGGAGCGGGAAGCACCCGAGTCAAGGGTGAAGGTGTGTAAGGCCTGAGCCGACGTGGTACCTGAGAGAGCAGACTCACCAGCACCTGGGGCAGCAGACGCACTAGCACCTAGAGCAGCAGTCTCACCAGCACCTAGAGCAGCAGCCTCAATCCCCGGGTCAGGCGGAAGACACAGGTAACAGTCACCCTCATCACTAGTAGACACAACATACATGGCAGCAAGAATAGCATCAAAGTCAAGATCAAAGATAGCAACCCCCGCCCTAGACAGCTCTCCCCAGCGAGGGATCTCAGTGGCGTCAGGGAACTGGTGACGCCAAGCGTCCGTCAGGCGGCCGAAGCAGCGCTGGGTGGAGTGCAAGCCCCCGCACTGCTCACCAGCTCGGTCGCCGGTACGGAGGACGTAGGTACAGGGACCAGCACCCCCACCTCGCTGACGCGCAGTGTACCACTCACGAAGCTGCTGGGGGGACGGGGTCTCACGAGTGCGCTGCTGGTGCTGGCGCTGACCACCACCTGAGCCGCTCCGCTGCGCAGAGCCACCCGGACTAGCTCCACCTCCTCCGCCGCCACCTCCGCCACCGCCGCCACTGCCTCCTCCTCCGCTCCCACCGCCACCGCCGTCGCCGCCTCCGCCGCCACTGCCGCCACCGAAGCCCCCACCCCCGCCACCACCCCCACCACCACCCCCACTCCCTCCGCCTCCTCCACCTCCACCTCCACCGCCCCCGCCAGCCCCTCCAGTACCCTTGCCCCCCTTGCCCTTGCCGGTGCGGCGTCGCCCGCTAGGGGCAGACGCAGCGCCGACCGACTCGGTGCCAACGAAGTCGACGGCAGCAGCAGAGGAAACAGAGGGCAAAAGGGGGGAGGGGGAGCACCCCTCAAAGACAGGGGCACGCGGGTCACCTCGAGAGGCTCCTACAGCAACTATACTCTTCTCTGCTGCCAGGAGGCGCTCCTCGAGGAGGTCAACGGTGAGTGTGGTGGGGCAAACTGAGAGGAAGTGGTCCCTGACTACGCGAAGGGAGTCAGGGAGCCGGGTGACTATGTAGTAGAGGGTGATGTACATGGGGGGAGGGTTCTTGGCGCAGAACTCAGCAGGAAGCGCAGCGCGGTAGCGAGTGTCACTAGTGCGAAGGTGCGTAATGAGGTCAGCGACTGTGCGAAAGGCAGCAAGGTCAGGGAACAGGTACGGCAGAATGAGGCGGCTAAGAGCAGCAGTGGCAGGGGAAGAGTAGCGTGCAACTACAGCGTCGTACAAGGTCTTAGCACTCTTGTACTGACTAAAGTGCGCACGCTCAGCGGTCGGTAAGTGGCGACGCACAGCAAGATGTGCAGCAGCATCGCGTGTGGCCCACTGTGAGCGAACAGTGCTGTCAGCACTAGCAGGCGGGGCAGGAGAGGCACCAGAGGTGAGATCGAACAGGGAGAGTCCGTCTGCCCTATCGCACTATAGGAAAAGCTGCAGGTCATCGACCCAGACCTCAAAGTCAACAGCCCGACCCTCAGCATCAAAGACAAGGACGCTAGGGGTAGCCATGGCAGCAGTGGCAGCAGTAGCAGCAGTGGCAGTAGGAGCAGTAGTGGCAGCAGGGACAGCGCAGTGCAGCGACACTCTTACCAGGGCAGAGAGCCGCAAGTGGTGGGGCAGGGCCGAGGCGCACCGGCAGGGACGGGCCGAGGCGCGCAGGAAGGGCCGAGGCGCGCCGGTAGGGCCGAGGCGCACCGGCGGCTGCAGTCAGCGGCGGCGGCGGCTGCGGCCCCGAGGGAGGTGGCGGCGGCTGCTGCTGGTCACGGCTGCGGCAGCTGCGGCTTCCGCTGCAGGGACGGCGGCAGCTGCTGCTGCTGGGACGGCGGCGGCTGCTGCTGCAGGGACGGCAGCGGCTGCTGCTGCAGGAGCGGCGACGGCGGGCCGCGAAGGGCGGCAACAGGGCCGCGAGAGGCCGCGAAGGGCGGCGAAGGGGCCGTGAAGGGCGGCGCGAGGTGCCGCGGAGGGCGGCGACGGGCCGTAAAGAGGCCGCGAGGGGCCGCGAAGGGCGGCGCGAGGGGCCGTAAGGGGGCGTAAGGGCGGCGCAAGGGGCCGACGGGCGGCGCGAGGGGCCGTAAGGGGCCGTAAGGGCGGCGCGAGGGGCCGTAAGGGGCCGTAAGGGCGGCGCGAGGGGCCGTAAGGGCGGCGCGAGGGGCCGTAAGGGCGGCGCGAGGGGCCGTGAGAGGGGCCGCTAAGGGCGACGCGAAGGGGCCGTGAGGGGCCGTAAGAGGGCGCGACGGTAGGGAGGGCACATGGGGCGCGACTCGAGCAGGAGCGAAGCGCGCTCCGGGCAGGAAAAAAAAATATCGTGGTGGGCCCTAGGAAGCGTTCCCACTAGGGAACCTGCTCGATACCATGATAAGAAACGAGGAATGGAATGACTAAGGGAAAAGTTGGGTACAAGTACAAACCCTAGAAGTGTGTTGTACCCCATATGTGCTACCCCACTATAGCCTACATAGGCTAAGTCATATAAGTCTGACAATCGTCCAAATAGACGATGACGCATCGGTCTAGAAGATCCCGAAAAACCCTGTTCATGGTCAGTTGGAATGTTGAAGGCGCGTTCGTGAGGCCGAAAGGCATCACCGTGAATTCGTAACTCCCGTAGCGTGTGCGAAACGCGGTCTTGTGACAATCGTCGGCGAAGACCCGAATCTGGTGGTAACCGCCACGTAAGTCGATTTTCGAGAAGTAACGAGCGCCGCGAAGCTGGTCAAGAAGGTCGTCGGTGCGTGGGATTGGGTAGCGAGACTTGATGGTCACCCGGTTCAACGCGCGATAATCGATGCACATGCGAAGCCCACCGTCCTTCTTCGGAGTGAACAGGATCGGTGCCGCGAACGGGGAGGTGCTCGCCCGAATGAACCCTTTCTCCAACAGTGCGTCGATTTGTCGGCGCAGCTCCTCGAGTTCCGGCTGGGTCAACCGCCACTGTGTTCGAACCGTCGGTTGCGCGCCAGGCTCCAGCTGGATTTTATGGTCTTCTGGTCTCTCGGGTGGCAGCCCAGGTGGCAAGTCGTCCGGGAAAATGTCGGGGTACTGTCGAATCAGCTCCGCTAAATCCGGAGGTACAGCTGCACACAGCTTCTCAATGTCCTTTCCGTCGGTGTCGACTGCCAACTCGCGTAAGCAGACAACGAACAGTTGCGCGCCCTTGTTGAAGTGGCGAGCTATAGTGATGGCTTTGACGCACGGGGCTTGGATGTAGTCAGGTGTCCATGCAGGCAGCCGAATTAGCCCCTCGTGCTTGCTGATGCTGCACGATCCCGTTGTCCAGTCGATGACGGGGTTGTGTCGTCGCAGCCAATCGCGTCCCAGCAACACGTCGCAGCCGTCCAATGTTGTCGCGAGAAACTTCATGCTGAAGCCGAAATCGTCGCCGCATTCGATCCTGACTGTCCGTGTTTCTTCCGTTATCGCCAGAGGCGTCCCATCCACGAGGCGTGCGTCGATTTCGGGCAGACACCTGTCAAGTTGCAGCTTGCATCTTTTTGCGCTCGCCAAATTGAAGAGGCTATGGCTGGCCCCTCCATCGACGAACATTTTCAAATTATTTTTTAACACCTTGCCAGCGACCAGCACAGGGCGATCCACATGATTATCCCCGTTATTCGGCCGAGTGCGATCGATTGCATGAATCGGAACCACGACTCGGTGGGGATGATGGTGTTCGGGCGACGGAGCACAGTCAGTAAAGGGCCCGCTAATTACTGACTCTTCCCATTTCCCTGCTCCTTCCCGTCGTCCCCTGTCAGCGGCATTTTCTCCTGGCAGTCTTTCCTGTAGTGACCCACCTTCCCACACCGAAAACACTGACCCTTAGGAGGGCGGTCGGGTGTATAGACGGCGTTGATCGTGGCCCGATGGGTCTGGCCACGAAAGCTTCTCCCATCCCTGGAAGCTGCTCTCGCGTACTGCATCAGCGCATCAGTTGACTCCGCCACTCGTACTGCTTCGAGGAACGATGTCGGGCGGCTTCTGCGGACCTCAAACTGTATTTCATATTTAAGGCCGCTGATGTACTTATCCAACCGCTCTGCTTCCGACATGTCGTCAATTTGGTCGGCGAAGCCCATAAATGACGCTGTGTAGTCTTGGACAGAAGCCATCTGGGACCATGCACGCAGCTTCATGCGAGCTTGCTCCGAGGCGGATATGTGCTCGAAGCGATCTCGTAAGGCTGCGCCCCACTCCTTCCACGTGCGTATCTTGGTCACACCGAAGATTGGTTCTGCCACTTGATTAACCACTGTAGAGGTCCCGTCTGCCGCATGTGTCACACCTGTCGGCGTCCCTGTTTCCAAGGTCCGGCGCCACCATTCAAGCGCTGCACCTCGAAGAAGCGAAACCGCGTAATTAATACGCGTGGTGTCGTCATTAACTCCGGCTGCAGTAAAAAAGACTTCGACCCCGAACAGCCACCCTTTTACCGTAACCGTCTTGTCCGTAGGATTAAACGGGGGCGGGTTGGCGGGCTTTATCTTGATCGTCGTCACTGCAACTGGCGCTGCTGCCGCTCGCTGCCTATCTTCTTCTTCGAAGTCACGTGTGAGCGCATCCAGCGGATTGCTCATCGCTTGACTGTTGCCCTCGCCTTCATCCACAGGCGACTCCTGACGCGCTTCACCTCGCGTCTGGCGTAGCTCGGCGTTTTCCTCCTGTAACGTTGTCACTTCCGCCATTAATGATTCCATGCCCTGCTTCATTTCTGCCACTTGCGCCATCAGCCGGTTAACAGCCTCCTGATCCATGTGCCTAGCACTACGTCTGGTGGGCAGTCGGGTACCCGTGGCCTCCCAGCAAGTGAAAACACGAACTATCGGAGTCGGGCAGGATTGAATTAACAATCCCTGCAACCAACCGTCGTGTAGTCACTAAACCAACCACACCCGTGCCACCAAACTACCCTCGAAAAGCGGGGTGAACTAGGAAAGTAGCTCTGATACCAGGTGTTATGAGTTGTAAAAGAGAGTGCGCAGGTAAACGAATAACGAGGCTGTGACTGAATGAACTGCGAATACAATGAATGCACAGACTAATGTAGGGCTAGCCTAGCTAGGAGGAAACCTTGGAGAAGCGAGGTTGGGTGCAGGTTTGGCGATGGAAATGCCGAAGGCGACGCGAGGAGCCTCGGCAGCGTTGAAATCGGCCGAACGTGCGAACTCCGAAAATCGGGTTGTACGCGAAGCAGTCAACCCCGATAAGGAATTCAGGAAAATTCCTTACATCATCTAGGAATGGATACCCCTGAAACTGGTTACGACCAGAAATATAACTTTAATTCTTAATTCCCCTCCCCTCACAGACTAGATCAACTATCTGGGTGTTTTCAAGGTCGCACTCCTGCTCGTTTCGCCCTAGAAACTGCAGACTTTAATATAACTTTATTTCTTAATTCTCCTCCCCTCACAGACTAGATCAACTATCTGGGTGTTTTCAAGGTCGCACTCCTGCTCGTTTCGCCCTAGAAAACTACTCTCCCATCTCCTTTCGCTTCCCCTCCCCTCACAGATCCAGAAGTGGCCTAGTCAGTAGAAAGAGGCACTTCCGATAGATGAGGTCATGGAATCGAACCCACCCCCGTGCAGGCGTGTTCTGCCAGCCCCAAGTAGGGGTTAGCACGTGCTCATCTAGGAATGGATACCCCTAAAACTGGTTACGACCAGAAATATAACTTTAATTCTTAATTCCCCTCCCCTCACAGACTAGATCAACTATCTGGGTGTTTTCAAGGTCGCACTACTGCTCGTTTCGACCGTGGTGCCAGGTGGTGACTCTGCAGCGGCCGGCGAATGAAAACGAGACACCGACCTGTACGAAAACGCATCTGCAAGCAGATGCGTTGCATCGCGAGTATTATTCGTGAATCCGTCTCTTTCAAGCTGTCAGTTCAAACCATCTTCAGGAGGGATAGTACTGCCACTAGACCGTAGACCGTATACTGTAGTGTCGGCACCTGCGCGTGAAATTCATCTTTTCGTTTCAGACGAGGAGATCATATGACAGCAAGCACTGCTTGAAATCCATCCGACGATCTGACTCGCACCGTGTGATGCGTGGTTCCCGACAACATGTGGTTGCGTGGGAGCAGCACTGCTCAAAGCTGCAGAATAAGAAAAACTACTCTCCCATCTCCTTTCGCTTCCCCTCCCCTCACAGATCCAGAAGTGGCCTAGTCAGTAGAAAGAGGCACTTCCGATAGATGAGGTCATGGAATCGAACCCACCCCCGTGCAGGCGTGTTCTGCCAGCCCCAAGTAGGGGTTAGCACGTGCTCATCTAGGAATGGATACCCCTAAAACTGGTTACGACCAGAAATATAACTTTAATTCTTAATTCCCCTCCCCTCACAGACTAGATCAACTATCTGGGTGTTTTCAAGGTCGCACTACTGCTCGTTTCGACCGTGGTGCCAGGTGGTGACTCTGCAGCGGCCGGCGAATGAAAACGAGACACCGACCTGTACGAAAACGCATCTGCAAGCAGATGCGTTGCATCGCGAGTATTATTCGTGAATCCGTCTCTTTCAAGCTGTCAGTTCAAACCATCTTCAGGAGGGATAGTACTGCCACTAGACCGTAGACCGTATACTGTAGTGTCGGCACCTGCGCGTGAAATTCATCTTTTCGTTTCAGACGAGGAGATCATATGACAGCAAGCACTGCTTGAAATCCATCCGACGATCTGACTCGCACCGTGTGATGCGTGGTTCCCGACAACATGTGGTTGCGTGGGAGCAGCACTGCTCAAAGCTGCAGAATAAGAAAAACTACTCTCCCATCTCCTTTCGCTTCCCCTCCCCTCACAGATCCAGAAGTGGCCTAGTCAGTAGAAAGAGGCACTTCCGATAGATGAGGTCATGGAATCGAACCCACCCCCATGCAGGCGTGTTCTGCCAGCCCCAAGTAGGGGTTAGCACGTGCTCATCTAGGAATGGATACCCCTAAAACTGGTTACGACCAGAAATATAACTTTAATTCTTAATTCCCCTCCCCTCACAGACTAGATCAACTATCTGGGTGTTTTCATGGTCGCACTCCTGCTCGTTTCGCCCTAGAAACTTAAGGTGTGTCGTATGAGCTCGTTCTGTTACGGTGATGTGCTTGTCTTAACGGCTCGTAATCAATTTCTTACGTTTGGGTAGGGTTTCGAGCGAAAACAAAGAGCGCGCTACAGTCAACTTTGGCACCATTGCAGTTTGACGATGTAAAGGTAAAGGTTATGGGGAAACCCCCTTGGTATTACCCCGGCTGTCGGTCGTAACCCGCCTACCCATTTGTTTACACGCCTCGCTGGGTAACGAGGTTGTTGTATCCACTCCCAGATGAGCACCTGTATAACCCCCTTCTGGGGGGCTGGCAGAACACGCCGCAGGGGGGAATTGATTCCGGGACCTCATCCTTCGGAAGTGAACCAGCTAACTAGCTGGGCCACTTCAGGATGCAGTTTGACGATGTTGGCATTTTTGTTTTGTACTTTTCTAGTTTTGTTGTTTCTTTTCCGAGACAGACCATTCTTCAGTACAAGCAAGCAGTACAGTCCCCGAGAGTCACTATACAACAAATGGCAAGGCTACCCGGAAACTCTTTACGAAACCTCTGATCTGATGCAACCGACAAAACTGTCCTTCCCCGAATACAGTATTCACGACTTTAGAAATACCGAGTGAACAAAAATATTTCGCCCTTCCCAAACCCGGTGCACCGTATCAGGCTGGTGTGTACACCCTCTTTCTCGCTACACTGGTAATGGGATTCACTGGCTACAGTGAGAACTGTTGCTTGGAACGTAGCGGCCTGGTGCTTACAGATGCTCTCGATTAGAGTCCCAGTGAAAAACACGCGCGCTGCAGGCCTCTGTGGAAAACTCACAAACCCCGTGCAAAAGGGAACTTATGGTCCCATATAAGGAAATTTGCATGAAGAGCGATTTTCCTTCTCTATTAGTCGTTTTTTCCTGTCACATACGTACATTCGGACCACGCTATCTTCAACTTCACGGAAAACGGGCCGCGTTGATCAATGTCGCAGGAAAAACGGGCAGAAAAATACAAAATCAATTATGTTCAAGGCCGAAATGAAAGATAGCATTTTTCATCTTACTCTATAAGCGAGATTAATGAGATGGCATCGTCGAGCTCGCGGGGAACCGCGCAACAGGATGTAGACACGAGCGCGGTCAAGATAAAGAGACAATAACAATTGCAAAAGTAAATAGTGAATCAAAACTTTTATGTTTTTTTTAATATTTCGTGAATGTTCTGACAGGTTCGATTTACGTCATCTGATTGGCTGCGGAACTGATTCGTGCAATGATTCAGTCAAGATGCAAGATTTCCCGCCAAAAATGGGACTGTAGAGGAGGGGATACACCAAAGACTTGTGTGAAAATTCTACTCGTTGAGGAAAATGGACTCTTTTAGGAAAGGCCTCTAAGCCAGAACATCTGTACAACCGAACTGCAACTTGGTGACGGACAAATGTGTCAGAATCAGTAGGCAGAAACTAGAAACAGCAAAGAGGATTTGCACTAGCAGCAGTTGAGATACATATAGGAAACCCTAATTGGGTTGTACTCGCTATAGAGTACCCCACTGCAGGCTGGACAAACTACACATTCTGACACACCCCCATAGTCAAAGTGGGGTATGATCAGCACAACAAGCAGCAGTTCACAGTTCACAAATATAAGCAAAACTCGTGGCTTTCACAGAGGGCAAGTGAGGAGGAGGGACTATGAGAGGAGAGGAGATGGTGGGCGGCAACTGAAGCTGCTGGCACACGGCGCAACTGGAGCAACTTGCACATGGGCAACTGGAGCAACTGGCACACTGGCAACTGGAGCAACTGGCACACGGGCAACTGGCTCCGCGGCTAGACGAGCGGCAGGAGCAACTGGCTCACGGGCGACTGGAGCGACGCGCTCACGGGCGACTAGCGCAACGGTCTCACGGGCGACTGGCGCAACGGTCTCACGGGTGACTGGAGCTGCTGGCTTCACGGCGGCCACCCCCCCTTCAACCTCCCCCATTGTCCAAAAACTCCCGTTCACACACCCCCTGCTGAACCCTAGCTCCACACCCACGACACCCCCCTAGCGCCACGCCCGCGGCTCCCACACATCCACCCCCCTCAGCGGCAGCTGCAGTAGTGGGAGACGGAGGAGGAGGAGGAGCAAGTGACGACACACGCACCCGCCACCCCGCAGGTGCACGAGGGCAGGAGGCGGCAGGGGCGGTTCGCGGGCTGCAGGGGCGGTTCGCGGGCTGCAGGGGCGGTTCGCGAGCTGCAGGAGGGGCAGCGCGCAGGCCCCCCGAGGGCGCCACGGCGGGTGATGGAAGAGGGGCCGCGCGCGGGCCCCCGAGGGCGCCTCGACGGGCGACGGAAGGGGCTGCGCGCGGGCCCCCAGGGCGCCTTGACGGGCGACGGGAGGCGGCGACGTGCGGGCCCCCAGGGCGCCGCGACGAGGCGACGGGAGGGGGCGACGCGCGGGCCCCCAAGGCGCCGCGACGAGGCGACGGGAGGGGGCGGCGCGGGGGCCTCCAAAGTGCCGCGACGAGGCGACGGGAGAGGACGGCACGCGGGCCCCCAGGGGCTTGCGACGAGGCGACAGGAGGGGGCGACGCGCGGGCCCCCAAGGCGCCACGACGAGGCGACGGGAGGGGGCGGCGCGCGGGCCCCCAAAGTGCCACGACGAGGCGACGGGAGAGGACGGCGCGCGGGCCCCCGGGGGCGCTTCGACGGGGCAGGTAACCGCCGCGCGCCTCGGGGCGCACGGCGAGCAGAAAACCGCCGCGCGCCCCGAGCGCTCGGCGCGCAGAAAACCGCCATGCGCCAGGAGCGCGTGGCGGGAAGAAAAAACGTCACGCGCCACAGGGCGCGCGACAGATAGGACAGCAGTGGAAGCTAATGGTGGGCCCACGGGCTAGGAGCGTGACCGCTCTGATACCATTTTAGAATCAGTAGGCAGAAACTAGAAACAGCAAAGAGGATTTGCACTAGCAGCAGTTGAGATACATATAGGAAACCCTAATTGGGTTGTACTCGCTATAGAGTACCCCACTGCAGGCTAGACAAACTAACATTCTGACAAAATGCTCTCCTGGTGAACGGTACACAACGGTTTCCAAAAGGAAACTTGCTTAGGCGTACGGTTGAGTGCGGGCATACGTGCTTATATGGTACGTTCTGGGACCATCATGGACGCATTGATGTATGTACATCCGATCAACCAGTATAGCCAATGACAGTGTAGCGCGAAACAGGGTGTACCAAGGCGATTCAGCACCACGTCACTAGCATCCCTGTATTAGGACGCGGAAAGGGTAGACAATCGATCGTCGGTCGCGATCGATGTGCAGATTGGTTACCCTATTTACTAAGCTGTAACCATACTCCAATACGCTTTTTGGCCAATTTTTTGTACAATGTGTGAATCAGACTGATCATTGATCGCGAGAGATCTGTCAAATCTCAGTAGCGATCGTTACAACGTCGCGATTGCCACGTTTCGCCAATCGATCTACCCAAGCGATTGCGAGGATCGATATGTGCAGACGATCCTGCGATATTTGCACTTTTATCGTGTCACACCACGCTACCTCTTTCCACACCTTCACACATCTTTCCGAAAATTCAAGCAGGTGAAACCTAAACACAAATTCAGTTCAGATCAGACCAATCGGCAGGCATCTCAGAGTCCCGTCTGCTAGGAAGGGGCCGGCGAAGGAAAAGCGGGGAATGGAGAGGTTCAAGGTAGGGGCACGCACTGAGGACATTCGCTTTGAGAGACGAATCCGACTTCTGTTTAGAGAGACTAATTCGAGATATACTCTGTTTCGTTAAAACTGATGCTGGCAAATGCATCACAGATACTCAACAACACGAACAGGATGAACTCGCTGAAGCGGTAGTATCCCTTATAGCACAACAAATTTCACTACACATTTTTCAACCAACACCTATAGAACCTTAAAGCACTTGTACCCCTCGCAGCTTTTTACAAACGGGATGCAAATCTGGCTGTTGGGGCAAACCTTCCTTAATACGCAGGGACGGTGTTTCTTGTTAGGACTCTCTTTCTTTCTAAGATGCTCGTTTTTGTCATGGTCATACAACCAAGGGCACATGCGCCGCTGCTTTCTTGCACAGCTGGTTGAGCGGCCCCGAGGAGGACGTGGAGGAGTGGGAGGGGGGGGAGGCGAGGGTGGAGGCGGCAGCGAGGGAGGAGGCAGGGGTGAGGGAGGAGGGGGAGGCGAGGGAGGAGGAGGGGGTGAGGGAGGAGGGGGAGAAGAGGGAGGAGGGGGAGGCGAGGGAGGAGGGGAAGGAGGGGAAGGAGGGAGAAGAGCTAGAGGCGGAGTGGGCATTGTTAGAATCTAGTAGCAGGAATGAATGAACTATGAAAGAGTTGGGTACAAATATGAAACCCTAAAGTGGGCTGTACCCCATATTGGCTACCCCACTACACCCTAAACATATATAGTAGATATAACATTTGACACACCCCCATAGGCAAAGTGGGGGAGAGCAAGGGGTCACAAGACCAGTCAAGAGAAACAAAGCAAGCTCAGGGTGGATCACAACGTCACCACACACACTGAGCACAAGCAAAGGGCCACAAGGCCAGTTCACATGCAGAGGTATATATGCAATAACAACAGCACAGCGATCTCTACCTAGCAGAACAGGCATGCAGGTATATATATATATATGTATATAGATCACAGTACAAGCAAAGTCTACAGCAAGTGAGGCAAAGTGGGCACAAGGCCTAACAAAGTGCAGAAACGCTGATGGTCACCAGACGGAAGTGCCTTGGTGAATATATCAGCAGTGTTGGCCCGAGTGGCCACGTGAGCAAGACGAAGCTGACCACGCTGCTGCAACTCTCGAGCGAGGAAGTAACGAAGAGCGATGTGCTTCGTTCTGTGCTCCAGTCTGTGCTCCTGACACAAGGCAATGGCGGCCTTGTTGTCGACGTACAGCACTGGAGGAGAACGAGGCCGCTCTCCCAAGTCGGTCAGTAGGTAGGTGAGCCAGCGTAACTCCTGTGCAGCCATGGCTGTGGCGTAGATCTCAGCCTCACAACTGGAGCTGAGAACAGAAGACGAGCGTGTAGAACGCCAAGAAACTGAACCAGAGCCAAGGCTGAAGGTGTAACCCTGTGACGACCGCTGCGTAGCCTGGTCGTCAACCCAAGAAGCGTCTGAGTGCCCAGTGAGGACAAATGCGCTCCGCCCTCCAAACACGAGCCCCATGCCCGATGTACCGCACAAGTAGCGCAGTACCCTCTTCGCAGCATCCATGTGCACCTTTCGGTGCCGACCAGGAGCCACGTAGCGAGCCAGAATGCCAAGAGGGTACGCAAGGTCAGGTCGAGTGCAGGTCATCAGGTACATGAGGCAGCCCACTAGCTCTGGGTACGGGCCACTCGGCTCTACGGACTCGTCCGAAGGTGGAGCTGAGAGCGAGTGGCCTGTAGCCAGAGGAGTGTGCTGTGGCGAGGACCAGGTGAAGCCGAAGCGCTGAAGGACCTGCTGCACCATGTGTGACTGAGTCAGTGTGATGGTGCGGCGTGCTCTGTCCCGGGTGATCTGCAAGCCAAGGTAGCTGCGCAGTTCACCCAGGTCTGTGCACGTGTGTCTCTTCTGCAGCTCCAACTTCACCAGGGCGAGAGCCTCAGTATCAGCAGTGGCAAAGACCAAGTCGTCGACGTACACGAGGATGTAGAACGTCGGCAGCGACGTGTCGGTGCGCAGAAACAGCGACGGGTCAGCAGTCGACGGAGCAAACCCAAGAGCCGGAAGTGTAGTCCTCAGTGTGTCGTGTCACTCACGTGGTGCCTGGTGGAGACCGTAGACTGGCCGCCGGAGGCTCCATTGGGTACCAGGAGGGAATGACCCAGTGAAGCCAGGAGGGCGGCGCAGCTAGATCTCCTCGTGCAGGCTGCCCTGTAAGAAAGCTGTGCTGAGGTCAAGAGAGTAAAGCTCGTAGTCACGCTGAGCGGCAACGTGCAGCAGCACCCAAAGAGTGGTCATCTTCGGGGTGGGGGAGAAGGTCCGAAAGAAGTCTACTCCCTCTCGCTGACTGAAACCTCGAGCAACATAACAAGCCTTGAAGACAAGCGGAGAACCTGGCGGCCGCTTCACCCTAAAAATCCACATGCCACTGACGATGTTCGCCCCAGGAGGGGGAACCTCGTCAATGTAAGTGCCTGTGGACTTCCAGGATGCCATCTCTGCGTCCATGGCTGTCTGCCACTGAGAGGAGTACTCACCCGCGATCGCCTCAGCGTAAGAGCGCGGGGTCGGGATGTCTGGTGCATCCGGGTCTCCCTCAGGGGCAAGCAGCATGGACACGAGATGAGGCGCAGCGGCTGCAAGTCACTCAAGGTCCTCCTGCCTGTCCTCAAGGACGTCCGTGCCAAGAGCACACTCACCCCCGACGGACGGAGGACAGACAGACTCAGACTCAGCAACAAGACTAGCAGCGTAGTCTAGACGACAGGCAGCAGCAAAGTTAACAAGCTCAGTAACTAGGGCAGATGCAGCAACAGACTCAAACGACGGGTCAGTGACAACAGTGGCTAGCAGACGCGTGACAGTAGGGTGAGCAGCACGGGTGCGGTCAAACTCAGGCTCAGGAATGGTAGGCAGAGAAGACGCAGGAGGGGACGGCAGGGGAACACACTGCGGAGGAGAGGAAGGACGACGGACTACGAGGTGGGTGCCGGTGACAGCCGGCTGACGCGAACGAGGAACACGACGACCAGGACCACCAGAACGGACAGGCGAGACAGGACGCAACGCAGGCTCACGACGCTCAGTAAGACCCCCTGTCTGCTCAGTGTAAGGAGAAGGAGCAGGCAGCGGTGAGCCAGGCTGTAACGGAAGACCAGTAGACAAAGGGGGACTAAGAACTTGGCGAAGCACAGAGTCAGACGGTGGCTGAGACGACGGAGTCGGTGGAGCAAAGAACAGGCGGGGCTGTGCAGTGCCACCAGCACCAGCAGCTCCAGCACCCCCAGCAGCTCCAGCAGCTCTAGAACCCTCAACGCCAGCTCCTCCAGGACCAGCTCCACCAGCAGCAGCACCCCCGGAACCGGCACCTCCAGTCCCAGGGTCTCCAGTCTCAGTGTCTCCAGCAGCAGCACCCCCAGACCCAGGGTCTCCAGCAGTTGTACCCTCAGGCTCAGTACCTCTAGCCCCACCAGCTCCTGTACCTCCAGTACGAGCACCTCCGGGACCAGCACCACTCCCAGCTCCAGTAACGTCAGCAGAAGTACCTCCAGCGGCAGAGCCCCGAGCTCCAGAAGCACGACCCTGACGGCGACAGTACCAGTCGTGCAGCTGCTGTGAGGTGAGAGGCACACGCGGACGGAGGCAGCTACTCCAAGGAGACCGCGCAACAGCAGACTCAGAACCCTCAGCGCCAGCACCCGCAGCAGCTCCAGAACCTCCAGCGCCAGCACCCGCAGCAGCTCCAGAACCTCCAGCTCCAGCACCCTCAGCAGCTCCAGAACCTCCAGCAGAAACAACTCCAGTAGCAGAGTCACCAACTCCAGCGCCTCCCGCAGCAGGCCCCTAGCTCCAGCAGCGCGACCCTGACGGCCAGCGTACCACTGACACAGCTGCTGTGGGGAGAGAGGGAGTCGACGACGAGAGCGCAGCGGCGAGGCACCAGCGGAGCGACTATGCAGACGGCCGCTCCAGGGAGACTGCTCTCCAGACGCCTTAGCGCCTCCAGGTGCAGCACCCCCAGACTCAGTACCCCTAGGTACAGTACCCCCAGACTCCTCACACCCAGGCTCAGCACCTCTAGTCTCCGCACCCCCAGGCTCCGCACCCCCAGGCTCAGCACCCCCGGGCTCCGCACCCCCCGGCTCAGCACCCCCAGAAGCAGCACCCCGAGCAGGACCACCCTCAGCAGGACCTGAGTCACCAGTGACCTCAACCGGCGCAGTCAAGGGGGGAGGGTCTACTTGAGACACACCTGAAGGAGCAAGACCGGGAGCGGGGAGGGGGTCTACCTGGGGAGCACCTAGAGCGAGGAAGAGCGGCGGGGGGGGGGAGAGAGGGGCAGTGCGGTAGGGGAAGAGATGGTAAAAGGGAACCGACTCGTCGAATCTGACGTCCTGAGAGGGGAAGACACGGCGCGAGGTGGGGTGGTAAAACTGCCAACCAGGCGCGTCAGGGACAAAGCCAAGGAAGACACAGGGAACAGCGCGGGCGGAGAGCTTGTCCGCGGTGGTATCGCGGACAAAGGCACAAGCACCCCAGACCCGGAAACGCGACGCATCGCCAACCTTCCCCGTCCACAGCAGTGTGGGCGAGGTCTCCGGCAAGGAGACACGGGGCCAGAGGTTGAGCTGATGCGCGGCGTACCGGACCGCAAACGGCCACAGAAAATGGGGGGCAGCCGCATGGATCATGGAGGTACGAGCGACCTCCATGACTAAGCCAATGCGACGCTCAGCAACCCCATTCTGCTGCGGAGAGGCCGGAAGCGTGAACGTCTGGCGGATGCCATGCTCCGCACAGAAGGCTGCCAAGAGGTCTGAGGAGAACTCACCACCTCTGTCAGAGTGCAGACGCAGGACAGGAAAGTCCGACTGGAACCGCTCGCGGAGCTGGAGACAAATAGCGCGGATCCAGGGGATCAAAACATCAGGGACATCCCCCTTGCGCTACAAGGGGAAGACCGTGGTGTAGCGCGTGTAGTCGTGGACGACCAGCAGGAAGTACCGCTCGTGGCCCTGTCCACGGACGCGGGCTGGGCCCCACACGTCCAGGTGGAGAGTCTGCAGGGGAGCCTCTGTGGGAGGGAACGAGGAGGAGTGACGAGCGGCGCGCTGCCGCCCCTCGACACAGGGAAGACAGGGAGGAGCAGGCGAGGGTGGGAGGGGAGGGAGAACCCTGGGAAGACCAGAGACAAGGACACGGCGGTGCATGCTACGAAGGCGCTGCACCGAGGGGTGACCAAGGCGGTGGTGCCAAAGGAGGGTCTGGTGCGACAAGGCGCGACACGAGCAGGGGGCCGACAACTGACCTGGCGCAGACGCAGACGCAGCTACCTGAGGGGACGCAGTGGTCAGTGTGTACAGGCCCGACCCCGGCTGCCGAGTGAAGGTAGCAAGGTGACGACCCATCTGAGCACACGTGCAGTGTGTCACACGCTCGTAGGCAGGGGTGAACTGGTGAACACCCGCGTCCTGGAGCGCAGAACCCGCCACCAAGTTCATAGAGAACGAGGGGAGGTAAAGACCCGACAGTGTGCCGGACGGGACAGCAGGACAAGGGAGGACAGTGGAGGAGGTCGCACGGACTGGATTTCTAGAGGGGTCTGCCAGGGAGACTGCAACCGGCCGGCTGAGCGGCGTGAGGGTGGTGCTGTTGCGAAAGAAGGAGCGAGAAGCACCAGAGTCAAGTGTGAAGGTGTACAAGGCCTTAGCAGGCACAGTACCAGAGAGAGCAGACTCACCAGCACCTGGAGCAGCAGCCTCACCAGCACCCAGAGCAGGAGACGCACTAGCACCTAGAGCAGCAGCCTCACCAGCACCTAGAGCAGGCGACGCACGAGCACCTAGATCAGCAGCCTCACCAGCACCGAGAGCAGCAGGCTCTATACCTGGGTCAGGCGGTACGCACAGGTAACAGGCACGGTCAGCACTAGCAGGCAATGCATACATGGCAGTGAGAATAGCATCATAGTCAAGAGCAAATATATCTACCCTCTGCCCAAGCAGCTCTACCCAGTCGGGGAGCTCAGCCTCCTCGCCAAACTCGGTACGCCAGGCGTCGCTCAGACGGGCGAAGCAGCGGGACTGTGTGTGACTAAGCGTCCCGCAAGCCTGACTAGTCCGATCATCTGTGCGAATGACGTACGGGCAGCGAACGGTACTCAAAGACCCTCTACTGTAAGCGTACCACTCACAAAGCTGCTGGGGCGTAAGTGTCTCGCGCGGACGCCGCTGCAGCTGCAGCTGGCCACTGCCAGACGCTCCCGACTGACCAGCTCCAGGGCGACAGCCACGACGGCTACCGTCAGAACCCCAACTAGCGTACCACTCACGAAGCTGCTGGGGCATGAGAGACTCGCGCGGACGTCGCTAGAGCTGCATCTGGCCATCGCCAGTAGCAGCAGTAGCAGTGGTAGTGGCAGTAGTAGTAGCAGCAGCGCGGGCAGGGCAGGCGCGGCAGGCAGGTAGGCAGGCAGGCAGGCAGGCAGGCTGGCAGGCAGGCAGTGCACTATCAAGGCAGGTGCTCACCAGTGGCGGGAAGAGCAGGCGCTCGCCGAGCGAGCAGGGCCGGGGCTTGGCAGGCGGCTGCACGGGGTCCAGGGGCGGCGTCGCGGGTCCAGGGGCGGCGTCGCGGGGTCCAGGGGCGGCTGCACGGAGTCCAGGGGCGGCTGCACCAGGGGCGGCTGCTTCAGGAGCCAGGGGC